>VXAC01007801.1:1158744-1351665 GCA_013399225.1 Rhipidura dahli
TTTTTTTAACAAAGATTAAAAAATACACTGTGGAGTAAAATTATCTCAGCTTTGAAAATATGAAATTGCATCTGAAGCAGTGCTTCAGTATGTAGTAATTTACTGCGGTACCTCTAAAGCACAGATGGGAGAGTACAGAAAGAGGATTAAGCTGTTTTCCATATCTTAACTTTATCAGGGATAACACAGAAAACTGTGTCATTCATTACTGCCTGGGGAGTTCTTAAGTGTTAACAATTTATCCAGCTGATACATTAGAAAAGCTAGGAAGTATTTTTTTTCATTAGCAATAACAGACTGCAACTAAAATGAAAGTCAAAGTTGCCTTGCAAGAGTTTTGTTCACCTGCCAAACAGAGGAAATTAATTGCTTCACCTGGAAATATTGATCATAGTACACCTAAGCCAAAGCCTAGAGTGCATGGACTCAAGAAATTCAATGCTGAAAAATTTTTTATCTGGAGCCTTTATTTCTAAAAAGGCTATTTTGCCTACATTAAAAATAAAGAATAATGAGACACTGGTTTTGATACTTAATGCTGTACAAGGTTTATGTTCATACACTGTGCTTCACATCACACAAGTGAAATGGTTTGGGATTTAGTTCAGAACCTATTAAAATCAGAAGGAATACCCTCATTAACATTTAGCAGCCTTTGGATCAGACCTATCCAAAGATTCAGCTGATAATACCAATACATGCAAGAGATTACAACCAAAGTCTTGTTATCCCTTGTAATTATATCCCCCTCATGTTTGTTTCCACTTGGATGCTTTGGCAATTTTTCTAGACACTTCTGTTTAATCTGTGCACTTGGGTTTAGCAGAGTTTTATGACTGCGGTAGTTTTTCAATGATTTTCGGGTTTCTATCAAAAGTTGTAATACTCAAATGGCAAGTGTACTGTGGTTTTCCTGTAAAGATGCCATTGCAGAGTAGTTCTTCATTCTGTTAGTAGAAACCCATCAATATAACATGCATTTTATTTAAAAAAAAAAAAAATAAAGAGAAAAGCAGGTTTTCTACATGTTGTCACAAAACAGTTTATGGAATCCTGTCTTTCTCTCTCTCTATATGTGAGTATTTATATATATATATGCACAAAGATTTATCTGCCTAAAGGGTATGCATTTAATCCTGAAAGTGGAAAGTTGATTAAAAATTTTTCCATGACATCTTTTTATCAAATTCAGTAGTATTTCTGCATGAAAGCCTGAACCTCTGAGACATCTCATCTCCTAGCTTTTGTTCTGTTAATCTCTGCTCCCAGTTGCTTTTTGTAGGCTGGGCTTTATTTTATCTTCTGCTACTACAGTTGGTATAAAATCTATAGGTGACACGGAGATGTAGGATACCATTTGAAAATGGGAAAACATCTCTGGAGTACTTAAGACCACACAAGCAGACACACTGTACCGAGATTTTGGTCAAGAACAGATGAGTATCCCATCTCCAGCAGTGACTGAAATTGTTACCAGTCATATTCAGAAATATAATTCCAGCCCTCACACTGTGTGTTTTCTTTTTGACTACCTAATCCCTTAATAATGTATTATGCCTTGCTTGGTGTCTGTGAGATAAATAAAATGCTGTCTTTAAGGAAGTGTGAGCTGACACTCAGCAAAACTGTGGCTATGGCTGACACCACTTGCAGGAGCAGTAAAAATTTCCAGTTCTGGCCTACCATATGTACACACATTTATCCTCTTCTATTCAATTTTCACATATTGCCATCATTTTCTCTCAAGTAAGATTTCCTGTATCCACCCAATCCAAGTGGGTTTTGCCAGCAAGGCACTGTTGACAAAACAGACTGACTTCCCTGTGGTTAATGCTACACACAGCAGCAAGTTACTAAAAATCATCTCATTGCACTTGAGGCTTTGCCACTGCCTTTTTGAAATGGCTCCTTCCTCACCCTCACTCTTTCTCTCCTGAAGTTCCCAGAGATCAGAGGAAGGAAGGAAGGAAGGAAGGAAGGAAGGAAGCAGTGAGCAGAGGGAGATAGAGTAAGATGCATACCAGCCTTTGCTCCTCAAGAGAATTAGAATTAGATGAGAATCCTCACACATTAGAATTAATAAAGAAAATAAGAGATTGGCATTTGTACTGCATATGCTGCACAGTTTACAAACTAACTGCAGAATTAGACTGTTTCCAGTTTTATTCCAAAGATGACCAAGTATCTTTGCTGATGCTCAGTACACAAATCTGCAACTCTGGTGGGTAGTTCAAATTTCTGTTTTCTGCAGACTTCTTACCTGAGTACACATAGCCAGTCCTTCAAAACATTTTATTTTATTTGATGCTACAATTTTCATTTCTATTCCACTCAATATTTAATGTTTGTTGGAGCTCTGGCTGGGGAATCTGATTGTATCCTCTGTCAAGTGACTGCTCTGGCAACCAGGCCAGAGTCATGCACAAATACACATATATGCAGACCTCTCCTCAGCTCCACTGGTGTCTCATTAATCTGCATAAAACACAACAACTGATTCAAGGTTCTGGAGAAGGAGAAAGTCACCTGGTGGTTGGCAAAGTCACACAGAAGAGGAGAACAGTAAACAAGAAGAAAATTTGAACCCTAGGGAGAAAGGATGATTTGACTGGTTTGTTGCAGCAGGAAAGGCAAGTCCTGTCCACTTCTCTACCCTTATTCTCTACAAAGCTCCCTTGGGGTGGGGGTAAGGTTGCTCTGAAGAAACCAATGGAGACGTATCATAGGAACATGAATG
The DNA here is from genome assembly GCA_013399225.1 of Rhipidura dahli. Classification (NCBI taxonomy): domain Eukaryota; kingdom Metazoa; phylum Chordata; class Aves; order Passeriformes; family Rhipiduridae; genus Rhipidura; species Rhipidura dahli. The sequence goes on from VXAC01007801.1 coordinate 1,161,482, forward strand.
CATAAATTATAGATCCTAATTTAGCTTAAATGTAGGGTAGCTGTCTAGCTGGTAAGTATTGTCACGAAATCTACAGTATCTGAATTTTTTCACAGGCAGACTTTACATTTTTCAAGTATCTTTAAGCATCTTAAGAGTGAGGAAGCAACTAAAACTACAGATCTGAAAATCAGCATTTTGGCTTCAGACATCCCCTCAAAATATTTATTTTAGCTTTTGTACTGCAAGGTGAGGTATATATGATCTTGGTTTTTAGTGATACAGACAATAAGTTCAACTGTATGATAACATTGGTGTCGTGCTACATTCCCTGCCATAGGGGTGCTGAAAAGGTAACTGTGCTAAAGACTGTGAAGGCTTAGATCTGATACTGCTGGTGCCATGTGAGTGCTTGTGGTGAAGGTGGGAAGGGATGGCCACCTCTGAAGACCCCCTAACACAGTGTCCTGGGTAAAACTGCTTCTAGAAGTTTGTAGCACTAAACCAAGATGTGTGTGATTCACTAAGCTATTCCTGGTGGATATTTGGAGTTTATTAGTGAACATTTCTTTCTGCATACAGCAGTGTTTTCCTCTCAGTGTTATTAGGGTAACAAGGTTTTGAACTACATGTGGATTCAATAATCATGGCTGTTCCATGGTTATCCAGGATAAAAAACCAGTCATCTATTCCACTGAATCCCACTTTGAAGAATGTGAGTGAAATAAGAGCAGGGAGAGTCACAGGGGAATGGGTCACTCTTTGATGTATGAGCCTTTGAACTGTAACTGTGCCTGTTGTCCATACCCTTTTTGCAGATTGCTGGATGCCAGTCTTCTTCAAGAACTGTCCTGATTGTTCCTTGCTCTCATAAATTAAAAGATGTTAGCCTATCCAGGTAGAAATTCCTATTCAAACACAGAAATATTGCCTTGCATTTTCTCCTCTCTCCCCTCTCAATCCATCTGTGACTCATTAGGATGATGTTAACTGTCCTGTTGAAATACTCTCTTCTACTTAAAGTAGAAAACCACTGAAATTTCCTCAGCAGCAGGTTTTTGGTTGTATTGTTTTGGGGCTTTTTTGTCTACTTTTTTTTTTTTTTTAAATGTATGTTCCAGTTTTCAAGTTATCCATCACAGGCTTTTGGTCAGTTGCCTGAGGTAATCATGTTCTGCTAAATCAGGGCATGGGGGCAAGAAAGGTTACCCTGCTCAACCTTTATAAAGTTTCTGGAACTGCCAACTCGAAGCATCTTGTTTAACTAGGATGATTTAAATGAGTGATAATATCCAGTTACTAGCTCTGAGACAATTTGGCCATCTGAGGTACCATGAGGACTCGGCTACAGCAAGCAAGGCTGTTCTCCACAGAAATGAATATGTGCTGGTGTGCTGCCAAGATTATTCTAGGGCTGCAGATGGCATCTACTGTTCCCACTGTATAAGCCTGGTTTAATGTGACTGGTGCAGACAGTGTGTAGCCCATGCAATTTTTTTACTGATGGGATGTGATAATCAAATTTAAATTTTGTTTTCCCTAAATGTTTTAGAACACGCCAACCATGTGTTGTTCTTACAACATGTCCTGACAGCAATGTACAAACTTCTTCCCCTTGACATCAGCCTCTTGTGCATCTTTGATTACCTTAATAAAAGCCAGTGATTGCTGGCACAGACGGGTCATATTTTGGAGGTACATAAAGGCACGAGTTGCCATCGGGCATAAGAACTGCCATTTTTTCAAAGGGGCCATAAAAGGCAAATACAGTTTGTCTCTCACATGGCATAGCATGTTTGTAGGAGTGATGGAAAGTGCTATAACACATGGAGAGGCAGTAAGACAGTGTAGCAGGGTCGTGGATAGTCAAAAACGAGGACACTCCAAGCTGGAGGCTCTGCAGTCACATGCACGGGGATGTAAACAGCTCAAATTGCCACTGTGTCAGCTGATGTCTCCTTGCCTCTAAAAAATAGCCCTGTCCTAAGGATTGGCTGCCTGGCTGTGACTGCTTGGGGACACTGGATCAGCTGGCACAGCCCAGATGAGAAATACGAAGCTTTGCTAATATCCACCAGCTCAGGGTCTATCCAGAGCAACTGCAGAGAATATAAATGTTCCATCCAAACAGTGTGGAGCTGTTAAGCTGTGTGAAACAGCAAGGTGGGAAGAAGTGCTCTGTGGGCAGCATCTATTTCTTGCTGAAGCATGAACTGTTTTATATGGTCTATTCCAGCTCACGACTATATTTGCAGCCTTTAAGTGTTTAGACCGTTGTCTTTCAAGCAAATTTTGTACTTCCTGGGTGCGTTGGTACTCACACTTTGGAAGGGGTCTAGAATAATAGAATCCCATTTACTGGATTTTGGATTTTACTGAGCAGAGATTGAAATCTGTGTTGCAGAGTGTTAGAGAAAAGCTTTATTTGACACAACAGCAACGGTTGCACTGTTGTACTCTTTAATGGGTATGGATTGCTGGTCTTCTCAGGCTGTATAAAAGAATTGCTGTTTTATCAGAAAAATGGTTTTATAGAGGCCCCGAATCTAAGTTAGTGCAATCAAATTGTGGTGCTTTTACAGCAGAATTTGTTGGGAATGAGACATAAAAGAGCAGGCTGCAGGCAGCAGGTACACATCTAAATCAGCTAAGAATCCATGGGTTAGGTAAAGAAAATGAAATGGGGAATTTCTGAGTTCCTAATTTTAATTTCCAAAAAGGGGAGTCTCATACAAACCTGATAAGAAAATGAGAACATGAGCCAGGACCTCACTGGTGTAATTGTTAGTCTTTGTTTTTTTCATTCTCAGTGCTGCTGCAGCCTCACTGTCTGCCAGTGAGTTTCTCCTGATTTGTGTGAGTGTGTCAAAGAGTGTCAGGGAAGGTTCCTGAGGACAGAAGAATATTTTTAATTTGGTGTTGTGTCTACAAATATAGGCAGATGCAAATCTGAGCTGGCTGGCTAAGAACCAGGTCCAGTCCCTAAAACAGCAGAAAATATGGTGGTATGGACAAAATAGTACCTTCTGCTGAGAGGCTACTCATGGAGGTGTAGGGGCAGAGGGTGGGCTGTGAGAACCAGCTGGCTCCTGTTTCACTCAGAGTGTGGAGCTGTCAGCAGCCATCTGTGGGTATGTCCTGGAGCTACGGCAGTGCCTGGGAACAGGAATAGGTGCCTGTGGCCACAGGAAGTGGGGGCAAGTTAGGATAGACTGTCCTAGAATCATAGAATCACAGAGTGGTTTGGGTTGGAAGGGTTCTCAAATATCATCTTATTCCAACCCCCTGCCATAGACAGGGACACTTTCCACTGGACCAGGTTGCTCAGAGCCCCATGCAACCTAGCCTTGAACACTTCCAGGGATGGGGCATCCACAGCTTCTCTGGGCAACCTGTGCCAGGGCCTCACCACTGTCATAGGGAAGAATTTCTTCCTAATAGCTGATCTAAACCTCCTTTCTGTCAGTTTGAGCACATTCCCCCTTGTCCTGTCACCACATGCTCTTGTCAACTCTCTGCCAGTCTTGTAGGCTCCCTTCAGGTACTGGAATGTGCTCTAGAGTCTCCCCAGAACTTTTTCTTCAGGCTGAACAATCCCAGTTCTCCCCGCCTTTCCTCACAGCAGCCCTGCTCCATCCCTCTGCTCCCCTTGGTGGCCTCCTCTGGGCTGGCTCCAGCAGCTCCCTGTCCGGGCTGTGCTGGGAGCCCAGAGCTGGATGCAGCACTGCAGGTGGGGTCTCAGCAGAGCGGGGCAGAGGGGCAGAATCCCCTCCCTGCCCTGCTGCCCACGGGGCTTTGGCTGCAGCCCAGCACACGGGGGGTTCCTGGCCTCCCAGAGCACACGGCCGGGCCATGTCCAGCCTCTCACCCACCAGCACCCCCAAGTCCTTCTCCCAGGGCTGCTCTGGAGCTGTTCTCCTCCCAGCCTGTCTTTGTGCTTGGGATTACCTTGATGTAGGTGTAGGACTTGGCACTTGGCTTTGCTGAAGTTCATGAGGCTCACACAGAGCCATCTCTTGAGCCTGTCGAGGCCCATCTGGATGGCATCCCTTCCCTCCAGCATGTTCACAGCTCCCCACAGCTCTGTGTTCTCAGCAAATCTGCTGAGAGTGAACTCAGTCCCACTGTCCTGTCACCAACAAAGATGAGTCCTCAGGCTGTGTCCAACATAACATATAAATTTTAGAGGAACTCTGAATTAAATTGCCAGAAATGCTCAGATCTGTAGATGGATTCCTCTTGGCTTCATTTAGCTTTGGATCACACGCTCAAGGAAGAACTGGATGACTACAGACTTTAACCTGAATTTTCACAGGGAAGATTAGACAGGTAATCTTTCCTGCAGACTGATTGGAAAACCTCTGCTAGCCTTTCCAAATTCTGTTCTAACTGCTCACACCAGGCCTGGGTGGCAGCAAATTTAGAGGGCAGCACTGACTGTTTGGAGCTGTTTCCAGCAGGGTGCTGTCATCTTGATATTAAAAAAGAAAAAAGCCATCAAAGTAAAAGGGAAGTGGGGTGATGGAAAACTAAATGTTTGCAAAACAGGCTGGTTCTTTGAATTTCCCAATCCATTACATAACAAAAATGCATGAAGTGTGTGATTAAGAATACTAAGTAGTAAGTACAGAAATCAATTCTGTTTAGTGAGGATTCAAATCCCCTTGAGGATTTAAAATGTTTTTTAAAGTCTAAGGAGGTATGTGGGGAGGGGTGACATCTTTTCTATAAATGCATAGAATTACTAAGTGCAAGGGATTTATTTAACCAGGAAACTTACATTACTGAGATTAGACATCTCGTTTTCAAGGTGCTCTGGGAAGATAATGACTCCTATACCCATAATTCACCATAGACATCAGTTTTGTCTGATAATACATAAATTGACCTGATGATAGAAGTTAGCAGTTTTCACTCTAAATTGCAGTAGTGCTAGATAGCAATAAAGAATGTGTGGGCCTGATTCATTGAGTTTCTGTAAATTATAGAGCAGAAGATTTGACCCTCCTGTTAAGGAAATACACATTTCCTCTCTGAAACAGAGATGCAGTTTTTCCTTTGATTAAAACATAAATGCTCTGAAAAACAAAATTAAATCTTCTCTGACAAGGGAATGAACAATGTGGTTATTTATCCTAAAAAGAATGTTAGCCTCAAGGAATATCTGAATGTTACAATGAGTCATATGCAAAACACCATGGGCTTTTATGATTCTGTGATTAAATGTGATCAGTTAGCAGGAGAAGGTGCGTGAAATTCTGATTGTAGCGAATTTGATGGGAATTTTGCCAGTGACTTTAACAGGCACAGAGCTTCCCTTGGATCCTGGAAACTGTGAAAGCATTTTACTTGCCTATTTGATTTTGAGTTAGGGAATATTGGCTCTTCTTGTCTTTATTTGCTTGATTTTCTGGGCTGAATTAAATGTTATAGCATTTTATGTTGAGTAAGCTTAAAATAATCTCTAACTAAGCTAAAGTCTGTTGAAAATCCTTGCTGCAAAGGTGTAAAAACTGCTGTATTGAATTGATCCCTGCATCTGTGAGATTGTCTTTTCAGAGGAGGAATGGACTATTGCAATTTGGCAGAGGTGAGGAGGACTGTGAAGCTTTTTCCTTACCAATTTTTAATTAGCTGCTGAATGTAAAAGGAGGAAATGGAGAAGCTGCCTCTAAATTGAAGGAGATTCTAAAAGGAAAAAAAGAATCAATATTGTTTAAGGAATCAGATTTTTAGTGGTACTTCATGGGTCCTTTCCAAACTATTAAGTAGATGTAATTTAGGGCCACTGATTGGAAGATCTGATTCAGGAATATCAAATGTTAGTAGCTCTGTCTCAGACACAGTGTTGTGTTTGTGGTCTGAAATGGAACTTTCTACCATTTGGAGTGTCTTCAGAGGGTGTGCATGACAGAAAATGTTAAACTTGTCTTATGGGAGCAGTCTGCCAGGTTCAAAAAGGGGCTTCTCATTGAGCACTTGGCCATGCTTTGTGGGTCACACAGCTCTGCACAGAACTGCTTTGTCACCTGCCTGTTGGAAAGGAACAGGAGGAGAAGGGAGGAAGGGGTTTTATCCAGTAGGCACCTACAGGATTGCCCTCATGCGTTAGAGAATCTGTGGGGTATGGAGTAGGCACTGGCTGAAAGTAAGTGCTGGAAGTTCTTTCCAAAGAAATGGGATGGCAAGAGGAAGCCTCTGACTTAATTTCTAAGTCTCCCACTTGCACCAAGATAGTAGTAATGCCCTATGTTTGCCTTGAAATGATGATAAAGTAATAATTCAGCCTTTTATGTGGGGTGAATGGAGAAATGTGACCACTGAGCACAGGAGGAGTTGAATGTTTAACACTCAGATTATTCAGGCAGTAGCATTGTTGCTTTTAGTTTTAAACCTGTATGAAAACTTTCAGATGACAAATAAATGATGACCAGAAGAGAAATAGATGTACATTTTAATTAAGGATTGATATGCTGTAAGAGAAAAAAACAGATGAGGAAGAAAATAGGATTAAATATTATTTCCAGATTTACTGAAATGTGTCCAAGTTAACAACTACTAATACATTATTTTTATCTTGGTCCATCACACAAAGAAATCTGTGAACTACACAGCCCTGCTGATGAGTTCTCCCAGTGGCAGATGAAGCTGCACCAGTAGAGTGGCTGTCATTAGTAGGGGAGCCTGGAGCTAGGGCTCAGTTGTGAGTACCTGCACCACAGCTCGACCTTTACTGCTTGCATGCCACATTAGATTATGGATTGCCACTTACTGTGAATGCACAGCTGAAATCCAGTCTCCTGAAAAGGCCAAGGATGCCTTGAGATCTCAGCTATGAAGTCTATATTCATCGTGCAGGAATAGAAAACTCAATGTACCAAAGTCTCAATTTCTGCTTTTTTTTTTTTTTTTTTGAGGATGCAAAGCCCAAACATGTAGAAATCATGCAGCAGTGAAGTAAGAAAATTAAATACTAAAATTAATGCAAGATTAAAGCTGGGAAGCAAAGGTTCAAGTGTTTGATAAAAAACTTTTTCCTGTCCCTTCATTATAATGGGGGTTTGCTGTTCTGTTATGCTCCTGCTGCAGCAAAGTGCTCTATTTATACCAGATAAAATATACATAGAGGTCACAACACTGATGTTATTTTCAAATATGATCTATTTAGTTACTGTTTTTAAATTATTTTCAAAGCTTAAATTCTTTCCACAGACAGCTGTGATATCAACTGGCATTATGAACTCTTGCTGAGTATTTTACTTATATTATTCATCCTGATAATAAGCTGTTGCTTCTTATTTTAATTATTCTAGTAGGTGTTTCCTTACAGTTTGTGATTTATCTAGTAGTCTAATGTCATCTATAGTTTAGGCCTGTCAACAAACTTACCCTTACAGAAGGCTGTATCAGTGAATAATAAACATCTAAAGTGTTAGTTTCCCATAAGAAGAGTTTTAACACTGACAGTATCCAAAAAAACCCAAGTAATAACATGTATATTTTTGCCTTCCTACACAGTTGCTTGCCATATATGTGTATCTGTAACTGTAGATACAGGCTGCTTTTTCTATTTCAATGTTTATTCTTACATTATTCTCTTTTTCTGAATGTCTACAAATGTAGCAAAATGAAATCTTGATAGCTTAGTGTAGAGTCTGCCCTTTTAATTACTCTTACCTTGAGGATCTGTGGTATAAAATTAAGAAATTCTTTCCTAAAGATTTTAGAGTAAATAGCCAAATCACCTCAAAAGCTACAATCCAAAATCAAGAAATTAAATCAGTCTGAATGAAAGAGACATTCCCCTGAGTTACTTATTGTCATTTTGTCAGCTCTTCAGTCTTTCTGGAGTTTTCCAGATAGCTATGACTGTAAATATGCATTAAAAAAACAGCAACAACAAAAAAGAAGTAATTCTCTGTAGCCGGGAAAGGGTGCTTTTGGTCATTACTTTCATCGTGCTCTGCACATGAGGTTTGTGGTCTTAGTTTAGTTTTCCCAGCTGGAGAACCTGAGGCACAGAAAGGATGAGAACTTGCTCCCTCACAAGGAAACTAGCAAGTGAGCCATAAAGCAAATGCAAGCACATCTGTGGCAAGCTTGGTCTCTCAAATGTCTATTTTTGTGTCACTGGGTGGTAATTGAAAAAATCTGTTACTGTTCCTCAAGTTTATAGGAGGAGTAAATGAGAAGCCTCTAATTAATTTGCTCCTAAATGATAACTTTTGTCATAAAGCTCTTCACAGCCAACCTCACTTTACTAATATGTGAAACCAACCTGAAATTATAACTGAAAAGAAGGCCTGGGAAAAGCCTTCAAGAAGACTTTTAAATACTTCACAGCAAACTGAAGAAGTGTAAGTTGAGGATTTTTCCTTTTAAGATCCTGACTCTTATCTGTGTTTGCTTGTGTGAGACTTGTTTGGGTTTTGCTCGTGGCAGAAAATGCATTTATCCTGCCAGGTTAAAATGCGTTTATCCTGCCAAGATACAGACATTTCAAATTTGCTGGGGTGCAGATTCAGACTACAAAATTACTAGAAATAACCTGAAACAGTCAGAACTAGGAGCAATGGAACAGATGCCTGTCCTTTACAGATATGAAGCTGTGGGCCCAAAGAAAGGAAATCAAGATCATGGTCATAAAACAACACTGCCTCTCCATTTGTGGTGAATTTCAGCTTCTCTCTTTGGTACAAACTGCAGCTTGTTCATGTAATCAAATTTTGTAGCATTCACATAAAAGCTGTAGGAAATTAATTCATGGGAAATTAACTGTGGGTTGGTAGGCAATATTATTCCAAAAACAGTCTAATTTCAGGTATTTAATAATCAGAAAAAAATTAGACTGACACTAATTTCAGCTTTAATTCTTTTTTAGACAGTTCTACTCCACTACAGGTGATGGAATTTTCCTGATTAAAATCAGCTAGTGGCTGATAGTAGTCTTGCAGACTACTGTTTTTCTCTACAATCTCTTCTCCTTTGTTTGCTTATCTGTTTGCTTATTATACATTATAATAACTCTCACTATAACCCATGGATCAGCTTTGACCACTCCCAATCTTATTTTCCAGATCTGCCTGTTTTCAAATGGCAAAATTGGTTTTATCTTAGTCTTCATCATCAAGCAATCAACATGTTAGGCAGCAGTTTGGTACCTATTCTTTAGAGTACAGGTGTACAATTTGAGGTTTTTGCTCAGTTTCTGGTTGATTGGTTATGGATATTTATAATAATTTGTTTAAGGCTCACAAGTTTTTTTCCCAAGGTCTGTAAGTAAGAAGCTTCCATTCAAAATGTAGTCAATAATAATTACTGAATTTAGTTTATTAATTCATGTGTGTAGGAAACCAGCATTTCAAGAGAATTTCTGTCTTTTGATAATCTCAATAAGCTGAGAAGATTTCCCTTGGAGTTAGGTGTACGTGCCAGTAGTCTCAGACAGAAAGAGTTTTATTTCTCTTAGATGATAAACTTTAATGGATACAACAGCCTGCAAGAGAGCATTTTCTGAGTTCATGAAAATCATTCAGTCCGTGCTTTTGTTTTGCTAGCAAACATTGCTTTTTTTTAATTCAGAGAACAGATTTTACTGGCCTGGGGAAGCCTGTCTCACTTGATAATGGGCTCTGAATCCAGTGGATTATTGCAGGGATTTTATCTTGCAGTAATCTCCAGGGAGAAATGTACAAACAGCTGGGAGGGCAAGAAGGAACTGCATTGTGCGGCGGGAGATTGTGGAGCAGAATTTTAGGGTGCTGGAGTGGATCTCAATACCAACATGAATCTTTTCTGTTTTTCTCTGGTAAGTGTACATACACATGTTTTTATTTAGTGGGTTACTGAACTGGTGGGTGTGCTTTTATGGAAAAATAGTGAAGGTTTTCTGTCACAAACGGTGCAAGGGTTGTATAACAAGAGCGAGTCTCTCTAGCCTAGATGAAGGAGTTTTTGTATAAGAAATTGCATGTAGCAAAATATGATTCAGTAAAAATATAACGCAGAGAAAGTATAATAAATGTGCCATGCACTATCTGTGACTATTGCAAAACCATGCAGATTTAGTCATGAGGCATTTAATCCAAACACAGTAAAACACCTCATAAGTAAGATAAAATTACTAAATATATGTATATTATAATTTGTTTTACACTAGGGTTTCTTGTTTTTTAGATAATAGTATCTGTTTTCCTTCTTCAGTAGTTTGGGAGAACTGCTAGAACTTTTCAAGCAATAGTTTTCTATTAGCTAAACATGAAAACACAGTCATCAGGGATAATTTAGTCATGGCAATATTTGCACATAGAGGGCTTGATTTAAGATCCTCTTTAGTTGGGGTTGCTTTTTTTTTTTTTTAGTTTGCTTTATTGTGGGTTTTTTTGGGGTTTTGTTTGGTTGGTTTGTTATTTTGTTTGTTTTGGTTTTTTTGGTTTTGTTTGTTTTGGGGTTTGAGGGGTGTTTGTTTGTTGTTGGGGTTGTTTGTTTGTTTGTTTGTTTCTTCTCTTTCCTTGCCCCAAGGCAACTGCTCAGAATGACCAGGTAAATCAGGATAGGAAATCCACGGAAACTGTTTCTGTTTTAAGAGCTTAACCATCTGCCAATACCAATGCTCAGTATTAGTAATGGTAATTAGCTGAGTACCTTTGCTGTATTTACACAGCACAGTTGATCTGTTTGCCCATTTTTCATCTTTTCTGCAGATGTTTAGTATGTGTTCCCCATACATGTAGAAAGAACAATAAAAATCAGTATTCAAGCTGCACTAATACAGACTCAAATAGGGCAACTGCTTTGTGTAAGTCGTCGCTCCTGATTGCTAATACTATCTTAGTGCAGAGTCCTGGTGTTTTCCAGATCATAAGGATTAAAAGCTGGTTTGTACTTAAAGTAAAATGCAGTGGTATTTCAGGATTCTGTGACAAGAACCACTCAGAAAAATAATTCCCTGGGAACTCAATGACAATTTTGATCACAGTTCAGTGTGGATGCCTGTGTATTTGTACAAAGTTAACAATGGCTTTGTGGTACAATGTGTAACAGCTTGAAAATACTCATGTCAGAAGTTCTTTGAGAAAGAACTGTTCTATCAATATTCTACTGTTCTGTTGGAGCAGCTTCTTGTTTTCTATGTAGTTCACTTTTATAAAAAGGTGTTGAGCCTTGTATTGGTTGAGAAACCAACATTTAGATGGAATGTAAGGTAGATTGTGTGGGTGAGAGTAGGTCAAGTTCCAGTTTCCCCATTAAACTCAGTGTGCAGCACCCAGGGTTTCTGTGGGAGAGGTAATGACTGCAGTGATAATGGATGGTTCAGACAAGTGAAAGCTGGTGCCATGATAGTTTCTGTAATGACATAATTAGTTCTGTTTAAAGATTGCTGCTAAGAAGATAACCTCTGCTCTTTACGAGCTTTACATGGGAGCCTTTCTGTCCGCTTTGGTAATCTTCAGCTCACCCAGCAAAACACCTCACAAGTTATCAACATCTAAAGATAATTTAGAGGTCATTAATGTGTTTCACAAAGGAAGAGCCCTGTGCAGTCCTCCCTTTGCCTGTGACATGGGGCAGTTGCTTTCAGTAATCAGATTGCCTAGCTTGGAAACGAGCTGGTCATCCAAGTACGCACACTGGAGGCTTCTACTCTCACCCTGAGATCATGAAAAGGCTGGCTACAAAGCAGTCATAGTATCAATGTAATGGTATTTTTCCCTGCAAGAGAGTCAAGCCAGAAATAATGAACAGCAACCACATAATTAGGATTTAAAGAACTTTTAAAGGTGCTATGGGAGACAGTTCCTTAGTAGATGCAAATAGCCACCAAGGAATAGAAATCTGCTGATTTACATCGAGTGAACATCTGGAGGAACTGCTAAACCTGAAACCATGGAAGAGAAATTCAGACTACTGACAGAAAAAAAAAAGCTGTACAAAATAAACAGTACTCTCATGGAAGTATTTCTCTCATGTAGACTGACAAATGAGATTTCACACTGCAAAGAGGGTGTGTTTTTATATGTGTGTGTGCATATGTATGTGTTGTTAAAATACACTGGTTTATAGCTCAGAAAAAAGCTTTCTACCCTACAGAATATAGTGGTTGAAGTAATCTACAACCTGAGAGAATGACAATAATATTCTGTTTAAAAACAAAGTTTAACCAGACTTCTAGCTGATCCAAAGTGGTGAAACATCAGGGTAGTTAGAGGAACATCTGTTCATACTGTTGAATTTTAATTTGAGTTTGCTTTTATACCAGTCCATAAAACTGAGACATAGTTCTAGCATGAGAGACACACTGTTATGGGCCAGTGTAGCAAGTGGTGATGCTGAGGCTGGAGACACACAATAGTCACAAGATGGTTGTGATGGGGCTTTGGAGCCTGAACTGGATTTTCCCCTTCCCAGGGAGGCAGACAGTAACTACTCCTATCTGTCACCACCTAGGAGTCCTTTGATCTCCTAGGGTGAGTGCTCCAGGATGGGGTGTTTCCCCAGCACTGCTTTGTGTCCTGAGTTGACTTCAGAATTATTTGGTTTCTCAACTGTAATTATTTTTCGTATCAGACTCATTGCCTTGATCTCAAGAGATTTGCAGGCAAATTAGATTTGCCTTCAAAACCTCGTGTCCCTTTTCCATTTACAAAATGACCAACAGGATAAATGTATCTCTTTTTTGGTAGATATATTATGTTAAAAGGTCCACCTTAGACCCTGATTTTGCAGTGTCTTTTCCATCTCATGGTGCTCAGCATGTCAGAAAATTGAATCAGAACAATACTCTTTGCTTTATGGGCAATATACAGAGAGTGCCCCAAATCAAGCACTGCTTTTGTATGGAATGCATGAAATTATGCTGCCAAACCACCTGTTTTGATACCCTGCCTAATAAATGTTATAATCCTACAAATCTGAGAAATCAAATTGATTATTGAATTGTGAAGTCCTTTAGTCAAGGTAGACTATTTTTCCTACATTATTTTCCTAAACTGGCTCTCCAATATCAAGGATATACACACTCAGTTAGCACCAATTCACCTGGAACAGTACCTGTTGAACCTATCCTGACTGATACTCCCAAACCCTGCCTTTCAGTAAAGTTTCCATAAGAAAGTGGATCTGAGGGAGATGAGAGACATCCTTCCACCAGATAATAGTCAACAAGTATGTCCTATGTATTTGGCAGTGAATAGTGGCATTAATAATGGAACTGATGAAGACAGGGAAGAATTTCAGATAGTTAAGTAGTGTCAGCCTCTTGTATAGCAGAAATCTGTGTGAGAAGGCCAGTAAGAAAGGCTGTGACACTCCTAATCACAGTGTTCAGATCAGTTATTCAAGTTGAGCACTGGTCTCAGGATTTAAGCCAAACAAGATCCCTTTTATTTGTCTATTTCTTTCCCATATGGTGCCTTTCTGACCACCACTTTTGCTAGTAAAATGTAAAGTTAAGTACTGAGTGAGAGTCTAATCCTCTTAGTGATTTTCAGTAGCATTGAACTAGTTATGTTTTATTTTGGTTGTTGGTTTACAGATGTGCTGACAGCACAATGTAAAACGTATTACATCTAATGTTATAAACTGAAACAGCCCTTGGCACTAAAAGCTAATGTTTCTATGATGCAAAATGGAGAGAGAATAAGTATTAATAAAAGTGATGTAGTGGATAAATTATGAATTAGCTGGAGCCTCCATGTTCAAGAAACCATAGCATAAATAGAAAGGTGCTAATGCTGCTATGACTAGAGCAACATGATGGTACTTAGAAATGGACTGGACTTAAAAATATATTTTAACAAAGAAGGATTAGCTGAATGTGGAAAGACATCCCTCTAAAGTGGAGTGTGATTAAAAGAGATCTGACTGGTTGAACTTTGAAGTGCTTCCTGGTAACCATCTCCATATAGTCCCTGTTCCTTTTAGCTGGATTGCTATCATCCCACCATACACAGGATTCCACCCTTAAACCTGAGATGGAAAATGACTGCATTACTAAATGCTCCCTCTTCACCTTATGATCACCGTAGTTTCTGCATGCCATGATGATAATAATACCATGCAAAGGAAAGAGCTACAAGCAATTATTTGCTTCTAGATCTGAACTAGGATATTTTGTCCCATAAAACTCCTGAAGCAAAGAGCTTCAGAAGGCTTTCTTATTCCATGTAGGATAAAGAAAATGTGCTAACTACTCCAGGATTAAGTTCATATTTTATTCTACTATCTTTCATTTTCCTCTGTGATGTTTACTGTGCTCAGGACTACTAAGAGAATTAACGTATGAAATGAAAAACTTTACTGACTTGGCAGGTTTTGGTATAACAGCTGACATAACTGTAAAATAAAATAAAATAGAAGGGAGCAAAAAAATTTCAATTTCAGTTAAATACTTTGAGTTGCCCTCAAAGAAAAGCAATTACTACAAGGAAAGTACACTCTTATAAAGTATAAAACCAGTAAGCAAAGAAAACAATTTTGAAAACTGAAGATGTATTTTCTCTTTCTTGGGTGCTCTCCTTCTCACTTCTGTGCTTTTTTGTGTGTTTTCTTTCTTGCACTTGCTTTCCTGGGTGTCCTTTCTCACATCCTTTCCCTCTCTGTCGTGTGTGCTCACCCTCTCTTGTGTCTGCACTCACCTGAGCCCACAAAAACCTGCCTCCCTTCCTCCCTTCTCTCTTTCCATCTTGTTTTGTTTCTCTTTATCTCCTTCCCCCACTCCCCCTTCACTGTTCCTTGCCTTCTCTTTTCTCTCCCTTTTCATCTTTCTCATGCTTCTCTTTCACATGAGCTCTCATTTCATGCTTCTCTCCTACTTCAACTAAGTAATGTATTATTCCCTGTTGAGGGAGAAGTATATGGTTACATTTTACATGGCAGAACCCAGGAAATGTGTGTCAGGGTTTTAAACTCATCCTTTCTGTCTTGAATACATGATTCTGGTCTCTCAGCCATTTTCTCTCTTCTCATGACCTTACTCTCTTTTTTGCACCCTCATGCCCTTTCTGTCTCCCGTGCTGAACGCTTCCTGGCCATTCAGCCTCATGCCCTGGTGCTCAGTTTCTTGCACCCTTTCTCCCTCTTTCCTTAGAGCTGTGTTTGTCACAAGGACTCCCTGTCCCCCCTTTCTCATATATTCACTCTTTCTCACAAGTTGTCCTGCTCTTTCTTATCTTTCTTATCCCCCTCCTCACAGCCTTTCATGGCCTTGCACTGTCTCCCCCATTCTCATGGCCTCACCCCTTCCCTCACAAACTCATTCTCCCTCCTGTCTGTACTCTCACTTTCTTGCACATGCCTTCCCTCTCTTGAACAATCTCTCTTTTGCACACCATCTCTTCCTCATTCTCCTTCTCTGTGCTGTTCACAAGACCTCCCTCCCTCCTTTTAAATGGCCTCATGATCTCTCCTACTGATTCCCTCTCCTACTGATTCTCCCCTCACCTTCTCTTGCTCTTCCACTCTGTTTCCTGAGTTTTTCTCTCATGGGCATTCTAGAATCCATTCACTTATTTTGTTGTACTTACTCCTTTTCTAAGGCCACTACATCTTTTCTTGTGCCAGTGTTTCTTTTCTAGCACCACTGTACCCTTTGTGGGTACTCACATCCATTCCTGCACCCTCACACTCTCTTATTCTCATTCTCCCATGCTTGCTTTTCTGTGTCTGCTTTTTAATTTTGCATGCCATATTTTCCCAGCACACTCACTTTCTCACAGTCTTTCCTTCTTTTTCTCACACTCTTTTTCTTGTCTTTCTCTCACGTGCACTTTCTGGCAGCCTTGCTTGTGCATGCTTGTGCTTTTTAACACATTTCCTTTCTCAAGCACTTGCCCTTTGTCATGATGGGGCTTTTCTAGCACCCTTGTTCTACCCTTTGTGATTTCTTTCATGTGCTCTCCTGCTCTCTTGCCTTCAACCCTGCCCTTGCTTGCACCCACTCTTTCCTGTGTCCTCCTGCTTTCTCACGAGTGTTCTCTTTTGTGTGAGCATTCCCTCTGATGTGGGCTTGCTCTGTCTCACATTCACATATGCTTCCTATTTTTATTTCGTGTGCACTTCCTTTCTCACATCTCAGTCCTTCTTGCATGCAGGGATACTTTCTCATGCCCTCTCCTTTTCTCACACCTTGGTTTCCCTCACATTCCCGTCCTTGTGCCCTCACACCCTTTTCTCACAGCCTCATGCTTAATCCTTTTCACACCTTGATGCTTGCTTTCTCACTCCATTTCTCTGCCCCTTTCCTTGTGCTTTGTCCCTCTTTATTTCTTGTGCATTCCCTTTCTGGATTGCTCCCCCTTTCTTGTGGCCTCTCTTCTCACGTGCCTTCCCTCTTTTCAGCACCCTCCTTGTACATGCTGGCACTTTCTCCTGCAGCCATGCTGCCACACACCACGGGCTTTATCCCATCCTTTTGCTTTCCTTTCTTGTGGCCACCCCTTCCCACACTTCTGCTTTCTTGCTTGCTTTCTTGTCCGTGTCCCCCCTTTGTCACACCATTGCTCATCTGCCTGCACTTGATCTTCTTGGTGCCCTCCCTCTCTCATGTGCTCACGCTTCCCCATTCCCTGGCTCTTCAGCTACACTGGCTATTTCCCATCTGCTTACTCTCCACCCACTCCTGTGCTTCCTCCTGCACTCACACCCTTTCCTTCCATTCCTTTATATTCACTCTTCCTCAGGGAAACTTTACCTCTCATCCAATATCTTTGCCTCATGCTCCCTTTCTTGTCTTCTCCCACTCTCACTCATGGCTCCTCTTGCTTTCACACATTCCCTCTCTCTCCCTTGCTACCTCATCTCTTCCTTTCTCTTCTCCAGCTGCTCCTTCTTTTGTGTGCCGGCTCTTCCTTGTGCACTGACTTTTTCTTGTGTTTTTCCTCACAGCAGTCCTGCTTTCCCATGTGCTCCACTTGCATGCATCCTCTTCCTCATGCCCTCATAATTCTTCATGCACATCCTACTCCTTGAGCCCTCACTCTCTCACATGGACCTGCTTTTTTTTTCCTGCACACTTGCTTTTTCTTACGTGCCCACCCTTTATCACACCCTTGAGCTCCATCTTTCTCAAACAAGATTTCTCTCTTTCTTGCTTGAACCCTTTCTCACATTTTTCCTTTTTCATGTACTAATTCTCACATGCTCCCCCTTATGTTCTTTCTCCCTTACTCTCTGTTTCACCTTTCATCTTTCCCCCTCTCCTCCCTCTCTTATCCTTGCACTTTTCCCCACTTCTTTCCTTCTCTCTTTCTGTATTCTTTTGGTGTATCCTTTTTCCCCCCACCAGCACTTTCACTGTTCCTTGTTCTATCTTTTCTCCCCCTTTTTATCTCTCTCATTCTCTCTTGACATGAGTTCTCTTTTATGCTTCCATCTCTTCATAAATACTCTCTTCACCAAAGTTGTGTATTATTCCCCATTGAGGGAGAAGTAAATGGTTGCATTTCACATTGCAGAATCCTGGAAGTGTGTAACAAGTTTTTAAACTCATCATTTTTGTCTAGAAGTGCTCAATCCACAACTTCAGATGGGGAGGCTGAACCATCATTGCTATATGGCAAAATACTTACAGTGATAAAAAATAAATGCAGTAATAAAAAAAATGCAGTTGCTGTCAAAACCCAGGCTCAGCTGGATGTTCAGCACTTCCATGTGTTTCATAAACTAAGCACCAATTTCCCAGGAAGTATTAACTCATTAGTTTCTAGAATAGGCTCAAGTATGTGACTTGAGTGTTTTCAAGAAGTTCACCACGAAATATTTCTCTCAAAATATTTATTTTGGTTTATCAAGATTCTAGCAGACTGAGGCAAATAAAGATCCATTGATAAACATTGTGCTTGCAAAAATTAGTCATGTCTTTGAACTGCTGCTCCACCAGTCAAAAATATTGCCTGTAAAGATTTACATATTGATAATATAACTTCAAATATGCATCTGTGTTTATCTTCTGTACTAAAGGAACAAATGCCTTTAAATAATAATATACCATGTTAATTTCAATGGTGTTGCTCTGCTGTAAGTCACACTGCTATAAATTTGATTTATTCCTTAATTAATGCACTTACAATTAGTAATCAAAATTCATTGGGAAAATATTCAGTGCAGATCAAAACGGCAACATCTAAAATCTGGGATCATCAGTTAGAGTGCCTTTGGTTTTGCCATCTGCTTTCACTTAACTCTTGAATTATGAAATGGCAGGGTGTATATGTAATCCTGGCTCTTGGAGTTGTGGGATAAATGCAAAAATCTTAGTTTCTCTTAAAATGTTTGTATTCGTGGTGGCTGGAGAAAGAGAACCTTACATGTGCATTAAAACAGAGTTCAAAAATTTGAATGCAAACGGAATTTTTCATTCTAGCTATTATCATTATTTTGGGGGCCTAAACCATCATTAGTTTAGAAATTCTGGGAGCTGGAAGCATTGTTTCTGTCTGTTTCTAAGTAATGGGATAACCTTTCTGCATCAAATTAACTTTTTTTTCCTGTATAGAAGCACTAACTTTAAAACATTTCTATGGTTCACATAAAAGTTTTCATGGCATATGTTTTTCATAGTTTTCACAGGAATTTTCATGTAGTATTCAACTGGAGATACACACCTGGTTTTACTCTTTCTGAGCAAATAATATTCATTTTTTGCTGTAACCTCAGCTTTACATATGACAACCTGTGGCATCTAAGTCATGATACTGGGAACTCCAGCATTTGGGTACTTACTAAAATCAACTTCTGCATGCCTTCTTAGAGAAAAAAACTAAATAAAGGATTTCAAAAGACAGGGGAGGAAAACCACACTCCATTCTGCAAATCACACAAATGTCTTGCTTTTAAAATTACTGTTAATTTAATATGTTTCCAAGTGTTCATCTTTGAAACTCTGTTTAAATGTGTTTTAGGAGGGCTCGATGGACAGCTTATATGAGCCTGTCCCAGAACATCAGGAAGCCAAGGATACAACCACTCCTGACAGCCAGGCTAACACTCCAGTGAGCACACATGTAAACTGTGGGCCACCTGACAGGTCTCTGTCTTTGGTAAGTAACATTTAATTGCAAAGCATGCAATGCATTTTGCAAAAAAAAACCTATTGCTCTGTATGGGCACATGTCTGTTTTGCTGGCTTATCTGCCAGTTTCAACTATTTAGGCTCCTCAGAGCCACTCTTCAAATCTCATCTCTGTAGCCAATGACCTGATTTTTGTCCAGTCTTAACAAGCACACTTGAAAAGCGGGTCATGAGTTCCTCTACAGCGAGCAGCAAAGGGAGATTAGTGCAGCTGCACTGGACAAGGGAATTGCTCTTTGCAAGTAACAGCATATGAAAACTCTGGGTACATATATTGCTATGGTTTGTGTCTGAAGGATATACTATTGGTGTCTTTGGTTGTCCTTTTAATTAATAATAAAAAAGAAGCATTTCTAAAGCATGAGTTGCATGAATTTTGTAACTGATGGCCTCTGGAATAAACTTGACATTTTACAAGACCTCATTAGGCAAATGTGAAGAAGGCTGTCTTCTGGGGTTTTTTCCTTCCTAAACGATGTTATCCTACTTAATCCTTTCCTATTTGTGTGTTATTGGTATAATATATGATGCTTTGACAAATACTTGAACATGGTATATTAAATTTCATAATCTTATTCATTTCATAATCTCTGTTCTCTGCTTTGCAATGTGCCTTTGCTTATAATTACTGTTTCTATTTCAATGTATGATGCAGTCTGGTGATTGAATAAAGGGGAAAACAGGATGTTCCTCATTCAGAGGAGACTGCCCTTTCTTCAGATATTGTGCCAAGTTTTACCCACATGCATTCTGGGTCTGAACCATGTACCTATGAGACTGCAGGGCCTTTGGTGTTGCAACATCACACAGCAGGTTTGCACACAGGATTTGCTTGGAGAAAGTGCTGGAGCTGGTGGGATAGCAGAATGGCTGGGGAATTGTGGCATGCACTTGTTAAATTGCTAAAGGACTGAAAACAACTTGTTCTTCTCAGACCCTTCTGCTGTAACCATCTCACTCTGTGTATGTCCCTCTCTCCCAGATAATCACCTTGGGATTTTATATAATGGTCCTGGCTTTGAGAGTGTAGCACTGCAGAGATCCCAAGATGATTCCTCATAGCATTAGCACAGATCTATGAGCCTGGGCTCTGAAATGTCCCTACCTAATAATTTTCCTGCAATAGGTGGGAGATGCTCTCCTGAGTGACATTTCCCCATTACCAGGTTGTGACCTTGTCACTCTAAGAATGAGCGACCTCTAACAATGTTCCAGTTAAGAGTGTTTAATTTTGGTTGTGAAATATGGCTGTAACCTCATCCTAGCATGACTGTAGTATCTTCATTTTGGGAAGCTCTAGTTATTTGTATTTGTATACTGCATGCCATTAAATATGCCCAGTGGCGAAAGATGAACATTACAGTACAGCTCCTACACCCATTCAGTCTTTTCCCCGTTTGCTGGACTCCAAACCAACTTAATATTCAATGGCTGCTACACTGATATTTCCTTGGCCAATAGACAGTCATCTAGGAGCAGTATTTAGACAAATGAAAATGAAAAAGGCAGATTTGGTTTTTTTTGGTTTGTACCCAGAATAGTATGTATGATAGCCTAATAGACTTTGCAATAGAAAACTAACAGCGATTTGTTTTCTCAAGATATGGTAAAGATACATCCATAGCACTGTGTTTTTCTATGATTTTCACAATTTGTAAGACTAAAACTGCAGTAGTTATTTACATCAGGCTTTTTGGTTCTTGCTTTTTCTTGTTGTAGCGTGCTTTTTATTTGGCAGCATCTTCAGACTTTTCGTTGTACTGCTATAGAGTTAGGCTTCATAAATTATTTGGATAAAGAAAAATAATCAACCTATCCAGTAAAGAACTTTGTTTTCCTTGAGCCAACCTGCAGAAGCAGATTTGCTACTAGTGTAGGATTAGAATATCTTGTACATTAATCTGAACGAATTGTAACAAAACATCTTTTACATTGCACAGTATTTTGTGGGATGGCACTGCACGGTCCATGGAGATACATGTATAACAGTGAATAGAAGAATTCAGCTCTTTGGTTTCTGCTACCTCGTGTCATATATTTTTGTTTTATTAAAGGAGATATGATGGTGATGGCCCATTTATTCATCATTAAATATAAAGTTCATCCTCAATAAAAACAGCACTAAATGGGGTATGCACACTTGGCTCACTGAGTATTAACAAGAAGCTTCCCAAGACTGGCTCTGGGTTTTATTTTCTGGTTTGAGACAATATTCAGCTCAGCACTTGACTAAAAATAACGGCTGGATGCTGTGTCACCGTGCTGGCCGTAGAATCAACACGATTATTTATAAAATACTTTCTAGAAATGGAAAACAAGATTAGTGATGACGTGTCGGCAGCAGGACCTATGGAAAAATGTCACTAAGGCCAGAGGCCTGTGTGTAATCTTATCTGCTATTTCTGGCATGTGAGTTATTAGAGCTACACCTTGGATGAGGCTGTTAAGCTTATTAACTGAGCCCATTTGTACTTCTCTCCCATTTTTAATTCCGTCACTCAGTTCCAGGCTGCGGGGCAGCCCCCTCAGCATGATAAATTCAGAACGTTATTGGCTCCATTTAGCCATCCATCATTATCCAGTACTGCACCTATGTAAGTGCACTGCTGAGTAGGTATGGACTCGAGTGAATGTTTAAATGGTTGGCTGAAGCACGACAGGTTTCACAGATCTGTTCAATCTCCAAAGGGTGGAGCAGCCTGGCACAGTACACTTCCTCCTCAGGAGGCTTTGCCCCTTCCTTTTTCCTGTAAAACTTCAAAATCAGCCAGGCAGGCATTCAGGATCAGCTCCCCTCACATTTAAAAGGGGTGACTAGGGCTAGAGAAAATTCTTCCTTGTACTGAAACAAAGTAGTGATTTTCTTGAAGTGAACTTGTCTGTTGTGATTTGTCCTAATCATAGGTGGGCTGTGAAGTTCTTCTCGAGATGTGGGAAGTGCAGGGTAGTGTGGTCACTGAAGCTGTGCAGGACATCATTCACTGGACATACTCTTTGGATGCTCCTTTTTGAACTATGACTCTTTCTGCTCCTGGCCAAATATCTGCCCAAATTACACATCTTGTATGAAGAAAACTCTGTCTTTCATGTGCACTGTTCTTCTCCTTCATATAACTCCAGAGACCTGTTTAGTATCCAGAATTATTTGCCAGGGAAACTTCTACTCTGGGTCCCTCTGGTAGCATCCTGGGCCTGTTATGCACACCTGCCTTTTGATTTCAATCCTCTTTGAGAATTGGCCTGTTAACTTTGTGGTTGCTTTGCCTGTTGCTGAGCTTCAGTAATATTCTCAGAAAGAAATAAAAAATTAGATTTATGGAGTTGTTTTTGTGCTTCATGCATAGCAAATCTGAATTGGACCTTCCTCAGAAACAGCTGGTAGCCATGAGCACATAATGAATCATAAGAGTACTCTTAGCCTGTAACTATGCTATTAACTGGGAAACTGAATTTCTACATCTTGTTGCCTGGTGTAACAGTCTTCTACCTCATGAGGTGTCTCCAGCTTCTCGGGAAAAGAGTCTTCAATATTAAAAACATTTTCATATAAATCCTGTCAGACTGCAATCACCAAATGTCATAAGATCCACATATTTTTGAACTGCTGACTGTGATATGATTGGCTGTCCTGTATATCAGAAAAGTGCCAAAAGATTAATCAGTCGTTCTAAGCTGTTGCCAGGAAAATCACAATCAGTTGTGATACCTGCCTTAATCTGAAATGTTATAACTGGCCTTTGATTCCAGAGAGGGCAAGAAGAGGGCTGGTTATCTGAAATGGTCATTTCCCTGTTTGCAAGTCTTAACACACACAGGAGCTCTAGCTTTTCTCAGCCAGCTTGGAAACACCGGAGTGTTTAATTCTATTCCTTAATTCAGGGCTATTTGATAAAATCAGGAAGAAAAGGACTTTATCAATAATTTCATCATGCTGGCTTTCCCTATGTGCAGTTTATTTCTAGGAAACAGATCGTTCCTATTTAGGATAAGGAAGGAAAGAATTGTTCCCATAAACATGGTAATTATGCTCTTTGGAGAATGTGGAGAGCAGAGTCTAGGTGAACCTTAATTTACATTTGAAGATAAAATACATTTTAAAAAACTAGTTTCATATTAAAGTTGCATACAATTTCAAATGTAGTCAATACTGAAAAGATACTTTTAAAAATTACAAACCACAATAATTTATTCTTGTACCCCAGTTTAGCCACCCGATTCAGAAATAGCAGGAAGAGAGTGTTGAATGAAAGGTGCCATTTTAAAATGGCCCTTTCAGTCCACAACGCTTCATTTTGGCACTGCATCCCATGATATTCTGTGAACTCACATCAGCCATCACCTCAATATATGATGAACTGTCATCAGTGCAATTTTGCCAGACTAAAGGCATTTCAGGTTTCAAGTTGTGGAGCAAAAGATTAAACCCTGTTTCATGGTCCACACCAGGTGTTTGGCATGTGAAGACATAAATCAAGTCTTGCTAGGTATAAGGCCACAATGGGGGCTGTCTCCAATTTTTTCCCTGGATCATTTTAACAGATTTTAAGTTACACACCACTTTGGTCTCTGACCTCCATGCCCAATGCTTCCTTTACCAAACCTCTTTGAAATAAAATATTCAATATTTTCCAATGAAATTTTGAAACTACCCTTTTAAATAAGCCTTAATGTTACTTTTTAAACATTTTTTAACTTCTGTGTTTGTGTACCTCATCTAGTAATTTCTTCTCAGTTATCGAAAAGACTTGTCCCAAGACTAAAATGCTGACATTTTTTCAGCAAGAAATTTATCTTACATTGCTTACATTATTTCAAAGTGAGTGACAAATTCTGTATACTCTTTTGGTCTGCATCTGTGAACAAATCAACACAGGCAAGCAAAAAGATGTGGAAACTGCATACAATTATTAACATTCACAAATATTCATGCTAAAAGGACCTCCTACGCTCAGCTAAAATAACTCAGTGCAGGAAAACAGCCTTTTCTTAATGCACTCCCTGAAAAAGCTTAAAAAAATCTATGATGGGTTTTACTGAGAGTAGGGGGGGAAGTATAAAATGCTCAATTATGCACTTACATGGTTTTATGTAGTACAGGTTTTGGCTTTTTATCATTCAGCTTGGGTGACATTTTAAACTTACTATGGTCAGAGTCATGCAGATGTAGTTAGTGTTACAAGAAGGAAATAAATTAAACATAAGATTATGAGAAATAGATCCAGATACACTAAGTTTTCTGATTTATAAAATAATGAATGGTTATATTATTTTTTTAATGCCTCTTGTGGCACAACAGGTTGAAGTGGTATCATCATGGACACTCTTATTGCAGTTTCTGCTTTCCAGGCCTGAAGAAATAAAAAAAGTGATACAGTGATTTGATATCCTGTCTCAGGAGAGACCACAATAACATAGGGACAGATCTCTTCTGTCCCAGTGTGACATTCTCAGGTTTTCCTACAGTTAAAATTAACCTTTAAGTCCATGGTTAACTGCACAGCAAACGTGCATTGAGATGTTCTGGCATTATTTCCCCACCAAGACAACCTTTTGTTCTCTCTTTCAACAGCTATGTAACTTCACCTCCTTCTCACACCCTGTCAGGGTATAAATGTTTATTGTCTGAGTCCTGGGGGCTGTGTGATCTTGCCTTCAGGCCAGTGTTTGATTCAGATTTGGTCCCCCTCAGAAATTTCAATTTTATTTGCAGTTTCCTGCACTCTTCCACGTTCCCCTGCACGTTTGGGTTTACAGAGTCTGTGTCCATCAGAAAACCACATCCCATTGCAACATGTGGGTGTTTTAATCCCCATGAAGCTCTAAAAGAATCACATTATGGAAGAAATATGGTATTCATTCTTGGGGTATGATCATGGTTCTCTGGTTTTTCAGGGGTGTTATGGTTGTCAGCTTCCTGGGAGCTGTGGATAACTGAAGCCTCCTGAAACCAGGACACTTAACTACAGATACTCTCTGCTGCACTTTGTCCTCCACAGCTTCAGCTGCTGGAGAAAGAAAGGCTGGAAATGTTAGTGGATGTTAAAAAACACACATCAAAAGTATATAATTCATTTTCTTTTCAGTGACCAAAATAATGTATTTGGATTAAACATTTTTGATTTTCATAGACCTTCTTTTCTATCTTTTTAAAAGGAGTTTCCTGACTTTGAGAACACACTGACCAAAAAAAGAAAGTAAGTTGAGACCAGTTCAAGGTCTGTACAGTGTCACTGTATTTGTCTGTACCTTCCATCCTTGTTGTTTTATTAATGTTTGCCAATGTTGCTTTCATTCTCATAAAGTACATGTATTAATGTTGCAGCTGAAGAGCACATAACAAGCTTGTAATGCATTACTAAAGCTCTTTTGCCATGCCTTTTTCATATCCACAAAGCCTTCTTCCAAAATATCAGAACCAGGACAGCTAAAATCAAATGCAGTTAATCTGAGCTTGGTTTAACCATATGTCTGCTTTTCTGAGAGATTGAAGTGGTAACCTATTTTATAGCATGTTTGCACCATTGACCTGATAATCTCCTGAAGACTTTTTGTTTGTTTGTTTGTGTTTTTAATCCAAGTAAAAAAATCGTTTGCAAAATGATTCGGATAAAGCAGGTCAGACATTATTTTATGAATCATTTTGGTGATAGCAGCATGTTTTGAATCCATTCATGGACACAGTGCTATGGTTTGGGCTAACAATCAATATTTATTAGCAAGCAGAGGAATTTATTTGAAAATTCTTTTTTGCTTCAGTTGAAGGCTATTGCATTACTGAAGTGGTCCCCTTCAGATGAAATCTGAAATCCTGCCTAATGGAATAATACAGACAGATCTTATCTGTCTGCTGTGACAGACATGAAAATCCCTGGAGTTTTTGTTGGGTTTTGTTTTCTTCATTTGTAGGTGTGGCCCCACTAAATCCAGAACATCAATGTTATCTGAGACTGTTGCTAAAACATCTCAAAATGGGTACAGATTTCTGAGAAAATGAAGAGCTCTTTTGTCTTAAATAAGAGTTTTAATCTATTTCTGGTCATCTGATAAAAACTCAGTAACTTATCAGCTATAAACACAGAGTTGTGTGCACTCATCTGTGAGATCTCAACTGTATGTCACCAGCCAGGGAACTGTGAAACTCCTCCCAAAGTTTCACTAATTAAAATATGGACATAACTCTATTACTCATGGATTTCTCATCATTCTTTGTTGCTTTAAAGGAAGTCAAACTACTGTGTAGGCCTTACCAAACTCTATCAGATATGATGAAATCCCCTGGATGCCTAGAAATGTCCTGCTTAGATCAGAACTAGGTCTGCCCCAGGAATAAAAATAGCAGTCTATAGCTAAAATGTCAAATTTTTCAAAGTAAATGTTTGCAACCTGTTCCTATTCTAAACCAATTGTCAGAATTTAGAAGTGTTGTTGAGATCATTTGACTGATCAATAAGAAAAAAAATGAGTAAGCTGGAAGAAAATAGTTTGAGTCAATCTGAAAAGATTTTGTAATGAAAACTATTTCATCGTGTCCAGCCATCACTATCCTGGTATGACATTCCCAGTGATAATGCAGAAATTTTCCCATTGACCTTTCATGCAGATATGCAGGAAGTGAAGGAAGAATTAATCTTTCTCTGCTCCCTACAATGGGGCAGCAAGGAAGCACCAAATTATATAAATAGCAGAAATAACATAAGTATTCCTTGTTTAGACAATGAGAATTAAATTGTGGAATTTTGGAATCAAAAAATCCAATGATTTTAAAAGGAACTAGTGAGTACAGACCAGTTTCTTAAAAAACCCACAAGTGTTCAGCTGCCCCCTCTTGCTTAGGAGACCCTTCAGCACCTACACGACTGAGGATGGGAGAGGGATCCAAGGTTTTGTGCTCTTTCCCTGCTGCTGATCCCTGTCACAGATTAGATTGTCCCTGCTTTCATCTGCAATAACCTTCTGGCTTCATCCACTGCTCATAAACTACTCTCCACTGGGTTTTTAATGGATAAAGCTTTTTTGGATAATGGTTTTTTCCTCTTTTGAGTTAGTCAATTCTTCAAGTTGTTCTCTATAAACTACTGACCACAGATGGAAGCATGAATTAGAACTAATCCTTGATGTAAATGTGCAAAAAGCTCAAGGTTTACTGGGGCAATAAAATGTCACTCAAGGTGTTGGGAATGGTATGTTCATATTTTGGTTCTCTTTGGTTCAATCCTTTATCATGTCACCAAACCTCAGGCAATAATTCTAAAAACTGTGGGACACTTCAGATCATGTCTAAAGGAAAGTATCTCTTCCTTTCTTCCTGATGGGTTCCCCTGATTCCAACATGAATTCCTCATTTCAAATAGAATCTTGAGTCACATATTCCTGCAGAATGAAACCTCAGATGCTTTCAGAGCTTTGTGTGGCATGTGGGAACAGATGATTGGGTGAATGAGACAAGTAACTCCAATTAAAGCCAGTGGGAATAGCACAGCTAAATCCCTGTGCCCTGCTTTGAAGAATTAGTTTGAAAATACCCATATTTGATTAAACATGCTTTAATTTTTTTCATTCTGACTTTCAGCTAATGGTAAATTCTTTTAATTCTTTTAGATCCATCCAGAAGTCCATGTCTGAAAATGAAGCATTTGGTTAGTAGCTGCTTAAATCATTTACTGTTTACTTACTAATCTCAGAGAGACAACTTTAATTAAGGGTCTGATTTGTTTTACAGCTGTTGGAGCAAATGCAAAGGAAAGGGAAAAATAGAATTAAGCTAGAAATATATTCTCCCCTCTTCCCTGCTTTCCACACACACATTTGTAGGCAGATATTGAAAACAAACTGGTTAAACACAGAAACCACATTGAGATAAAGAACCTGGTATGGCACAGCACTAGAAATACTCAGCATGTCCAGTGTTTCTTTTAATCATTTCAATAAAACCCTGAAATGTGTCTGATCTAAGAAAATTCAGGTCCCTGCCCTTTCCCATTTTAAACTACTTTGTGAGAGTTTTCACAAACAAGTTCACCAAGAAGGAAATTCAGGGGTTTTGTTAAACCCATCCTGACACTGTGTATTATCACGTACACTCGTGTTTCAATGGGTTCTATTCTGTAAATCCTCTATAGGAAATAATCATCAGCTTTTTAGAAGTAAAATTTCTTTTTTTTTTTCTTTTTTTTTTTTTTTCCAGTGAGAGCTTCCTGTTATCATGCTTTCATTTATTATTTGGAGTTTTGGTTGAGTTGTTGTATCTGGTCCTTGCTGAGTAAAAAGGTTATTGTGTGTGCCTGTAATGATGTGGATCCATTGCACAGCGTGCCTCAGACAGATGAAAGCTCCCCTGTGCCACAGCTTCCCTCTGCAGCCCTGCACTGGGGAGATTTTCATGCAGGACAGCATCCTTTGGTCTGCAGCAAACAGGCTGTAATGAATCCCCAGCACCTGACAGGATCAACAAGAGCTTTCACAAAGAAAATTTTCTGACAGAATAGTCAGACTGAAACCCAACATTAAATAAAACTCGACAAAGCCAAGCCAAACAAACCCAGAAAGCACAAGCCCCTAATAGTAATCTACACATTGTGAAGCACGAGCACTTTGAAGTTCACTGAGGGAGCAGGAGAATGGCCATCTCCTTCTCAAAGCCAGCCTAGTTCTGCCATCCAGGCTGAGGCAGTCCAAGCCTTGGAGTCCATGGGGCTTCACTATGGACATCTGTGATGCTATTCCTTGCAAACTGCAGCTCATTAATGGTAGACTTCAATAATAATAATAATAATTATACAATTCCTGGAAGCAAAACAAAGGCACAGATGTTGTGTGGGATACTAGGTCTTAAATCCAGGGTTAAGATAACGATCATTCTGATCATGTGTTAACAGTGTTAAATGAGGTATTGGACCACAGCAAAAGATGATAAAACCTGAAGTCTGACCATAATAAATATTATCCATGCATCCATCCAAATTCCTATATTGCAAAACCACCAGTTCATTTCCATGTCTGAGCAGATGCTCCAGTGTTCTGCAGGCTTGTTTGATTTGCATTCTGATGCTGTTTTTATGGAATTTCCTGTTATTTCACAGGTTTGCTATGAGTTCAGGTGACTGCTCTCTGTGCTTTTACTTTAGACAGGAAAAATGTGAATGGCACACTTTGGCAGGGTTCCAGGAAGCCGGAGAATGATTCGTACATCAGAAGGCACTGTCAGCTTGAAGGTAATTGCTAAACATATTTCAGCTGATTTTGCATTTTCCACAAAGTATTTAAAAGGGCACCTAGGAAAATTTCTCATTTTTTCACCAATAATCCTAAAGCTAAATAATTTGTCAGGTCTTTTAGAGATTTATTTTGTCCTCAAGGGGGAAAAAACTAGTTTAAATAAAGCTTATCTCAAAAGTGGGAATCTAAGAACACACTCTGTGACCAATTCACTCTGTAGTCCGTGGGCCAAAGGAGAATTTCCTTACAGTAAATTGCCAGAGCTGTGTTGTACAGGGCTTGCCAGCTGTAGTAATCCATATTTTCTGGATATTTTACACTGCTTCAGATATCCATCAGGGAAAGGGTGCAACTTTTCTCAGAAGAAAACCCTTTGTGGCAGGTGCAAATGAGAGTTGGCAAAATTTTAGATGCAAGTACTTTGTCTGATTCTCTTTTCAAACCTGTTCTGACCAACTTTAGTAAAACAACCTTACAACTGGGAAGTTGCTAATGGCATTGTTTAAGAGTGTCCCAATATAAATTCATTAAAGTAACATCGAGTGTTAACAAGTGAGCAGTCACCTCACCTATTTAAACACAAACTGGACTTCAAAAATCAAAATGCTTTGATAATCTGCTTGATGTTGCTTCCAGGAATGGCATTTATATTTGTACTTTTCAAAGTCCAGGTAGATCTCTTACTCTTGCAGAATCAAACCAAACCAGACAAGGCTCAGCAGAAGCAGAAACCAAGATATGTGAGATTAAAGTGGATGTATGTTTGTTCTCAACTTAAACCAAAAAAGTGGGAATATCTCCTGCACAAATGGTCTAGAGATCATCCACTGATAGGAGATTCCACTATTACCTGGATATGTCAAAGAAAGCAAAGGACAGGGTACCAACTTTCCTTCTGGATTTTGTTCACTTCGCCACTTGAAGTTAAAGTCTTAAATGTTTGGAAATAGATCTGAAATTTCAATACCCATTGCATTTGCCTATCTATGGGCAAATTCAGTTTCTTGAACCAGAACCAGAAATAAGACAGGAAGATTCAGAGGAATTCTACTCTTGTACTGAACTAGTGAGGGGAAAAGGGACCTTCAGTAAGTCTCAATGGCTTGCAAGGAACTGGTTCTAATGATAGGCAAAAGAAATATCTCTCTCCACACAAGTCCTACTTTTAACCAAAACCATTTTGGAATGATTCTTCAAATGATACTCCAGAGGTTGCCAGACTGGAAGTGGGGGGAGGCTGAATGAGAAAGTAGAACTTTTTGACCTTCCTCCAAAGTCTTTTCTACTCCAGGCATTTTTTACCCTTTTAAATATCCAAAGCATGCAAAAGAAGCAATGCACATTTTAAAAGCTGACAAGTGTTGTAATTGAAGGGCAGGGGCCCAGAGGGAACAGGAAGCAAAGCTGGCAGCTAAATAAAAATCTCCCTTTCCCCTGCTGCAGTAAAATTATTTCAAGGGAAGTCCCCTTCACACAGTGGTGAAAACCTTTGCAAGGAGATTTACAGTGTATCACTATCGATCAAGATAATTCATCACTATTGATCAAACTTTTCTCTTAGCAGAGATAATCCTTCAAGGTCTGCGAGTCTGTTGCATAATATGAATTTCTGTTAGATTTAAAAAGCCATGTATGGTGGTTGGCCTAGACTCCTCTGCTTCCTTCAGAGCTGTATCCACAGACCCATCTCAGATCTCACTGAAATCAATGTAGAGACCTCCCCAGGCACTGGCAGTCTTTGGATGAAGCCCTTTATGACAGCATGTGTATTATTACATCTACAAACCCAAGTTTTCCAGGCTAAAAACACAGTGAAACGTATCTATCCCACAGACACGGTAGTGGGAACACCTGCCTCTGCTCACAAGGCCAAACTCAAATCATCAGCACAGCATCTGCCAGCCTGAAAGCATCACTATGGAAAAGCTGACTGTGGAAGTCACAATCATTTGGCCTCCATGAAACATTATGGAGACAAACAGGAAAGAACTGACACCTCTAAGAGCCAGTGGATGTAATTCTCCACTGCTCCTAATTTGTTCCACAGGAGGGTAACTGGTACCCATGGCCAGACTAAGAAGACAAGAACACTGCAGCTCTCTTTGTAGTTCATCCGTATCTTTTGCATGGGGTTTTTTGGTTTTTCTTTTTTGGTTTTTTTTTTTTGGTTTAGTTGTTTTGTTTACACAAATACCTTATTCCATAATTCAGTGGGTTGGAGAGCTGATCCAAGGCAGATGTAAGAGCATTGTGGGTCCAGGTTACTATGGCTATCAATAGACATTGTGGTTGAGGGGAATCACTGAGGTTTGCTTTAATAATTTGCTGTTCTAATTTGTGTTTGAACAATATTCCATCCAAAGCAGTGTCACTGTAGGAAGTCTTTCAGGTTAAGGACATTATACGTTGCCCCACAGTTTTTTGTGATTCATTTGCACACAACTACTCAGTATTTTGCATTTGACTGTAGGAGGGCTTTGGGCAAAGGGCTGAACACTGCAAGATTTAACTTCTAGAGTAAGCTCACAGAGCACAGGGCTGCAGTGTACAGAGACGCCTGCAGGGGTCGAAAACAAGTTGTCCTGAGAACCAGAAAGAACCCAGTCATACTAATCTGGGGTTGCATGAGCACTGCTTAACATGAGTTATGGTGCTCCTGGAAGTCCAGCTAGCTAAATAATGAAATAAACAACCAGATTGTCAGACACCAGGCCCTCAGTGACTTCTGGGAGATTTGTGGGTGCTTAAGACAAAATCTGGACCAGGATCTTATCAGCCTCTTTGAATATAAATTTTAATGGTCACATTCAGACACTTTTCCATGTGATATCTAAAGAATATAAGTCACTCAGAATTATTCCCTGAATTACTCTCTCTTTTTCTGTTAACTGTAGGGAAAACAATGCAATCAGTCTCACCTGCCAACATTTAGTTTTTGTGGATCTATATGTTCAATAAGGTGTTCTTTTGCAAATAGGAGAACTACTGATGCTGTAAGGTATTCCACAGAAGCAATAAGGATGCCAAATTAGGATTAATGAGAAAAAAACCCTAAAATCCCAACATATTCCTGCTGTTTTCTAGTGACTTTCAAAAATGTGGTGTGATTGGCAGATATTTTTCTTCATTTTTTTTTCTCCCTGCAAAATATCTGAGTGATCCTGATACCTGTTGTGATGGAATCTAACCACTAGGGCTGTCCTACCGTTGTACAGTGATGGGTGCTTTGCCTTAAGACTGGGAGTAAAAGTAGATCTTTCAAAGTAGGCTTGCTTAAAATAATTTTTTCAGACCTGTTTCACCTGTTATTTTTCATTGTTGTTGTGAAGGTTAATACTCTTCCCATCCAAACATTCCTTTATTGCAAGGGATGGGAGGGTGTTCATCCTTTGAAAGCAATTTCTTATCTAATCTAAGGTAAACAGATCTCAGTTGAAAAGATCATTTTTGCCCTTCTTTTTTTTTATATGAATATTCTAGACTTTGCTGGGCAGGAGGAAAGTCTCAGTGGGGTTCTGGGTTAGTAAACAGAAGTAAGTACAGAAAAAGAAATAAGCATTAATGAGTTTTCTTACTGTGAGTCAGTTTGCCAATTTGTTCTGTAGTCTCACTTCAAAGCAGTTTAAGATAAAATGTGTGCTTAAATGATATAAGATTAACTTCAGAGAGTCAAAATGTCAGCTGAAAAAAACCAGTGCAATTCAAATGATATTCCTCATAAAGACATAAAGCAGGACATTTTAAAGCATGTTTTCTCTTTTTTGGTCATAATTCACAGAAGATAATATTATTGCTGATGGAATACATTTGCTGCAAGGAAAGAAGATAGAAGAAACAACATGTCAGGTGAAACAACTACTCTTTTTTTTCAGAATCTAAAATTTCATTCAAATAAAATTTCATTCCTTGTTTCCATTCAGCATTTGCCTAGCCTAAACTTCATACTCAGTATGCCTCTGTATTTTAGAAGCTGATTTTAAAAGAAGACTCTGCTGACTATCAGAGTTATTCATGATTTTTCCTACTCAGGCCATATGGATTTCATTGTCTAGAAAACCTTTTCCTCCCCTGAGTGAATACATTTCTGTTAAATTGATGTGCTAGAACTGTGTCTGGCGAGATCTGTACTAAGTGTTTAGATCTGTCTTGCATGATCCATATTGGCACATGTCTCATAATTATTTCTGAATATCTGTAAACATATACCATATCTCCCCTTCCTAAATCTGTATTAGTCATCCTACTGGCATGGGCTATGAATGAATTCTGACCCCTGGGTTTGCATAATCATAACAACAACATAAAAGCAGGTAACAACCCTTCATCTGGTGAACAGCAGAGGGGAGGAGACAGACTTGTAGCTCTGGAATTTGTATTTCTGGTGTTTGGGTTTTATTTCACTTCCAGTGCAATGTTTGCTCTGATAATGTGCTACTTCAGTTCCTGAATGTGGCAAACCAGCTTACCTCTGCTGATGTCACCTAACAGGGCACAACATAGGGCTAAAAATGTGTAACACACTTGCATGTATGTGTGGGTTCTAAATGAGTAATTAATACAAGAAAATTATTTAGAAGCTGGAAAAAAATACTGAATTTTCCATTGCAGAAAAATTTTATATTCAAGGTGAGCATTAAACTTTAGAAAAGAATTTGAGCTGAGTTTCCCCTGTTGTTTCTATACAATGTCAGGAGTCCTTTTGGATGTTTAGGTTAAAACCAAGAAAAAAAAATGTACATTCATCACCCTGAAGGCATCTGAGATAAGACAAAGAACTGTGAAGACCCAATGTTTAGGCAGTGCTCGGCTCCAGTGTAGGTCAAAGTCGAGATCTGGGTTAAAATAAAAAGAGTCAAATTATCTGCATGTCGGGGGACAGACAGCTATTGGAAACCAGTGCCCTGAAAGTCAGTGTGTCCCAGGTTTCTCCTGCTTTCCCTCAGGCTTTTATCTGTCTCTGCACTGTTAGTTTGTTCCCATGATTATCTCCTCTCCCAGCTGCCAAAAGAGTAGCTGATGAGGAAGGAAAGGAGAAAAGAGCTCTTTTTCCTTTGCATCTCTCTTTCTCTGATTTCTTCCCCCATTTTCTAAGTATTGTGGAGAAAGATTATTCTTTCATTTCCTACAATAGTTCTTCCCTTAGTGTGAGGGTTCTCTGGCTCTGCCCATAGCCATGGCAGCTTTTGGACTGGCTCCTGGTAAAGATCCCAGAGGTCATTCCTCAGACATGACTATGGAGGGAAAAAGGGAATAATGCCAAAGTTTGCTTTAAGTGTAAGTTCCCATAAAATGCCTTAAAACTTTTCCCCATGAGCCACTTGCCCCATTTTAGAAGCAAAGTTATATTTTTGACATCTCAAAGCATTTGAAGATGCTTTTTTGGAGTTCATGAATGACGAACTATAGGCCCTTAGATCCCTCCAAACTTCAGCATCAATTTAAGACCTATTGCACTTGCTTTTTAAAAATTTCAAGTTTAATGACATTATTTTGAATTTTAGTGATTGTTACCTCTTGCCTTCATTATCATCAAGGTCACATTGATATAGTTCTCTTTTAAGTTTCCAAAGTAGTCTGATTATATCTGTATTCATTTGCTGCACTGTATTATGCACACAAACAAGGAAATGCTGAGAGAACAGCATTGTGGGGGAAGCTCTTTTTCTGCAAAATCAGCACAACTGAGTGTCCTTATGATGCACACAGCATGGGGAACAGACAGGAGGAATGAGAAGTCTGCACGCAGCTGCACAACTGCAGCCTCAGGACCACAGAGCTGTGTGGGATAGCTCACAGGACTGAGCTGTCCCAGAAAGCCCAGGGAATCACAGGCTGCTACTCACAGGAATGAGATGGAGCAATGGGCACACACTGAGATACAGAAAATTTCACTTAACATAAAGAAAGCACTTTTCTAGCATAAGGGGAGGTCAGGCTGGTGAAGCTTTCTAGAGAAGTTCCTCTTTGGAGACACCCTGTCAGGAGATGGACCCATGCAGCTTGCTCTGGTGACCAGTTCTGAGCAGGGGGTTGCATTAGACAATCCTCAGAAATGCATTCCTGCCTCAGGTGCTCTGTGGGAGTTTGTGGTTCTGTGAGCTGTGGAAGAGGCAAATTTACAGGCACGTGTAAATAGCACAGATGAACACCTTAGAGTATTCTTCTCTTGTTGAAGGAAAAAAAAAAAAAAAGAAAGAAAGAAAGAAAAAAGAGAAAGCAAGTAAGTTTCCCTGAGTGCTTCACAAAAGCTTTAATCCTTCTCCATTTCCTAAATTGACATTCATTCATTCCATTCATTCTGTAAGTGCTGGAAAATAGGGCTTGGAACAGAAATACAGGTTGAGGGATACAGCACAAGCACCACTGCAATAATTGTACCTTGCCATAAAAAAATAGCTTTACTTTCTGCATTTATTTTTCATACCTTTGTTCTTATTTACTCATGTCTAGCAGGGCTCCCTTGATGGCTCGAAGCCTTTGTAGCATATTGGGAAGGACATAAAATATCAAGTAATGCAGTCTCTGGGCTAATACATTTTCAGAAATGTTCCATGCCTCATTTCTCACGTAAATTCTTAGGTTGCATTCAGCCTTCAACGTGTCATTCATATTCATGAAGGAAAAAGGCCAGTGTTCATTACTTTCCCTATAAACTGTAGGCACTGTCAGGCTTGCCCACGAGCAGCAGTGCCCCAGGGAAGGTGTATTCCCATAGTGTTCCTCTCCTGAGGACACTGACATAGGCAGGTGGTGAGAGTGTGAATAGTCTTGTATTAGCTCTGAGGATTGTCCCATTTTCTCCACACTGTTAATCCAGTTCAAACTCACACCCCAGTGCTCAACATCCCAGGAAAAATGAGGGGAACTAAGCAAGACCCTTTTCAGAACTGCATCAGTGGTGCTCCTCAGCTGGGGGGCTGCTGCTGAGGGAAGTCTTCTCTGGCTTCCCTGCTCTTTGAGCAAGGAAAGCCAAGATCTAGGGTGAGATCCAAGGATCCCATACTGTAATCCTCTGCCATGGTACCATTTTCACTGTAATGTCTCCAAGACATTACTGAGTCCCACATAATTGAGGAAATCAAGAGAGCTCAATACCAAAATGATTTCAGTGGGTGTCAGCTGGTGTATGTCAGTCTTTTATTTTCATATCCACACAGTACTGGGCTAAAAAGCTGCTGAGCTCTCATCTATATTTAATTGCATGAGACTAATAGTTGTGCTTATTCATCTTTTGGTTTTTGGTTTTGTTTTATTTTACTTTTCTCACTGCCTAGGTGATAAACTATGAGCAATGGATCCCACCACGAGTCCACAGTCCAGGTGTGCCTGGTAACAGTGAAATGGTGAGTTGCCATGAAAATTGTTCATTTTTTTTCACCAGCAGCTGGGAACAACAGGCTGGCTTTTCCTGTGCTATATGTTCCTTCTCCAAAAGCTGAAAGATCTTTTTCCACATCCATGTTATTAATTATGATATCTCTGTCTTCTGTAAAATACCTTTTTATTGCTCTGCTATTAATCATGATATTTCTTTATCATTTATAGAATATTGTATTATTGCTGTGGTTCCCAGGACAGAATATGCCTATAATCCTAGGCTGCTTAGTCTGACTCTGCACTCATTTTAAACTAGTTGGACTACCAGACCAGCATCATGGGTATATTTAAAGGTCAGATATATATGGGCAGGAGCACATGAAAGAAGTCTGTACAGTGCTTCTTTATACACTGGTCGACCATGGCTTTACTGACATTTTAAAACAAAAAATTTATCCAAATTCAGTTCATTTTACAGAACTCTTTTAAACAGAGCAAAAAGTTGTCTATCATCATGTATTATTTTAATATTCATTCTGTGCAGCCAGGTTATTACTGAAACTTTCCAAATATTTTTATGGTACCATAACAATTAGGATTCCAGACACAGTAAATATAAATTTTTTTGTCTTCTCCGTATTACACTATACTCTGAATTTAAGTGCATTGGTAGCCATGATTAAATCATTGCATTTCTTTGGGAAAGGCAAAGCCGTTGAAGAAAAATCACAGAGATTAGACTGTGCCATGGCTAAATTCTTTATGCTGAGAAGTGACATGCTGTGCAAGTAGTTTTATTGAAATTAATGCAGTTACACCCAGGAAAGAGAGTACTCAACAGGACTGAGATTGCTGGAATCTGACCAGCAGTGTTTTACACTTAGCTTCCAAATTGCTGTATTTCTGTCACCAGGTTAATCCTCATAACATCTCACTGTGCAAAGATTTCTAAGGTATTTAAAACACCTTTGGATAAACTGGAAACTATCAGACACAATTTAGGTCTTCCTTCTGTAATGCATTTTAGAAGAGCATTTTTGAAATGTGTATTTTTGTGCTTAAGTATTCCTGCACACTTCATGCAAATTATTTGCAACTAAAGGGCAGCCTGTGATTTATTTTTTTACACAATTCATTTTGATTTGTGATGTGACATGATTTTTCATCACTAAAACCCATTAAGTAGGGAAATCAATAATATTCTTGGTTCTTGTGCATGTGGGAATTCTTTTCTTATAGATAGCTTTGCTTATAGATTGGGGAAAAACACAGTTCACCCGATTGTATGTTTTCCACATAAAAAAAGGTTTGGAGAGGCAGGTAAAATTCCATATGTGAATGCTTAGATAAGCCAAAATAAAATACTGTAAATTTAAAAGCTGTCTCACCACCAGCTGATACTGCATGGGTTTTTTGTTTTTGTTTTTTTTTCCCATGAAAGGGAGTTACTGCATCTATTATTTAAGCACTTATGACTTTTCCCTAACAATAGACTCTATGAAATGAGTGCTTTTAAGGAAAAGAGGATTAGAGTTTGCCATTAATGAAATTATCTGAATAGATTATCTTCCATTTATCTTGATGTCTCCATGATGGAAATCCCAGATCATAAATCAAAGTCATCATGTTGCTTTTGTGTCGTTACTTAGAAGTGAACAAATTATTATTGCTACGAGAGATCTAATATGAGAGCAATATTAGCATTTTAAACCACTGTGATTTATTTTGCAAAGACATCTCACAATGAGAGACTGAAAAATTGCACCTCAGTTTCTCTCATTAGCTAAGGTAAAAATGCACTCCTGCTATCTTGAGTTTGGGAGAGGAAAGAAATCCACACACAGATGAAGGACAGAAAAAGCACAACAGAACAGTTGGTGCTGATAAGCTGATGTCCACACTGTGTTTTATGGGAGGCCTACCTGTGTCCACATCCCCTCTGTTGGCCACCAACCAGCTGGGGCTTGTCAGCTGAACTTCTGGAAAGTGTCTTTTGTTTTAATTTCATCTGCCAAGGATTCAGTTTGTGGCACTTTGAGAGCAAAGTGCAGCTTACAGGGATAGCTGTGAAATTCACTGCAAAACTAAGACAAGAATGAAGCCACGACTTACAAGAGACACTGGACACGTGAAAAGGTGTCAACTCTCTGGCTTCCTGTCCTGTCCCTGTGGCTGGTTCCCAGTTTCCAGGACACTGCAGATTTCAAGGAGTGTAACGTGCTGCTGAGAAGGAGGGAGTCTAAAACCCAAGTGCTATCCACTGTGGGAACTTTGGCATTATTGTGATTAAAGAAGGAGGACCCCTAAGGTCCTGTCCTTAAGGAAAGACGTCAGCACAGGCTCCATCAGCATCAGCACAATTTGTAATACCCATGAAGGAAGGCCTGGAAGGTGTATCTAGACACAGAACACTATTACTACTACCAATAATAATTTCTGTAGAGTATTTTATCATAACAGTGCCTGTAAGAATAAAACATTTACAGATTTTTTGGGGTGTAATTTTAGGCATGTGGCTGTATGTTTATTTCAGTAGGTGCTGCTCAGTTTGAGACAATTTCTAATATTGTGTTAGCCCATTGTTCTTAAATGAGGAGGATATAGCAGATTCTGCAGGCTATTAAACCTTCATGCCAGTTTTTAGCTGGAGCAAGATGAAGTGGTTGTGCAAATCATTTGGTACAAACCCTTTCAGGCTTTGAAATCAAACATCTGAATATACATGGAAGCCAGACAGTATTGTTCCATAAAGCAGCCATTGGGGAATTATGGTCTTACTCACTTCTAATTTTGCTTTTCTTTGTTTTGTTTCAATGAAAAGAACATATCCTATATGAAACAGAGCATATGACAATGGAATAGAAGTTATTTGCTGTCAGACTATGAAATTTATCTCTGAAGCTCACAGAGAAGTTCAGAGTCAGGCTGGAAGGGAACTTCAGTGTTTCTGGAGCGATTTTCAAGATAGCAGCTGGTTTAACATTAGTGGATGTATGTGAGATGGCTGCATGTTCACCAAGCTCCTGCACCAGGGGGCTGCAGTATTTAAACCTGGAGTTTCTCAGTAGGACATTGTTGGTGTGTACGATCACAGATTTGAATTTTCCTTTACATTACTGTCATTTAACATGGAATAAGGTCTTGAAAAAAGAAAGACACCAGTGCTTCAGAACACACTCCCATACAGTAACTCTCCACATCTGGGATTTCTGTGCACATTTAAAATGTTTCTAGATAATGTAGTGGATGCATTTATTAAAATGTCTTCTGGAACAATTCTAGAATTAAGTATTCAGCAATGCTCAGGTATTCAAGAAGAGTAATATGTAACCAGCAATATGAATACTGGTCTGATTGATGTCTCCTGTAAGCTGCCTTTTTCCCTTTTTTTTACCTATTACTCCAAAGCAAGGAAGAGCCTAACTTTTAAAGCATCAGTGATGCGTTCTTTGAATCCAACACTTTGTCATTCTCAAGATAAACACCATGTTAGCCTTAGTTTTTATTTGTAGGGTTTGTTGAATAATTTTAATGTCTTTCTTGGTTTTGTTTTGGTGTTTTAATTTTTTTTGGTCAGGGTACAGAACCAGACAACAAAGCCGAGTCCAGGGGAACATTAAAACGATTGCAGAAATTGGTCCGAACAAAGAAAACAAGTACACAGAGCTTGGAAGATGTCAAGCACGTTCTGGTCCCCCTCAGTAAGTACAGCATCACATCAGCATTCTTTCCAACATTTGGCAAATGACACTGGATTGAACATAACTGTAAACAATCCTGTCCTGGTCTGTCATTCACCACCCACGATTTTCAACCTCCAACTGAGATGTTAGTGTGATACCACTGCAGCGCTGACTTCCTCATAGTGTGAAAACCTGTTTCCTGTCACACTAGCTGGAGTTTTGTAACAGTATATCTCGCAAGTGGGGATTCTAGATAAATAGAATTGTATAACAGCGGGGCCTCCGTGCTGGGGACACTTTGGGTTTCCTAGTTTTGTATCACATATCAGGTCAGAAAGGCAAAATTCACACACAGGAAGATAACTCCCAGTGCCAGTCCGTGAGTCAGTAGCATCAGCGGGTGCCCGAAGGTCTGAGGTATGACAAGCAAGGTGGTCTCTCATCATACCTGAGTGCCCAGGGCTGTTAGACCCAGGAATTCTGAACTGATTCTGGCCTCAGCTGATTTTCTGGAGTCTCCTATAGATCTCTGATCTGACTGTGCAACAGTTCTTCCTCTGCATTTGTTTTGCCAAGCTCATTTTAACAGTGCATGCATTTGTTATACAGTGCATTTGTTTATATGATTATTTATAAACTAGTGTTAGCAAAATGAGTTTAAAGTATCTGATGAACCACTGCTCCAGCCAAATCACTGCTTGGGCTGAAACACGAGGAAATAGGGATTTTAGTGACTACTTTGCAACTACAACATACATACAAGGGGTGGGAGAGCAATAATCCAAAAAACTTCCAGAACTTTTCCAGCTAAACTCATGCTCTCTTCAACTACCAGCAATATGACATTCAGTTAGCAAATTTTCATGGGCAGAACTAATAAAATTTTCCACAACTTTGAGGGAACAAAATGAATACACCAAATGGAGAATAAATCTCACTTTTGGCTCAGATGCCTGACCAAGTACAAAATCCTTTCCATCTCCCTAATTATCGTAATTATTTGGTTTTGGGTTTGTTGGGGGGGTTGTTTGTTTGTGGAAGTTTTTTTGGGTTTTTAATTTTTTTTAATAGAGTCCTTGGCTTTTCATTATATAGAGTGAAAGAAAGAATTTTTTAAAAAATTATGCTACTTTCTTTATGAATTGTAACATACTATAACAAGAATTTGCTTTTTTAAAGATACTTTAGAAGATGCTTATCTCTCTGAAGAGGATGAAGAAGCACTAACTTCATGCATGAAGCTGACAAAACCTCAGGACAAGAAGACATGGAAAGATAACACAAGGAGAAAAGAAGAGACTGAGACCAGGACAGATTTTATTTCTGCCTCTCTGGGCCGCTCATACACATCCAGACTTAATAATTTAGGAACAATTTCAATTCATTCCGAGACAGAATTTCACTTGTGGAGTGACTGGAAGCCATTTCCTGACAACCAGCTCTGTCCTTGTGACTTCTTAATTTCAAAAATAGAAGAATGGGAAAACTGTACTTGTTCTTCTCATCAGCCACATCTTACATATTCCCTAACTGATATGGATCTACAGTACTCCTGGGTAAGTGGAAGTGGTTTCTTTTGTGCTGATATGTATAAAAATTGGAAACTTTTTGCTCTGATTCAGCATTAAAGAGATGCTGTCATCTTCTGTGTGGTTATGAAATGCTATAAACCAAATTTAGATTTCAGGTAAATGGATGTGAATGCATTGTTCAGGCTAACACCAGGGGTTCGTATAGCCCTACGTAGTTCATTTTTAACCATGCAGACATCAGCAGCTTAGAGATGGAAGGCTCTAGGCTATTCTGTTTCTCATCAGCACTCTCATGTATTTTTGGTTTTTTCATCTGTACTATACCCATCCTTCTAGGCTTAGAAAACTTTCTGGAAGTCTGGGCTAAGTCAGTAAGGGACAATGAAGCCAATGGACTTGGACCAGGCTCCTAGTG
Organism: Rhipidura dahli; assembly: GCA_013399225.1. Classification (NCBI taxonomy): domain Eukaryota; kingdom Metazoa; phylum Chordata; class Aves; order Passeriformes; family Rhipiduridae; genus Rhipidura; species Rhipidura dahli. The sequence goes on from VXAC01007801.1 coordinate 1,203,692, forward strand.
GTCACTGCAATACTGGCAAAGGACACTAGAGTTACTTAGGCAAATGTCAGAGGTTGCAGAGGTATCTGTTTCTGCCTTCTTGATCAGCTTAGCTGGTGGAGCCTATTTTTGCAATTACCTGTGTGGCAGCAAGAAGACTTTAAGGAAAGAAACAAAGAAGCAGAGTTTAATCTTGGTTTGAAATTATCTTCCTGGATAGCTCTCAGGAGGAGGTTTTTGTATTTTAATTGGGGGCTGTTTTTTAAAGGGATATTTAAAACTAGAAGAACAAAACTGAGACAAACTTTTTTTTTTGTGAGATATATAAAATATAGACACTGCAACAAGGCTTTTCTCCCTCTCCTCACTGGGCAAAGCAGGTCTTCTGGCACTCCACGTAGTGGTGAGCACAGGGAGGGTGACTGGTTGAGTGAAATACATCAGGGAAGCAGTAAAAAGTAGACACTTTTCCCTTTATGCCTGTTCCCTCTACAGTGCTCCAGGGACAGAGCTGTCTCTCACTGTGCAATAAGACCAGTTCCCAGGAAAGTGCACCTAAACCACAGGAGGTGAGACACCTGCTGAAACCTGCCAGCTGAGTGCTCAGATGGAGGCCTGAGCAAGCACAGCCTTAGATCAGAGAGTGTCCTGCTGAGAACAACAACGTGTGTCCATGTAGCATCAGAGAGATAATAGATGTGGATCTATATAGCAGCTATCTGAATTCCTGGAGGTGGCAATTCAGTTCCTTTTTGATGACACAGCAGCTGACATATCAGGCAGGACCTGAAACATGGGATTATCTAGCTACAGATTTTCCTGGGATTTGACACAGAAAACAGAGTCTAAAACTTTGACTGATGGATAACTAGAAAAAAGAAGAAAGGAAATTACCCCTAAAAAAAGCTGAGGGAGATGCAGCAATGAAACCATGGCCAACCTCAGCCCTGCAGTTGCCCAGGGAGAGCACCTGCAGACAGACCTGCGGGGCAGAGCGTTGGCAGAAGTGGGCTGGGAGCTGTGAACAAAGGCTGTGGTCTGTCAGGGGAGTCCCCCTGCCTGCCAGGAAACAGGAGCCTCTGCAGCAAGTGAATTGTGTCAGGGATGCTGGGCTCCATCACATGGCTCCTTACTGCAAGAAGCTTTCAGCATCCCAAGGGAAGGCTGAAGTCCCAGGTCAAAACAGTAACAGAGGTGTTAGATGGATTTATGGAAGCATAAGTGTCAATTCAAATAATTTTATTTCACTTTGTCACAAACAGGCTGTTAACGTTCTCCACCCCGGCGAGATTTGTCCTACCCATGTCACTATTAGGTGCCAGCAAGGGGTTTAGTGCCTTTTTTTTCTGAATTGTTTATTTTGCCATCTGCCTTCCTGACGGGCTCTCTGACTTTAATGTATCTCTGTGGGATTAGTGTCTTTAGATTTAGATTACAGCCAATGGCAAGACATCTCATTCTTTGCATCTGCATTCTACCAACTGGCTCAGTTGAAGATTACAAAGGCTGGATTTTCAGTTTTGCTGTTTAAGGATCAAAAAGCGGACACTGGTGGTTTTGTTATGAGAGGATCAGACAGAGGGGATGATGCAGATGTTCTTTCTGGTGTTTTACTCATTAGAGTAAAACCAATATATTCCATAATGCTCTTCCTTATCCTGTGAGAAAGAAGGTATGGTTTCATTTTCTCAGCTTGGGAACTCCCCTGTTGTGTCTGCTGCAGCAAGGTGTGGAGGAGACAGCTGGAGATGAACTACCAAAATGCTTGTTGGTATGTCCTGAATTGAGGCTAAACTGGTGGATGCAAGACAAAGATCCAAGAGTCTGCTATTCCATCAGCAAACTGCTGCTGATCTGGGTTGGGGGACAGACAAATATGTAGATTAGACAAATATTATCCAGACACATCTCAGGAATGCACGCAAAGCTGGTTGAGCCTGGCCTTTACTAAAGCTTGGATGGCAGATAGAAAATTAAATAGTGCTCTCCTGTAATCACAAGGAAAGACATGGATCTCTTCATGACAGATTGCTGTTTAGAGAGACAAAATATGAGTAATCCTAATTCCCTTCCTCAAATTTCTTCCCTTGACTCCTTTCTTACTCTTCCTTTCTTCTGCCCCAGCACTTTACACAGCCTCCCTTATGAGACTTCAGTTTGCCATTTTTTGTTCACCAAAACCAATAAAAAGGCTGACAGAAGTCATCTAGGCAAGGACTGTGAGAATAGACTCAAAAAATCATATCCATCTTCAGCTCCAACAGGCTCCTCCAGCTACTCTTCCTTCAGCCTCCCCCACTTAAGCACTCCATAACCACCTGCATTAGCTGGACTGCCTCTGGCACAGGGATATTGCAGACCACTCACATTTCACCCATCCTGCCATGGTGCCACCATTAGATTCTTTGTGCAGAGTTAACTAAGCCACAAGTCTTTATATATATATATATATATATCTATCATTCAGCTTTTTAAAATGTAATTAGTGGTTGGTCAAAATTTTGCTAAGGGCAACATAGAGCATTGCTTTTTTTTGGTGTGGCAAGCTTGCCATGTGAAATTATAGTTGCTGGTATTCTTTCCAGAGTGATGTAATTTATAAATAGTTCTTCCTTACAAAGTGGAATATGTATTTAAAAAAATACAGGATACTTGATGAGGGAAAAAAAAAAAAAAAGAAAATATTCTTGTATGCTTGGATAAAGTAACTTCTATGCTGCATATTTTTCTATTACCACAAAGTATATTGGAGATATCTGGGCTGATACTTGTGATGTTATGAATCAGCTGAAAAGCAGGCAGGGGATGGAAGAAAAGATTGTCCAGACACCAGTTTAACAACCACTTGACCCCAATGGGAAAGGGTATTGGGTTTTTATACTTCTTTTTATTCCTCAGGCTTAGCCCTGCAGAACACAGTTAAGCTGTCTGTCTCACTGCATTTTCTCTTTTTTTTGTGTGTGTTTACTAAAAGCTGCCCTTCTGTCATTTGTATGCTAAGATGCTCACTACCCTAGCAAAATAGGAAATGCCATGTCCATATGACTTTTATACAATCTATTTCAGCCTTCTGCTGCTTTTTCTCAATCTGTGCAATCGCATGAGACTTTTGCAACCTCATAAGGCAGGAAAAATCTACAGTCAGAGGGTTGTAAACTAAAGGTGCCTGTGAGGCTGAAAGCACAGTGGAGTCACAACTGGGGTCCTCTTCACCAAAGGGTTCCCAGACTATCCTGGACAGCCTGAGACAAAGAGAAAAAAAGCAGACAAGTCCCTTTCTCCTCTCTGTCAATTCTCTGACGTGCTACGTCACTAACTGACCCATCCACTCTCCCAGTATCTGTGAAATATGGATGATGTGTTTGTAGAATCACACAGGCCTCCTTTACAGGAAAGAGAGAGGAGACAACATCAGCAGAGAGTTACTGGAAGGGGGTTTCTCGTCTTCACACCTCTTAGAATCATGGTTTTACAGAAGAAGGATTTAGTCATTGATACCATAAGGTTGCAGGTGCAACCTGTGTTTGGCATTCAGTGAGAATGAAATACAGGGGACATTTCCCAAGACTAAAAAGACCTGGGATTTTTATGAGGAGAAAGAAAAAAACCTAAAGATACTGCAGAGGAAGATACATTTTCTCTCCCATTTTCAGGTTAAGAGGAGATCAGAAAGCTTCAGAAGATTGGTTTCTATCTGATATGAATGTATTGCATTGTGGTGGAATGAACAAAAAGTTTGGGAAAACTGCAAAAGACTTTGTGCCAATGCCTGTGTCCATTCTCTCCATATTCCTCTCAGGAAAGTGTTATAGTCTCATCACGATTATGTTTGTCCTGCTGTTACTGGCCATGGTTCTCTTCCATTTCAGTGACCTTGTGGCTCTTTCCTTTCCTCCTGGTCTGGCTTGCTTCCTCGTCAGACAAGTTACTTCTCAGCATCACCCTTTGACCCCTAAAAGACATGTCTAGTTTGACACTAATTTTTTTATTGAAGAAACACTCTAATTGTCAATCCTGCTTTTGGACATTTTCTTACCCCCACTTTTGCTGACACATTGCACGAAACAGGTTCTGGTTCTGGGCTGCCCCATGACAGCCTTGCTTCCTTGCTGTGGTTGCTCTTACCCTGCCCTCCTCTGCCCCTCCCCTGCTGCTCCTGATCATTTTGGTTCTCCAAAACGTGCTGCCCATTGCCTGGAGGTTCATGCAGGCACTGGGTATCTGTGACACCAGTGACTGATTGCTGCTCCCTGGATCAGTGGGGTGGGGAGCAAGGGTACTGAGAGCCAGTAATGAACCAACAGGGCAGAGCGTTCCTCTCCAGCAAAATGTGCTCCGAAGCCGAAAGTTGTATTTGCACTGCCCACAGAATTGCTGTGGGAAGATTTCTGCTCCATTTCAGCCAGCAGTTTCTGCTGCACACCAGAATGCTGTGGGCTTTAATGGACTTTCTGGCTGCTCAATTTTCTTAAGCAATTTGACTGTTTTCTGCCATTTTTCCTTTCTTCAGCTAATGTCTTTCTGTTGAGAGAAACCTCAACATGCCTTAGAAGAGCTTTCTCAATTGCATTTTGAAGCTTCATTTGGCACAAATATAACACTAGAAAGAATGCCTGGAAATCCCCGGATTGCTTTTCTGAGACACCAATTTTCAACTCCTCCGGTCACCCTGGCTGCTTCACTGTCAGTAATAAGTGGTCCTTTTAAAACCTACAGCTCTTTTTCCTATTTCAGTGACAAGGTAGGAAACCAGATCCTCACCAAGTATAAATCTATTTTCTATGGGTGTTAGAGAGCCCTGCTCAGCTGTAGCCAAGCTGAGGCCCAAAGTCTTTGCCCAGGGAAGAGATAAAGGGCAGCTGAAAGGCAGTAAACAAAAACAATCAGGACCATGCAATGCATGTTCAGGTGACAAGCTGTGGCTAAGACATGAAAACAGGATTTGTTTTCTAAGATATGAAACTGTCTGCAGCTGCTTCTCTTTCATCTTGCCATATCTTCATTTCCAAGGCCGCTGACAGGTTTCTTGTTGCTTTTTATAACATTCTAGCTAATTTCAGCTGTTACCCTGCTCTCCCCACCAGTCCACCAGCTCAGCCTTTCTCCCTCTGTATTCAGCACCTCTCTTGCAAGGTAAAGAGACAGCCAGAAACACCCCGCTGCTCCCCAGACTGCAGACACCAGCTATGCAGGAACTGATAGACAAAAAGGAACTCATCTTTCCCCTGTTCAAACCCTGTTCCTGAACCTTGTGAAAACTTGTTTTGAATTTTAAGATTTGTGAGTGGGTAGGGGTTAAAATGTATTTACGCAAATCTGTTGTAGTAAAGTGCTGGTGACATTTGAATGGCTTTGTTTTTAAACTAGTGAAAAGCCAAGAGCCACAACTAAATTTTCAGTGTTTACTTTTCTTGGAAATACCAAGGAAAATATGGACTCAGACAAAAAGACACAAATGCTAGTGAACTTAAGAACACTCATTTTCTTGATGCTTCAGAGTCTGTAGAGTTTTACTTTGTCTCCTGTCACAGGGACCTTTATTCAAGAAACAATTACAGCAACAAGTTGGTAAATATTATAGGGCTTGCTTCAGTTAAATACAAAAAGTGAGAGAAAATATCTCCTAAAGTGCAAGGCTTCATCTCTCAGGCTTTGTGCTGGGAAGAGAGGAGCCTGGGAGGGTGTCCAGCCTCTCTAAAGCTGCACCATTGCACTGTGCTGATAGCAAATATCTGCCACTACCATTCTGCTTCCTACAGTGATTTTTGCTATTTCCTGCATAGTAACGTGAAAAATTTTGTGTCCTCATCTGTGGTGACTTTGACCATGCAGTCTTAAAGCAGGTTTTAAAAAATGTGAAAAATCAGATGCTGTTATTCTTCAATATGGAAACTCTTGTCCTATTTTTTATTTACTAGAATTTTCATAGCTATATAGGGAATGATATCATATTTTCCATTAATCTTAGAGGCATATATACCTAACTCTACCAAAAAAACTTCTCAAGCTTTTTCTGCCACAAACTTCTGGGCTGTTCTATGAATTTGGATTGCTAGTACTTGCTAGTATACATCAGGCAGAATGATCGTGAAGTGAATTTATTTGCACTAAAAGATATTTTAGAATACCACAACATTTTTAATATCATTACAGATAACTGCAGAAGAACATTGCAATTCACCTCAGCAGATTTCATGGGTTTGCTTCTGACATAGCTGCTAGGCCCTGCAGAGCTACAGCTAAAGAGAGAAATGAAAGATTTTGGATTACTGTCATGAATGTAGTATGAAGGGCAATATGATTGTTGAAATTGCAGGGAAAACTGTGCATTTCTTAGACTTATTCTTTGTAAATGGCACATGAATTCTCAATAGAAAAAGAGGCATGCTACCTGCTTCATGAAACATGATTAACAGTCAAAATATAATTAAGCTAAGTGAAGTTGTTGGTAACAAACTGTCTGGTGAAAGGATGACTTCCTGTTAGCCTGCTTTAGAATTGCCAGAATTATGCACTTTTGCATACTGAAGGAAATAGATTGCATTGCCTGTCTGCTGCTTTATTTATATACCCTCTGGAAATATCATCCTTAGGTGGATCTGCTGTCAGTCCAGTGTAAAAGAGGTTTTTTTTCTTGGTTTTTTTTTTTTTTTTAAATCTAAAAATATATATATTTATTGAAGGCTATAATTTCTTCCCATACACCATACAAAGCAAAAAAAAAAAAAAATTAAAAATTCCACATTACTCTGCTTGATCAGTGCTCCTGCTGAATGAATCAGCTAATACAGGCTGTGTTTTCATGCTGTGTTGTGCTAATGCATTAGCATTGACCAATAAAGCCATCAGGCAACTTTTAAAACTTTTAAAGTGCAGTTTATCTCCTCACACAAAGTAATGCAGTTTTACTTCAGCATAGATTCGCTTTCGGAACCTAAACATTTTCTAGACCTCGTGCTTGCTGAGCTGGTGACAAGCTTCCCATTTGCAGCCAAAATATTTAATCTTCACTGTGCCTGCACGAGCTCAGTGCACCCCTTGTGCGTGCTCATCTTCATTCAGCAAGCTTAGCCTCAGATTTCCTCAGAGTCCCCGATGGAGCTGAAATTAAAGTGCTGTCCATGTGGCTAATTAGGTAAGGATTTAGAGGCTTTGGTAAGGAAACCATGACTGAAGATGACTCAAGGATCCTTACTGACCTTAAGTTACAAGAATACCTAGGTGGTGGCTAGCAGTGCACACCACAGTGCCTGATACTCCCTGTATTCTCCTTTAGCTGATTCAAATGGCTCTTCTTTTGGAGACATCAATTTTCTGGAAGTTCTGAGCTGGCTCAGAACCTGTCTATGTTTGCTCACTTCTTTTGTGAGTGTAGATTAACTTGTTATTCTCTTTGGGAAGTCACTTCTGTATGCTTTAAAGTGCTCCCTAAAGCCTATTTATGAAATAAGCCTTTCATAAATCAGAAGAAATTAGTTCTGTGTTCATCTCCCTCACACAGAAGTGAAGGGGAAGTCACACAGTATCAGTGCTCAGCAAGGGCATAAATGGAAGGCTGAGGCTTTTCAGTGCCAGAAAGGTACTGAGGTTTCCAGGGCTGCAGCATCATTATAATGAACGTGTTTCAAAGTCCTTTAAAAGAAGCACTTCTGTTGTGACATTCTCCAAAAGCAGGGCATGTCTTGCATAATTCCAAACCTGTTTTTAGAATTTGAAAATTTAATGTGAAAATTGTGTGTTTGTGCAACTTTGAAAAAAACATTTGTGGGTGAAATGAACAAGAATAGGGCCTGAAAAATAAGACTGGAAATGAAACAATGAACACAGAGTGGACACACCTCTAATTCTGCTTTTTAAATACTTTCAGGTATATGGACAGATCATTGAAAGACAAAGACCAGGGCTTTTCAGAAAGAACTGGACAGTGATTTGTATCTGAGTATTCTCTTTCATTTGAAAGGAGTTCACCTATGGTAATGAAATTTCTGGAGCATTTTTCTGTAGAAATTTAATTCATTGCAGAAGTTCACCTTCCCCAATACACAAGGAAAGCAAATTGTAAACTTGAACATAACATAGTTCTTGCTGGAAGTGCTTACACTCCAATCCATTTGAAGAAATCTGGCTGAATTTTTGCAAAAGGACCAAATTATTTAGATTAAATGACATGAAACTTCTTGTTCATGTCTACTTACAACTTATCTTTGACAGCACAGCACAAGAAATGATGGCAAACAGTGTGTGGGAAGTAGGAAAATCAAGAGTTCAGATAGTTTAAGATCATAAGACAGAAACTTCTGCAGCTATCTTGAGGGTTTCTATATTTAGTTCTAGATTGTGTAAGTGTTTTAATACCTAGATTTCCTTCTTCTCATTTAGGCTTTGACATAATTCCCCTAAAAATTATGGCAGGATATTATTCAGATTCTCCAGTCTGAAAGACTTGAAATTAAACTCCCCAAATTTTGCTTGCAGCTATATTTGCTCAACTTATCTGCACATCTAACCACAGGGTCCCGGCCTCAGAATCACACGCAGTCAATGATCAATTGCAAAGTAAATAACTTTTAACACAATTCCTTAGTGCTCCCCTGAACCAGAATGACAAAATAAATCCTTATTCAAGTTCCTTATAGCAGCACAGCTTCTTAAAACCCATGAATTATGATCCAGTGATTAAGGATGTAGATAATGCAGATTTTATTCCCTGCACTACTACAGACCTCTTGTGTGAAATTAGACAAATCACTTCACTTGTCTGCCTCAGGCTTCATTTGCAAAATGGGGATAGTGTTCTTGTACACATCAGATGGCTGCTCCAGGAGCAAGGATACACGTTCCAACTTGTGCCCCACAAGGGCAGCAGTTCAGACAGTTTATTTGCAGGCTCTGACACTTTCATTCAGGTTCATTGTTTGCACTAAATTAGAAAGACATTCAGTAGAGAAAATGTGGTAAATGTTAAAGCTGTCTTATTAAAACTGCACCACGAAACACACATGCATAAGGGTGAGAATCAGGTATCACAGACAGCAATAATTCTGCCTTCCCCTGGCTTCAAAAGTTTGTTTTCGTCATCTAATGAGTTTGGGTGTGTATGGTACATAAGAGTGCTGATTTTTTAGGGCTTTAGGTATTATTTTTTCCACTTCTAGGGGTGTTTGAACCCAAACATATTTCAAAGATTCTTGTGAAATTTCCCCTCACAAACTAGAGCAGCATAATATTAATATTTCTCTCCACCAGTTTGTACATATATTAAAAAAGCCCCCAAAACTTGTTGTAAACTAGGAGGCCTAAATCTTGCTTTCAGAGTTTTGCTGCTCCTGCAGTGAGGATCCTCTCCAGTTTGCTGTCTGTGGCTCAGCAGAACTCTTAACAGATCATGGAGCTGTTGGAAGGGAAAGTTTTGTTCTCTCTTCATCAACCTCTGCTTTCTGTGACAGCAGTAAGGCAAAAAAGACAGAAACCACACATAATAATACATGTGACAGAAGAAAAAAGGATCATATAGATGAGAATAGATGGTAAAAAAATTTCTCTAGAGAAGAAGTATGCAAGGTGTGAGTCAGAAGCTCACACTTTGTGGGAAGTGAGAGGGGAAGGAGTTTGATAATAGAATGAAAAAAGGTAAAGATTGGTGGAAGAAATATGGAAGAAAAGTGGGATGTTTGTGAAGAGGCAGAGCATTAATCTCTTTCTACAGAGCACAGTTTTGGAGACAGCCTTCCATTTCCATTCCCTTGTCTCCCCAAAGACAAGTTACTGACACATAAGTAATTACCTTAAACATACTGAGCACCGTGACTGTCCCTGTGAGTGCTTTTAGCCTACAGCCCGAGATAAAGCATGTTATCTTAAACCCTTAATGAAATAAATTTATGTGCCTGTGCTTCACTTCATCTTGTTGATGGGCTAAGAGCAAGTCCCCACCCTGTTAGTGAGGCTCAGCTGACCTGGGGCAGCCACAGCCTGAAGCATCCCATGGAATCCTGAGTGAGACAAGAGGGGCACTAGCCATGAGCAGCACAGGGTGCAGAAATCACCTTGCCCATCCTCGGTGCCAAAATCCAGCAGGGAAAGCATCTCCCCTTCTTTGTCAGGGAGCGTGGCTGCAGCTTGCCCACCCTCTCTCACCCCTGTCCTGGAGCAGGCAGCTCCTGATGGGTCCAGTTAAACTCCTGCACCTGCCAGACATGCACAGAGCAGGAGCCAGGCCACCCTACACTGAGGTTCAGACCTGGAAGTGAGAAAAAATCAGCCTCTCAAGTCTCATTCCCAGTGTGTGTGATTTGGCAGATCTGTGGATGGAGCTAGTTTGACCCACATCATGCCAGACTTTGAAGGGATTGCCATTAATGTTAGCACCTGAATTAAGTTTTGCTACAGTAAGCCCACAGGTCTGCTACTGAGCGTGGGGAGGAGAGGAGGGAAGGGAAGATTAAGGTTGCAAATGATCAGCTCGATGATGAAGACTCTCTGTGTTTCTGCTGGCTATCAATCAGGTATCACATCACTTAGATGGGTAGAAACAGATTTTTAAAACCAATTGCAAATAAAGCCATCCTGTCCCGCTCTGTCACTTCCAACTTACGATTTTCATCCACTTTAAACCTTATTAAAGGAGAAAGGGAGAACAACATTTTCCTCTAGAATCAGTATGAAATCCAAGCCCTGCAAGTGAATGAATGTGCAGTGTGCTGTGCTATTCCTTTTCCTGTTTGCCTTTGCACAGCAGTTCCAACTCTCTGATGGCTCAGCAATGTGACACTCTGACACCAGTGAAGAAATTCAGCAGGAGATGTTTACTGGTAAAAGATGGTTCAAACCACAGAGTTTTCTGACAGCAGGCTAGCATTAGAGTTAATCAGAATTTACTTCTGTTGATCTTGATTCTAATCAGAGATAGGCTGGCAGACATCATGTACATACCTTGAAAAATCCCCTGCTGCACTGTCAGTGCTCCTGTGTTAAGCTGGTCTTCTAAATACAAAGTGAAGCATGTCATGTTTCATGTATGAGATTAAAACAGAGAGCCTAAATTTATTTTTATATCTGTTTCCTTTATTGAAAATCTCATATCTGAACTCTTTAAATAGATGTACAAGGCAACCATTGCTATTTATCTGTAAATGCATTTCTGGGAGGCTGAGCTTCAGCTGGGTGACTATAAAACAAATCATACAAACCTGCAGGTTCCGTGGGATAAAATGCCCTTGTGCCTGTTTAGTAATCACAGCATTCACTAACAGAATCCACTGAGATGTTCTAGGTATGGCCACTGCAGTGCAGCCTTGATTTTAACATTCACTCTGAGAAACAGTGTGGCTGCTCCCCGGCACGTCTGAACTCACAGCAGCAGCAGCATCCTGCCAGTTGCTTTCTGTTGTTCATCACAGACTGTAAAGTGTACCCTGCCTGCAGAATATAGGAATCATCCACAAACCCACCCGTGATGCACAGTTCTGTAGGAAATTATTACACAGATGCTGGATAAGACTGTGGCTTCTGCTTTACAAGACACCAACCTTGCTGACTTTGAGTTTTCTCAACAGGAATACCTAGAAGATATAGACACAACTTTGGCTCTCACTCTGCAAGCTAATAAGAAAGGGATTTGTTCGATAGGTGAAAGCCAATCTCCTTGAGAATCCTTATGTCACAGTAGTATAGATTTTTATTAGTGTTAGTGCTAACCTGACATAGTGTAGGTATGACGGATCTGCTCATCTACTGCTAATGCAAGAGAATGTGTTGAGATCAAAGCTTGAGATAAGTTCCTGGTACTTCAATTTCCCTTTAGGCCAGGTGGTGTTGGGAACATGCCAAGGACACAGTCTGAGGGCCTGGCAATGAGACACTTTTTCTTACTCACAGAGTAGCAACTACTCTTTTGGACCAGACACCTTTTTAAACTCTGGTAGTAGTGTTCTATAGCCTGTCCCTGCCATAATTCTTCACAACTCCATTGACCTTAAAGGAAGGCAAAGGATTAGCATAAAAGAAGGAAGAATCACAGTAGCATTTTTTTCAGGAAAAGAAGGAAGCCCAAGAATCTGAGAGGCTAAAATCACATTTTCTGGGACCAAGCATGACAAGGGTAGTCCTGTTGCTCTGCACCCTGATGGTTTCTTAAACAAGCTTAGACTCCCACTCTTTGTGGTGTCTTGCACCTTTTCATTTTATTTATGTCATTAAAAATCCACCCAATATGAATTATTTAGCAAAAATTAAGTTTTCAAAGCACAATTCAGGTGTTATTCACTTCACTGCATAGCCAGGTTTTATAAATATTATAATTTGTATGGAATCTTCTTGATATAGGGTCAACACAGCCACAAATCAAAACTGTAAGATTAAAATAGTCTTTAATCATGTCCTGTCTCTCTAAGACTCTGAGCTTCTGTAGCTTCTCCATTTTCTATTCCTGATGATAAAGGCACATGGGAGCCTATTCAATAGGCAATCATACAACTTGTGTGAAGTCCTTAAGTATTTTGGACCAATTTTCAATGCTAAGTTCTGGATGATGAGTTTGTAGAGAGTGTGGAGTCTTAAAGATCCTAAGGAGTGTGGGACTTTAAGGGACTCCAGTTCCATTCCCCAGCTTCGCAGTGGAAAATCACAGCCTCGATCTTTGGCGTTAAAATTAAAGTGATTGTGTTGTTTAAATAGTTACAAAATCAGCCCAGCCTGCAACATCTGTCTTCTTTCATGGGCTGTTGTCAGGGGAGGGAGAGCTTAACTTCACTTTTCCACACTTGTTCCTTTTAGTTTCTGAAGAGTCTTTGCTGTGGTAGTTTATGGTGAGAGCTCTGCTGAGGATTAACAGAGACTAACTGTGGCTGGCTCAGATCAGACCAGGAGAGGGAAGTATCTAGCTAAATTCTGGCCCATAATTAATACATTTGAGGAAATTGTGTTCTGCTCACGATCGTTCCTTGAGGAAATAAAGATTAAATTTGTTGAGTAAATTATTCACTGCAAATTATTCACTCAGCTTCACTTGCTATTCTGAGATTTCTGCAATATCTAAGTGAGTTAGGTGGCACAGGGAGAGCCACGGCCATAAAAACACAGGCTGAAGGCAGGATTCCTTTCTTGTTCAAAATATGTCTTCTTTTAATTAAAATAAACAGTCTAAGACACTCTGGGCTTGCTTAGCGTTAGGAAAAGGAATGTAGGGCCCCAAGGTATCTTTGAGTCTCCAGTTAAGCTTGGACCAGATTTGACTGATGGACAATGAAAAACGAGTTGCTAAAACAGAGAAAGTCTCCCTTCATTTGCTTTTTGACAGGAGGCCAGTGTGCTAAACTGGTCAATCTACTTCACACCCTGCTTTCTCGTTTTATCAGCATAATCAAGTACTGAAAGGACAAGTTTACTCTTGCAGTTTAGTCTAGAAGTGATCTCTCCCCTCAGAAGGTAACTGGATGGAGCCCCCGAGGGAATATGATACCATGTGGGAGGGAGGCACATAAAGCACTTGAACATCCAGGACCATTCATCACAGTCCATTCATTAGAGCTGAGTAATGATAATAATGAGCTATAAGGCATGTTGCCTTTTATAAGTATAATGACAGTGGGAATCATTCTCATGGGGTCATCTTAATTATTTTTAAGTGGATGGCCTTTTTACCCATAAGACTTTCCAGATAAAAGAGTGACATTGCCTGGTTGTTTCAGGGTAGAGGAGTCAGTCCAAGCCCCATAAAATTCACCTGAAAAACTTCTATTGATTTCACTGGAATTTGGATCAGATTCAAAGTTCAGCAAGGAAATGGAATAAGTTACATGCAGTCATGGCCAACAGAAAACTAAGTGTAAGAATTTTAATTTTACACAGGCACTCATTTCCCTTTGAAAAATTAGCTTTAAATACAGAGGATATAAGCACCAAGCTTAATATTAATTTTTAATTCAAAAGAGCTCCTTTTGAAATGTAATGGTTAACTAAATTAAATGAATTCAATGTTATATATGTTTGATTTTCTTCACTTTGTTACTTTTTAAAACTGGTGGGTCAACCTTCCAAGGGCAAGACCATAATCAGGTCAGCCTTCAAGCTGCTATAATTTTTCTGGTATGTGAACGAGGAAAGGAAATAGATATGGGTGGGCACTATATCTCTTGAAATAGCCTCTTTCTTCCTGTTTAACAATAAATATTCTACGGAAAGGAAGCTAATATATTACTCTTCAGATGAGTTCCCATTTTATTAATCATGAAGATTTTAACAGGGGCCTGAGACAGGAAATCACAGTCTAATGATCAGCAGAGTCTGATTTAATCCTCACGTTTGGATCAGATTAAAAAGAAAACCAATATACTGCAATGTAAATCTATGTAGATAATAATCAATTTTAATTACTATTAAACATACATACGGCTTTTGTAACAACTTATGGCCCTACTGAACTGCCAAGTCTGATTAAATATCCATGGTAAAACCTTCTTCTGCTTAAAAACTTACACTGTTGTTTCAGGTGGTCTTTCCAAATACAGAAAAAAAATATCTCTGAGATCACCATTATTATTAATTAATTGTTAATAATATCAATTGTAAGGCACTCCGATGGATATGGTATTTTCAATAACAAAACCCCCACAATCATCTTTAGTTTAAATTAGTGTTGTTCTGATTAAAATGTGAAGAGAAGCATCCTGGGTTGAGGTTCAAAACAAACTCCACTGCAACCCACTAGCCTAGAAAGTTTTGGGTTATATTTGACAGAATTTCAGTACCTTTACCCCAGTTCCTCCTCTCCTTCTTATCAACCCCCTTCTTAGACGGCCTGGAAAAGAAAATTTCATTGTATAACAATTATTCCTTCATCAGTCAGTCTCAGTCCATCCAGTTGCCCATCCATTAGAATCCAAGAAACCCTCCAAAACTTCTCTTAAACATTTGAAGAGAAGTCCAAATAGCAAACTAAAATGGGAATTCATCTGATGAGCATGTCTTATCCGTCCTTGGAATATTCATATGGTAGAGGAGGAAGAGGAGTCTTTTATTTATGCCAAGATTATCAGCAAAGGCTTCTAAGAATACATTTCCTTGGAAGAAATAAAGAAAAAGGATCAAAATTTTGAAAAAAAAATTACCAAAGTTTTTTCTTGATGGTTACTCCTGAACCTTTTTCTTGAAACTTACTAAGAAATATATTTCTTTTCCATTTGTAGTAATCATAAATTAAGATTAATTGAAGCTCTGTGGGGAGCATGAAAGTTTGGCATTTGAAACTGAGAATTTGCCTCCATTGCTCAGCAAAAAGCTGGGAGTATTTCAGTTTCAGGGTTAGTGACCTATGATTTACAACAGGTAAGTTTTACTTAGGATGCTTAAGACTGTTGGTTGTTTCTCTAAGATAAAAATTTTCAAGCAAAATGAAGCAGGAATTCAAGCTATTTTAATAGCTCGCTTACTTTTAGCTTTGGGGCTGTTTTTCAAGAGCTTGTAGAGGATCTCTGCCATTTCCCTCTGCCTCTTGGTTTAAAGTCCTCTGTAAGACTTGCCATTTCTCCCTGTGACTTTGTCAGCAAATCAAGGAACATGGAGGACTTGGACTTTCATGGAGTCCAAGTTCTGTGATGAATGGCAAAAAAATTATGCCACCATGCATAAGATGGCTTTAGATAATTCCCTCTCTACCAAACACCAACCTTTAATCTCATTGCTTTTATTGCATTGCTGGAAAGCCAAGAGGAATGGAGGAGTTGGGGGCCGGTGACAGCCACAGGGCTGCTCACATCTGATATCAATATTATCTCTTGGTCCTTCTTCACATACACGTCCCAGCACGGGCAGAAATAAAGGTGCACTGAGTGTCATAAGGCTGAGAGGGAAAAGTTAAGAGAGGAAAATGGGATGATTTTCTTGGGGTTGTCCAAAGTCTTTCTGAGGCCTGATGGTGACACAGCAGCAGGTAAGTTTTAAAGCATTTCTCACTTTGACTCCTGCCCTAATTTCCAACTCATCTCCTCGGTGCACCTCTGTCTTTCTTTGCCCCCGTCACTTCCTCCCTTCCTTCCTGACCCCCTCCCCAAAGGAAGAATGCAGTTTACTCCCCCATGCAACAGGGCAGCCGTGTGAAGTCACATCCTGATAGAATAAGGAACTGCATAACCAATGTACACGTCCGGAGTGCCCTCCCTTGCACTCAGTTTGGTTACAAACCCGTATCAGTTGCACATCCAGTGGATTAACCTGAGTTAAACATGCTGAAGAGAAAACCATCTAACGCATCTGATAAGGAGAAAAGTCAAAAGCCAAAGGTAAGAATGTTCCGTTTTTGTCATCAATAATAACAAGAATTCTTAACAATTTTTTCTATGAGGGTGTCCTCTTAAATCCGAGCTTCAGGATTTCCTGATGTGCTTGCAAGTATCTCAGTGCTATAATCTCATGAATCTCTTTGTACATACTCACTTTATAATAGTAAAGATCAAATTCAAGGAATCATCATTGTGAAGCTGCTGTAGCAGTGCTAAAGAATTCTGGTGCTGTGCCCTCTTCACCACAACTCCAGGAGAAGAGGGTACTTGGCAACCAGTGCTTGTCATCTTAATTTCTCTGGGAATCATTAAAATATCAGCCTGAAAGAAATACTCTAAACAAAATGATTATGTGCTACAGTGGACAGTTTCCACAATCTGGAATTGTAAGAAAGGAAGCGAGAGTTTTGCAAGACGCATAAGGATGTGTCCAATGCTTGAAATTTATTTCCAGTCCCTGGACTGAGTTGAAAATGACCTCTGTGCATTGTATTGTACAAGTGTGGTAGAGCATTGTAAGGCTGTGGTGCAGTGGCTGCTGCTCGACCTGAGCACTTCAGTCTGTGTTTCTGTCCCAATTTATCAGTGCTGAAAATTTAACAAAGAGATTAGAAAAGCCTTTTAGTCTCATCTCTCTGCTCTCAGCAGCTCGGTGTCTCCCAATTTACAGATCCACCTTCTCATTGTTTGGGAATACACCTCCCTTGGTGATTTCTGTGTCCTAAGAGATTGCTGCAGACACTGTTTCAGCAAGGATGCCTTCTGGTTTTACACAGCATTGGCTTCTGTGCATTGTGCTTGCAATTTTAGACCATGACTCATTAACGGTTAAAATTAAAGGCTTTTTTCATGGATTTGAAATGATTTTTAATTCATTTTACCCCACATTTTAATTTTTTTTTTTAAGCATTGCACTGGTTGGTTTGGTATGCATTTTTTTGTGCTCAATCACTATACTGTGTTTTAATAGCAAGGAAGAATTAGAATTAATAGCTAATTACATTATTGATTAAACAAGAAATGACCAAAAGAGATTCTGTGGATGGGCTTTGTTTCCCTATCTGTCAAATATTTTCAAAAGCCAATTTTGGCCACTGTCTTCTTCCAGAATAAGGCATTCCTTAACAACAGTCTGATTTTTATTTTCAAAGGCCCACTTTCGCACAGAACTGTGTAAACTTTCCACGAGGTGAACACCTTTTCTGAATGTGCTCACAATCAGGGCACAATCAGGGGAGAAGACAGCCCCATGTTGCATGGAGTAGGAATCTTGGTTTGTTGTAGCACATTTCGAAACTTGTCCCAGGGAAGCAACGTAAATACTCCAGTTGCTTAATGCTGCGTTGGGTAAGCTGGGACATGGGCTCTCATCTCCTGGACAAGTTACAGGATTTCACAAGTGACCTCTGTAGATCACATCCTGGCTGCCCCTGCTCTGTGCTGGCAATAGTTGGTACCTCCTCATGCTCACAGGGCATGGTGCCATGGCCACTGGGCAGCTCTTGGGCTACCTCACCTTGACTTTAGGCCACTTGGTTGTCCCGGTTAAGAATATTCTTAAAAGCTTCTCAGCCAATAGCAATTCCTCTAAAGGTTGCAGACAGCTGTTTCAACCAATCTTCTATATTGCACGTACACATGTTAAAACAATACTCACTTGTTTCATACCTTATACAATAGTGCATAACATTCCATTATTAAGCTTAACTTTATCATCTCTTGCTAAGCACAAATTCTGCAACTTCTAAAAGTTCTCTCAGCTAGGCCTAAAACCATGGCTCTTTGTTCTCCTGTCCTTGTGCTAATGTTCTAATTGTATCTTCTTTAATATTTTCTCAGGTGAAGCTATTCCCTAAAATCTTTCTGCTTGATTCTTAAAGCCTGCTCTTTGTTTCTCACTCTTAAAAATCCCTTTACCTTTTTCTGGATTTCCTACAACCTCACCTTGCCTTTAGGCCACTTGGTTGTCCCAATGTCTCCAATACATCCACACAGACCTGTGTGAGAGCCATAAGCCTGTTTCTAATTTTAAATGAAAATCAGTTTTGCAGACTTAGACCCTCAAAGAGGACACCAAAAAGACCCTTTTTGGCAGCTGAATCTTAACCATGGTGGCTACTTGTCTTTATCACAACTGTACAAA
Source organism: Rhipidura dahli (assembly GCA_013399225.1). NCBI lineage: Eukaryota > Metazoa > Chordata > Aves > Passeriformes > Rhipiduridae > Rhipidura > Rhipidura dahli. The sequence continues at coordinate 1,222,091 of VXAC01007801.1, forward strand.
TTTCTGTGCATTAATTAGAGTGTTTCACCAATATTTTCTTTTTAACCCTTTTGGTTTTATTACTTTCTAATGGGAAGAATATTGGCATGAATTGATGCCTTTTGATAAAGATGAATGAATATCACACAAGGCTGGTGTTAAAGCCTTTGCCAAGGCAATTTGCTGTCTCTGTATAAAACCCCTCGTGGTGACAAGCAATTCAATGACCAGTGTAAGGGTAATACAGGTTCAGTATCTTACTGTTCACTATGTGCACTGCATTTACCTTATTTATTATTGTGGTGCTTAAGGGACTTCTGCAGATGTGTAAGATGCTGCATAGACAAACATCTGTTCTACCACTCTCAGTGTACACTATGAAAAAGTTGATCTGTGCCACCAAAGAAGGGTTGCAGGGTTTTTGTGTCATGCAGCAAGATCTCAGTAGTGCTGCAGCCTTGCTAATAACTTCTTTGAATATCTGGCAGCTTTTGTGTATTCATGGATATGCATATAACTACTAAACACATATAAATAAAGATTTATTGTTAGGCAAAAAGACATCTAAACCCAGTGTCATCCCGGAGAAAACTGGGAGAGAAATGAGAGAGAAATGCATTCAAAAGAGATACTGGAAGGATTCTGATCCTTTACAAATGTTTATCATTGCAGCTGCACATACTAGTGTACATATATACTTTGTGTATCAGCTGAGGAGCTCAGGTAGCTGAATTATAAAGGAGAAGCCCTAAGTTTTAAAATACCCTGCTTAATGTTGAAGAAATTCAACAAATTGAAGGGCTAAGCTCTCTATTTCAAGCCTATCTAATCTAACCTATCTGTCTACTCAGGACCTTAAATGACTTCCCATCACAACAGAACCTGTGCATCTCCCATCCCTTCCTTAGGGAGTCCTTACCTGCCCTCCTTTCATTTCTGCCAGATGAGACATGGCTTGGTTTGCATGGTGTAGCTGTTCAGGGCTGAGGAATTATTTGTGGGCAGGTGAGGTCAGACAAAGTAGGTCTTGCACAAAGCCCTGAGGTCCGTGGTCACGCCGACGTCTGGAGTGGCTCACGGCAGGGACAGCGTGCGGCTCCTGCATCCCTGCAGCACCACAGAGCAGGAAAGCGAGCGGGGCAGGGATGCTTGTCCTTGGTGTGTTTCAGCTATGGGTCTGTGTTGTCTGTCCCACCACCTCTCAGAGAGCTGGGGAGGAGGAGAGCAGTCCACTTGGAGGATGAAGAAAAGAGCTCTGAAATTGCCTGGATTTTAGCCCCTTTGAGCCTTATCATGTTAGAGACGTCAGTGCATCTGGGCAGTGGAATGAAGCAATTTAGAATGATGATAAGAAAAAATACTCTAAGGAATTATTTCTAGTCTTCTCTTGGGTACACCCTTCAGGCAGATAAAACCCCATTAAAGCACATCACAGCTACTCTGCATTCAATTTTGCACTGTTTTACACATTTGTCCAGGTGCAAATAATCTGTAAAACATCCCTGCATTGTCTTGCCCACTTCACACGATGTAATGTGCTGGGCAGAACCTACTCCCTTTCTCTCCCTCTCCCATTCCTCTGGACACAGCAAACTTGAGAACTGCCTGATGATTCTTGGCTTTACTTCAACGTGAAGCAAAGACGACTTTGTGCCATTTTTTCTGGCTTGACTGAAGAAAGTCTTGTGTCATTATTCTACATGACAGTTGATCTCTGTTTATGCTAAAGGTTTGAGACGTTTTTGTTTCCTTATTCTGCTTCCAAATGCACTTGGTGCTTTAAACTCAGCTTACTTCTGGTGTGTATGACACTTCAGGGTCAATGCCTCTGCGTTTTGTTTAGGCAAAAATACGTCCAAGCTTCTAATTAAATCAATATCTGCTTACTTAAGTAACCATTATTTGTTTTCAGGGTTATGAGAAAAGTGTGGCAAATACAATGGGAAAAAACATTCCAATATGCTAATTTATTCCCTAGTACAATTTCATACCAGGAATTTTACTTTTTATGAGCTTAAAACGAAACCCTGACTTTGCAGAAATCAATGCACATTTTTGCCATAGACTCGAGGCCAAAATTTCACCTTTTTATATATTCTTCACAGAAGGCCTGATCCTGATCCTGACTTAAATGAATAAATTAGCTGTGATCTCATTGATTTCAGCGGGATTATCTGGGTAAAGTTTATCGCTTGCCTAAGTGTTTGGAGCCTGTAATGCAGACAGATGCTATAAGCAAGTTTTTTGGTGCTGCACTTTTCTCAGATGGTGGCTCACGCCTCTCCAATGGGGAATACTTATTAAAGAAAAGAAAATAGAAAATAGGTACAGCAAACCTAAACACCAAAAATAATTTGAGACATAATTAGATCTTCTGTAGGACGAGATCTGCAGTGAAGAGATTGCTCGGTGTTAATGAATATTAACTAGGATTTATCCTTGAGTGGGGAAAGCTGAAGGTTTTAATTTTATTTCAAAAGTGAAGACTGGTAGAGTTTTGAAGTTTTACATTCTTTTCTTTCCCCCTGAAATTTCGAGTGCATAATAAATGAGCCACTGCTAATGTCACAGATGCTAATTTTCACAACCATGACTGGAGTGATGTTCGTTTCCATCTGCATTTCATTCTAACAATGATGAGAGGTGATGAGTTGATGATAAGCTGTTTTCACTGCACTGCCCGCTGTGCAAATTTATGCTTATAGGCAAAGATGACACATAGTTCTGCCATTAAAGGTCTTCACTGCACTGCCTCTTGAAGAAAGACTGTTTGTCAAAATCCATTTGGACTCTGGTAAATAAGCAGGAACAGATGACAACATCTGGGAAGTATTTTTAAGAACCTGGTTTATGGTGTAAATACCTGTGGGCCTTTATGGTGGGGGGAGGGTGTTCAGAGGAAGAAATAATGAAACTTGTAAAAACCATGTGTGTGTAGATGGGGAAAGGAGGGATTGCAGGTGACACTTCAGAAGGTGTTTTCTGTCCCCCCTAGGCTTCATAAAATACTGGAACAAGGTTAGAGTGAACCTTGGGTTATTTTCCTTGTCTGCATGGAATTACTGCTCCTCTTACTTCTGCTATTTTTATTTCATTTACATTATCATCATGCTTCTCAATCATCAGCTAATTATTCTTTCTTTTCAAGAGCAGCTTCAGAAAGTTGTGTCTTAACATATAGGTTAACATATCTCTTCCAGAAAGGTCTTGAATTTGAGGAATTTTGTTCTCTCAGGAGAAAGTAAAGGTCCAGAGTGTTTGTGAGGAAAGAACAGCCATCTCTCACCTGCCCCTTGGCAGGAGATGATTAGGATGACCAGACTCCCCATTTTGATGCTCACATCATGGCATAGTCTCACTGAGGGCTCACACAATTCTTGGTTAGCTTTTGTTTCAAAGGAAAAACTGTATCTGTGGCCTGTTCCAGTACTGATGGATTTCGTGTGTTCCCTTTAGGACAGCATCTTTTACATTTTCATCAACTTTGCACAATACTCATTTAATTTCTTGTTTCTTCCCTGTCTTGGTTTCCTTCACTAGCCAGGCTTAAGTCCTTAAGAGCAGAATATTTTAAAACAAGTGAGAGCAATCTGCTGAATGGAATATTTACACATTAATATTCATTTTGCTTAGAGTAATGAATCCAAATTTTTGTTTGTTTTCTTAAGCAAGTAGGAGCATTTCAAGAAGCATGCCTGAACCACCTTATCCAGCCATTTCTAGAAACCAGACTATCAGCCACACCATTTATAGCTGTGCTCTCTGATAAATAATGTAGCACCACTACCAAGGTGACATAAATCAGCATTAGTTCCCTCCTAATTCTTTAAGAGATGCTTAAGAGCAGCTGACTTACTTCAGTACTGTGTTTCTAGGAAAACCAAAATAACCCAAAGTAAACATTGGTCAGGATATCTGTCACTGCTGGGAAAAAAGCAGTAACTATGTATGGGCAGAATTGGCAGAGGATGTGGCCTACATCCTTCCTGTGCTTCAGTACTCTTCTAGGAATCTGTGTCACAGCACAAATTCAGACAAAAGCTCTTATAAAGCCATCCCTTGGCAGCTGTACAAGCACTTTCTGGGTGGCTACAAACACTTCAGCTGGAAGCATCAACCCCTTGCTGTGTGGGCAGAGCCCGCTGGGAATACCCACTCCTGAAAAAGGAAAAAAATCTTCTGGGTCTCTATAATCACAATATCCCTTAAGTTTTCTCTTCTGAAAGGCTGCAACAAAGACAGCAGAGTTACTCCAGTTGTTAGAAACAGTTATACTCTGTTCCACAAATTGTCAGTGTCAGTGCTTTTCCTCAGCATTTGCTGCTTGGCACCAGGCTACAGATTATGGATGCTCTGAATATTTAGCAAATCATATATCCTTTAAACCACCCTAATGGCTTTGTTCCATGAATCAGGTAGAGCTGTGTTGTATGTCTGCTGTTATTACATGGGAAGATGAATGCCCACCTATCTTTTTCCCAAGTGAAATCTCTTCTGTATTTGTGCTTACTCTTACTCTTGTAGCTTTTTAAAATCTTACTCCACTTACAGTTCACCCAAGAGCATGTTATTATTTTTCTTCTTAAACTTGAAATTTCAGCCCAGGGAAAAGTTTGGAGACTGCTTCAGGAGAGTCGTTTCTTTGACTATAATATATACCTTACTGCCACTTTTCCTCTCCATACTTTCTTTGGTTTATTCTGTGGATACATAGAAAGCTGGATAGTGACTTCACCTGTATGCAGTCTTCAGGCCACTTAATTGCCAATCACAACATCTCCTGACCCCTTTCTGGAAAGATGAATGTCAAAAGCAAAGGGTCCTCTATCTCTAATCATCACCCAGCACTGACGCTGACAAGTTTTCTCTGGGAAGAAGCTCCAGTGATCTGGTATTTTGCACTATTATGTCTTCTGGGTGGAGTTTTAGTCCCTTTTCCTCTCCCCTTCTATGTCTTCATCATGATAAAGGAGTATCATCTTCCCAAGAAGATCAATGGAATCTAGCACTGCTGTACTTGATTTCCAAGAGGTGCTGAGTGGTCACTTCCTTGAGAACTGTAAGAAGTTAAAGTTTCTCTGCTTGTCTGTGCTGACCTCATCAGAAGGTGTGGTAGGTTTGCTGTTCTACCAGGTATATTGAAGGACAAGTAGGACATGAGTCCCTGAATACTTGAGAACTTGGCTTTAGGTTTTTCTGCAGTGCTCCTCGTGGCTTCTTCAGGGAGAAAGGACAAGACGAAGACAAACATTAGAGGAGTTCTGCTGAACCAGGAAACATGCTGCTGTGTCATGTCTTCCCTCTACCATTACGTTTGAGACAGAGATGGAGCCGTGTCACTGACAGGCTACAGCTATGAGATAAAGAAATCAGCTTCCCCTAGTGACAGCACAGCCAACAGCAGATGTGTGAACAGGAGACAACAGTGGCTGAGGCAGCTGAGTGAGCTCACGTGGCTTCTCTGCCGCCTCCACCTGTGCTCAGCTCCACCACTCCTGAACTGTCCCACCCGCCACAGCCGTGCTCTTTTCCTCTTACACTCCTGTCTTCCTGCCTCCTTCTTTAAAAACAGATGTTAGGTTCAAAAACTGCTTCAAAAATCTGGAAAGGGGACATGGTTTCCTGGTAGATGAGCAGCTCAGAACCTGTGGAGAGGGTGCATGAAATGACTGATGATGGTAGAGCAGGCATTCAGCTCTAGCACAAGCACGTGGCAGGGCTCTTCTGATGTTGGCTGGTGGCATGTTTACATTCTTTTCTTCCTGTCTCTGTAATGGAATTTATATTTGCTTGACTAATGTATCTTGGTAATTGTGGTAAAATGTTTGAAAATGTATTTGTGTTTGGGATTTTAGCCAGTATCTGAAGGAATGGGAAGAGGTAACATCTTCCTACCTCTTTGTGAAAGCTTAAAAACTTGTAGTTGGCACTGTCCCCTTTGCAGTGATAGGGTTGATTTCAGTAGGATTTGGAGAATGTCCTTAAGTCTGGGGTTCAAAGACCACCTGAAAGCCCTCTCTGCTGTCACTGCCTCAGCAGCAGCATCTCACAGGGGAGTGTCTCTGAGCTCCGTGTGGTTTTCATGGAGGCTGCGGGGACAGGGGAGGCGGGAAGAGCGCAGCCTCACTTTTCTCATGTGTCAGAATGGAAACACACTTCATGCACCCGGTACATTTGTTTTTCATGAAATGAAGCTGTAGTTTTCCACTGAGCTGTGATCACAGCAACCCATGCCACAGAGATAATCAAATGGAGAGAGGGGAATTATGTGCCCTTGCTGGTACCCCAGTGACCTGTTGATTGTATTAATTCCTTTCCCAGAGCGACCTGAACAGAATTAGGATGATATCTTCATATCCCTAGATTTTTTTTTTTTCCCTAGGATTGCAATTATAGAGCTTACAGTACAAAGCAACCATGGAATTTAATACATTGTAACTTGTGAACTAATAAGGATTTTTACACAGTCCCAAATCATGAGGAAACCCCGAGCTGGCAACCTTCCTTCAGGTTCCATACAAAACCAAAAGCTTGCTGAAATTATTTCATGGGTTCAAAATTACAAGAAGCATATTTAGGATTCCCAGGCATAAATTGTGTGAGCTTGTCTGGTTTTTGAAGCCTGGGAAGCTGCAGTGAAGTGCCACGCGTGCTTTCTTCAACTAGAAAATAAGGATAACGTTGGCCAGTGGATGACAGTAAGCCAAAGCTGGAACACAGCCATTTGAAAAGGGAGGACACAAGAAAGAGAAAAAATGGTGACCCTGGTCTACATTTCAAAGGAGTCAAAAGTTAACCCACTCTATTGAGCATAGCATTTCCTTTGTTGGTTTTTTTTTTAAATAAATGGGCATACAGATCTGATGAAGCACTCAAATTCACAGTGACTGATGATAGATACTGCACTGAATTTTGCTTCTCTACTGTAGTGCATCTCCATTAAGGCAATTTCAGCTAATCTCACTATGGATTCATTAATCAAGTGTAGTCAGGATGTCTGAAGGGAGATAATGAGGGGGAAAAATGGCCTATTGTTTGGATCTTATTCTTCAGCTAGTTATTTTGTTTATCATGCTCCATAATATTTGTACCCTGATAAATAAGTTCCAGTTGCAATTAGTTATCATAACAGATTACTAAGACATCCTTACATGTAAATTCAAAATCATTCCATAAATAGATCAATTAACTTTGTGTTCTCTTTACATCACATGCCTATACAGATCTCCAGCCTGCAGGATCAGTTAGCAGTGAAATGGAAACAGGGTGGACTGGTGCATTTTAAAATTTCCTCCCTTTATCCAAAGATGCAAGCATTCACGGAGATAAAGCCCCTAATCCTACATCTTTTTCTATAAGCACTAACATCCTGCAGTATCAGCAGTTCTTAGTGTCTTCCAAAATTTCTCCTCTAAAATGCCCAAGAAAAGATTTGTTCATTTTTTACTTCCTTTTTACTCATTTAGGATTACATACTGTATATCTGCCCCACATAAAGCTGTCACTACATTACTTAAAAAAAAAAAAAANTTAATTTTATAAAAAAAAAAAAAAAAAAAAAAAGAAGTTGAGGTTCTAAGAGCCCAGTGGGTTTGGAGGCTGCTGAAGATGGGAATGTTTATAAGCTCTGTGATATTAACTGCAGCACTCAACCTCAGGTGACATAAAGCATGCAAAAAAGAACTTTCTGTCAGTTTTATTATTTCTAAAAAGGTTCCCCTTGAAAGAGAAGAGTGACCTTGCTCTGCTGAGCTGACATATGCCACTGAATTAATGGCTAGGCTTTGCTGTAGGGAAGCTTGCAGAAACATTACAACTCCAGTGGCTGAGTTTGCTGAGAACATTAATCAGGGGAACCAAGATGATGTATCAAACACTCATTTAAAAGTAATAAAAACTAACTCTCTTTCTGCCCCCCCTCCCCCAACTTTCTTAGAATTAGCTTATTGTTGGTCATTACCTGTTGTCAAGGGTAAGACTGCAGTAGGGCAGTAAAACTTGTGTAAGGGCTTTCTGAAGTTTGCTTACTCTTCAGAAAAAAAAAAAAAACAAAAAAAACCCCAAGCTTTTGGGACTGTCAGGCTTGACCGTGACTTAGAGGTTGTTTTTTTAATCTTGTTTTCATCTGTAAGGTCATTTGAAGGAACTCTTTCCATTGAACAGGCACATTCCCACCTCCTCTGCTGGAGCACGCTTGTTGCCCCACTGTGGGTGTGCTGGACAGGCCTGGGGATCCCTTGGGGCTGAATTCTTCTCAGCTCCTCTTTGGGCATCTGTATTTTTGTCTTCACTTAAAACAAACATTCTTGTGAGTAATTGCTCTTACACAGGAAATCCAGCCAAACCCTGCAAGGTCAGGACCTAGATAACACACAGCATTATTAAAATCATGCTGTATAAGTAAGCAGGGAAAGGACTTTAATTGAAGCTGCTAAGGTGATGTGGTTTTAAAATGTGAGAATTCGTCTGTGAATTCAGCTGGTTTGAAGAGGAGGAAGTTTCAGGAGAGGAAAGAAGTTGGTATTTAAGGGATTAAAGATCAAAGCCTGCAATGCTTACGTGGTGTTTAACCAGCCTTTACTCAGGCAGCACTCCCCTCTACTGCAGAGATGGTTTTGTGGAGGGTGGATTTCAAGGCTCATCCCTTGGTGTTTCTGCCCATGTGTAAATGAAGGGTAAAAAAAGGATAGCAGGGAGGTGGAAGTGCACATCATGCCAAATCCTTAACTGTCATTTTCATAGCTCCTCTGAGTTTGTCACACATCCTTAACCTTCTTTTAAAGTCATTTTCTTTTCATGGTTTTGTGTGCCACTGAAAGTCACTTTTAATTAAATGTCATATAAATAATAAAGTCTTAATTACATAATTATTGCAAATACCCGTGTGCACACTCCCAGAATTGGACAGACTGCCAGAAGAGCACTTGGAGTGACTTTTCTCCACGGGAACTGAGCGTGCTCTGCAGCAACTGGGCAGGAGCCACAGCGCTCAAAATTCAGGGTCAATGTGCGTTTAAAGAAAGTGGAGTCAGATCCCCTCCCCCCTTGCACATTTTGCAACACCCACTTGCACAAAACTTTCTGAGTGTTAAGACTGGCGTTTCCTAAATTGCTTCCTTATTTAGTCCCTCTCAGAGTTGTTTAATCAACACAGCACATTTTTTGCCAGACAGAATTGCCTCTTCGCTCAGATGTCCTACATGGCTGCCCCCTTCCAGAGGAACACTTACAGACCTTGCAAACAATCCCTCCCTCGTTTAGCTGCAGGAACAGCAGCTCTGCCCTTGCCCAGCACCAGCCCAGTGCAAGGTGCCCCTGGGAAGCACTGGAGACTGGGTTATTGTGATATATTTCTAGTGGTAACTGTGGCTGGGTTATTGGGAACTACGTGCCTTGTGTCAGCAGGGATTTAGGCTTGAGAGACCGAGGCTGGTACCAGATAGAGGAACTGATCAAACAGCTGCTCAGTGTTTGCTTTGGAGAGCACAGTTTGTTCACCAGGAGGAGTGTTAGGTATGATTAACTCATTTTTTTTAATTCAGCTTTTCTTTTCCAGTCCTTTTTCACTGTTGAAATTGGGGTGTTTCATCTGAGGCTTCACGGCAGCAGTTCTGTTCAAAGTCCACTTTGCTCCTCGCCTTCCCCACCTCCATGCAGCTACTGAGCACCAGGCCACAATAACAACCAGTCTTTTATAGAGTCATTTCTAAGCCAGTTAAAAATGCCATTTCAGTAGATTGATCTATTTGAGTTAGCAGGAACAAGCTGTATCTTTTTTATTGCTTTTGACTGGTGAAGTGCAAGGTTTAGGCCGTGTTTCATGTGGGCTATAAAGTTATATTAATGTGTTGGTTAGTGGTCAGAAGTTCTGTATGTGTAACTAATGTGTAAATAGGAAAAATTCCCTGTGGTAGAAAGGTCATGATGTCTTCTTTTCGTTGCTTCCCTTACCCTTTGGAGATTTGCTTAATCTTTTATGCAAATTCTCAACTCTTTATACAGAAGTGAGGATTTTTTTGGTGGTGTTTGGTTTGGGTTTTTTTTTTTTTTCCCCACAGAACATCCCAAAAGCCATAAATTGCTATCTTGCCATCTGGGAAACTAGGAGACAATTCATTTGATTATCTATGCAAGAAGACAAGCTAGCAGAGTGGAAATACTCATCCCTACTTGGTAACTCTTTCATTCTCAGAGTGGTCTCCTTCTGAAGGGACTAGAACCATCAGAGAATAGAAGAAATGAATCAAATCCTGATCCCCACTTATCTCCATCAATCAGAGCAGCAAGAACAGGCTGTTCTCTTGAGAGCTGCTGTGGCTGCTTTCAAAAAAAGAGGGAAGAAGATAAGTGTCTGGGGCAGTCAAGGAAATTGAGCAACATGCTGAGTTCCCTTTTTATTACTTCCAGTGACCACATTTGCTCCTGTACAGCTTACGTGGTTTGGGTAGTCTAAGGATGAATGGAAGCTAAAAATTAAAATGCATGGAAGAATTTGAAGAGATTTACTCGTGTGAGAGGGTCACTACAAAGCCTTTGCAACGTGCGGGACTTAAAAGATATTTTGAATAGGACTTGAAGCAAAATATAATGGGCTGGAATTTCTGACAGCAGGGAGCCAGGTTGCTGAGCAGTGTGAATTGTCCAAAGAAAAATATGGGATGAATATCTCCCATAATGATAATTTAGCAGGATAACTGCAGTCAGTTTTGGCTCAAAGGTTGTCTTTAGACACGGGGAAGCTCTGACTAGTTTGTCACAGACAAGAACTTCTCCTACGATGTGTCCTACAAGGGAAGGATGTTTTATAACAGAGAGACATGGATTGCAGAACCTGTTGTTGTTGTCTTACTGTTTGCATACCATACCATATTATTTTCTGGGGAAAATTATAGGCTATTTACCGACAAACCACACAATCAACTGCAGACTGTCCAATTTAAAATAAACAACAATTACATAGCACTTATCCCTTTAAAAGGATTATTTAAAGTTCCTAGATTTCAGGGAATAGGTGATATAGGAGAAAATGGAAGAAGGTTTTCAAATACTTAAATGTATCTTTGATGTTTTCTATTATGTTAGTTTGGAATACTGAACAGGAAGAGATGAAAGTTAATGCATTGATTTCTAGAAATTATTTGATCAGTCCCTGTGTGGGAAAACACAGTTGTTCCTCCCTCTGTCCATGCCTCCATTAGATTTTACTGAGCAAATTCGTATTTGCTTAACAATATCCCTGAGTAGCTCTTGCATGAATTGAGCCAGAAAAGCCACTTAACTTTATAGGATGCTGAATCCTGGTATCAAAAGTCAATAGTGTATTTTCTTTTAGTAGCTTTGCATTTACTTTAAAAGCTTCCCTTCACCTGGAAATAAGGCCTGTCCATATCTCCACAAAGTAGGTGTTCCCTGACACTAATGCAGTGACTGACACTACAGAAAGTAATAGTCCCATTCCCTTTGCAGCCAGAACTCCTAAATCTGCTTTTCGTTATCAGTATAATGGGGTTGGATACATTTTTAAAAGGTGGTGCCTATTGATTACTTAATGGAAAAAGTTAGTATAGAGAACTGCTGAAGCAGCCCTCTTCAGTGCTCTCCAGTGCAGCAAGGCCATTATCTAGAACAGTGGCAATCATCCTGTAACCCTTATTAATATTTAATAAGGATGAAGCAACACTGAAGTACACTACAAAATAGCCCAAGGCTCCTGCACATGTAGGATATAAGGTTGTTTAGAGGGTCAAAAAAGAATAGCTGATTTCCCTGTGCTCAAGCTGTTTATAGGTAAGACCAACACTGAACAGTGTTTTCCCTCTTGTTCCTTTTAAACTATTTCCAGCACATCTGCACTTTAATATACACTTATTCCTACTAGACATATTGAAGTGATGGAATGCAACAGAAAGGTCAGTGTATGTTTAGAGATTGCTGAGACAATCTTATACTTTCCCAATATTGCTGTGAATCCCAGGATCCCTTCTTCTCCCTCCTGCTCTGTGCTGCAGGGCACATTTGGCTGGGTTGACAAGCTAATGAAAGGTGTTAATCCTGTCTAATAGAACCATAATCCTCAGGGCTCTGTTTTTATATCATACTATTGAGCTAACCCCTTGTCACATGATGTTCTTCATCTACTTAAAAGCAAAGTTCTTTTTGAGAATTTTAGATAAAATTAAGTGTACAATTCAAATTGTCATTTTCAATTTCACAATGTAAAAACAAACCAATAAACCATAATATTTAGCCAACAGAGATTTTACAATCAATTAAGAGGAAAGCTGTGTGATTCTTGTCCTTTTTTTTTTTTCCCTCTTCCCTCAGCGAATAGTAAATGTCATTTTAGTTATCCAAAAATATTCACAAATCTGGGTCGGTTTCTTCAAATAACCTTTGGCTGGAAATATTTTTCAGGTTAGATATGCCCAGAAATATAGGGGGGGAAAAAAAAAAAGATGTTATTTTTCTTTTAAACTACACTGCTTGGAATATGGAGCCAAAATATGGGTACACCTCCCTCTTCCATCTGACTGTCCTCAGGCCTCTCCCACTGCTATGTACACATTCATTTTTTGGGGGGAGGTGGCAGAGCTGCTTAAAAAACAAGTTTGGGAAAACAGGGAAATATATCAAAGAGAGATTTCTCCTTAACTTCTCTGGAAGCAGGTCCATTAAGTGTGCCTGCAGTGTGAAGACAGGCAAAGGGACTGGCTCCCAAAGCAGTCCTTGGCTCCTCTTTTGTTGCCCAAAGGATGATCTCCCTCTGTTCCTTGCTGAGGCTGCCTCATGACAATTCTTGCCTGGTGGAAAAGATTGGAACTCTGCAATAGGAAAGCTGGGAGCTCACAAGCCTTTTGAGGCTTGTGAAGTTCCTGGGTGGACAGCAAAAGGAGGGAGCTGGAGATGCCAGGTGGAGAGTGCATAGTGGGTGCTTTAGAAACCCGGGGGAGATAAGAAGATGACTCATGTGGCTGGGGGTGGGGGAAGAAAGCAATGGAATAAGGAACTAGTTGGGCTGAAATCACATGGGCAAGGCAAAAGGGTGAATAAGTACATGAAAAGCTGTAGCCCAGATAGCCTGAAATCACTTATTAAATCAGACAGAATGTATTTATTTTGTGGTTTGCTATTTTAGTTGAGTGCTTTTTTCCTCCAGAGGGAATTTTGAATACTCAAAAATAGTCTGAGATTATATTGCCTCATATATAATAGTGAACCCTGCCCAAGAACTCTCATACTGTGCTAAAGACTTTCATTTAGTACAGAAGAGGAAAGTACTTAAAAAATCCCTGAGTAATTCTTGATTTAGCTGTGAGTATTGGTGAAGACATATAGTGAGTATTGGTGAAGACATAAAAAGAAGCTCTTGAAGATACATTTGTATAGATATCCAAATTCTGGCTGTTGTTTGGGCCACACTTAAAGGGACTCCTGACCTGTCATCGATGCCAATTTCATTCATTTTGCCACCATGGGCAGTGCAGTGTCAGGCAGCTCTGCCTGGGCATGTCTGACAGGTATTTCTGTATGACCTCACTCCTCAAAATCTGCTGTGCCACTTCCCTGCTTTCCATGTCATTTATCCACACACAGAAAGAGTAAAAACTAGAAGGAAGTCAGAGCAATCCATTCACTGTCTCTTACTGCACAGCTCAGGTGATGCAGCTTTGTTATGCAAAGTAAAGCTATGGCATGGCTGAAAAATGTACCCATTTATGTTTAAAAATCAGACTTTCTGATTGGAAAATTGGGAAGAAAAGCACGAGGCCTGCCTGATTGTTCTGTTACTTACTCCCTCTGTGTGCATTTTGGACAAGATGTACTCATAATCCTCAGCAGTCCTTGCTGATTCCTGATGGTAAAGAACCATAAATTGCCTTCCCAGCTGCAAAAGTACACTGCATAAATTGCCACAATTTACAACACCAAACAAAAGCCCACTGCTTGTATCATATTTATGAGAATACCTTTTTTTTCGAAGCTCATAAGCAACAGTCTTTCTTACCTGCAAATAATTCATGGCTTTACATACCCATTACATAAGTAATGTGAAACAGATGTAGAAGAACTCATAATCACATCCATTATCTAATTAGTATTTGAAGCAGTATTGTTTCTCTGACTCATTTTTTCTACTTCTGGCTGCACAGTTACCATTTTTTTTTTCCTCCACAGTCACCTTGTAGTTTGTTTCTACCTGGATGTAGCAGTTCATGGACCACTGATATGGGAGGGTTTTTTGATGCCAACAGGAGGCTTGAAAGTTTTAAGTCTTAATATTAGACCAAAGCAAAGCCCAACCAGTGAGTCAAGGTTTGTTTTCTCTTCTTTTACAGCGCACGAGCAGCTTTGGAAGCTTCGATCGTTTCAGGCATCACTCAATATCAAAGACAGATGATTCAGCTGAGGTCTGTAGAACACAAACTTTTAATTTCTGCTGTTCTCTTCCCCATGACAGTTATGCAAAAACACGGGGAAGCTGTAGTGTAAATTTTACAGTGGTGAGAACTTTGCTTGTGTACCTGGATCTCTCAGAGTGATTGAGGCCTTGCCAAAATGAACAAGAGAATCACACCTAAAGTTTGGCACTTTGATGTGAAAGTTAGAAACAATTTGTTAAAAAAACCCTCAAAGAAGTGCACTTCACATTGGTGCATGCCCAAAGTAACCAGCACTTTACAAGTAGCCCACAGATGTCTCACTTTTGTTTTCAAGACCTCTGCAAAAATTGCCTCAATTCTTATTTGCATTAGGGACAATAAATAATGGGAAACAACACTTCCTACCACAAAATATATTTTATTTCTGTCATTCACACATAGAGTATTGTGCTGCAAACCTGTTTAGGTACACATTTTCCAAGGAAAATAGCCGTGACTGAATTTTGTCATGCTAACTGTGTTAGTGTCCTTAATATTTCCCTGTAATTCCTGTTTCACTATGCTGCATTTTATTTTTGTGGTGAGTTATTGCTTACTTTTGATTTCAAAACAGATATCTGAGCTGGAGACTATAAGTGACATTGGGGAAGCAGCGCAAACCAAAGCAGCAAACAACGGAGGAAGTCTGAGTAAGAAGATGAGAGCCATTTCACTTACCATGAAGAAAAAGATGGGTAAAAAATACATCAAGGCACTCTCTGAGGAGATGGTAAATACAGCCTAAGAGCCTCGTGTTTGTTGAAAAGACATGTGAAGTGAACATATTATGTGCATTTTTTTCTGTTCATGTTTCAGCTGTCCTCAGCTGTGACAAACCATAAAACCTGGGTAACAACATTCATAATGAATTAAGCCAGCTTTTGGTACATACCTGTTCCTTCGTGTGCATTTTAGTGTGCACACAAACCACATAGTAAGGGCCCAAGAGAGTCATAGGAGTTTTACATCATTTAATTTTACTTTTTCCTCAAGGAACATTTGTATGAGCATGTGTATGGTGTATGAGCACAAAAAACCTCATCATGTGGACACAAGGGAGTATTGGTTGAACCCCATCTTCAGCCTGGTACTCAGTTTACAAAAAGCTTCATTAGGAGAATTTATCTTCCAATACAAGAATTATTTCTGAAGTCCATTTTGTAAAGGTCAGCCAGCATCCTAGAGAATTCCAACTCATCTGCCTTATCTCCTTCTACCTTATCTAATCTTAGTGAAACTATTTTTATTAAACATAAAAAACCATAATCTTGCACATACTGCAACGTTGTGTCAGTAAGTTCCAAATTTTAAAAACATAAGGAAAAAAACTTGTCACATTAACAATCCTAAAAAAATCCAGCTAGTCTGCATCCTATCCCACATGTATCAATACCAAATAAGAAAGGAAAATAAATGAGGAACCTCACACAAGTAGCACAAGTAGAAAATAATGTTTCACAGGGTACCTTTAAATAGTTTTTGGAGGTCCGAGACAAGGATCCCTATTTCATTAGATTAGTTTCCTTTTATTTTTTTTTTTCTAAAATGCAGTCCATGATCTTTATATTGTATTTTTATATTTACTTTCTGCACATTTAAAGCCACAATTCCCATGACAGAAATTCGATGGATTATCTGGTTGGACACACATGTAGCATGATCTTCATTCCTGCAGGAGATGATAACAATCAATAGCAGCCTCCTGATTAATCTGTGGGTTATGCTGCAAGCTGGTGTAACAGGCACAGTTCTTGTTGAAAACCAGTCTAGTTCTTCATTTCAGGGCTCTGCCTGATATGTACCCATGTGGGTCTCTGCTTCACACGAGCACTGTTATCTTTGCTTCACTTCATCATCTAACTGGTGAATAACTATTCTTCCCCAAATACAGTGTGCTGAAGGAAGTTTCAGCTGTGTCAGGATATCACACACACCCTGGCAACACAATGAATTCTGCTGAAAAACCCCTCCCTTTGAAAGATCATCCCTATTTCATTTATCTGTTACATCGTCTCTAACCTAAATGTGACTGAAATATGGATCTTATTGTTTTGAACAGGCTGTGATTCCTGAGGTGTGATTTATTGGTATAAACTCAAGGGGCCAATTTCATACACCATTAGACTTTGTGAGAGAAACATGCACCTGTTAATTCTGAAGTGCTCTGGATTTCGAGGCCAGGGTGCATGTTGGGCAGCGTGGTGAGCACGGTGCTGGAACACACCGGTGCCCTACATGTGTGCATGCTGTCCCCAGCCTGCCACCAAGCAACCACCATCTTCAGGGTTCAGTTCAGTGCAGAACACAGCTGTGCCAGCCAGCTCTTCACCACCTGCTTTCAGAACTGAGCTTTATATTTCCTTCTCTGAGACAAGCAGAAAATATCTTATCAGGCTGCCTACAAATTTCCTCTTACAAGCTTTCAGCTCTCCCATGGTGTGTTGCAGTCTTACTAGTTTATCTGTTTGAGTGGGGATGGGATGAAGTGAGTGGGACAGAAACAAGGCAGGGAATTTCTCCAAGATCATAAAATACTAGGGGGCAATTGCTGGGTATGGTTAGTGGCAGGCATCAACTCCTAAAATGCTTTGTCTCACATAGTTCTTAATAAAGTGCAATGATGAGCTAATCTCCAATGATGCTTTAAAACAAACAAACAAAAATATTTTTCTAAAATATGTTTCTTGGGGGTTAACATTCGATTTTTGTATTAAAGAATGAAGAGGGAAAAGATGACAGTGATCCTGGTGGTGGAACACACACTGAGAAGGTCTCCCTAAAAACCAGTGACTCTTTGGAAAGTCTCTACAGTCTGAACAGTGGCCAGAGCTCATCTAGTAAGTACAAGACACCTATACTTCTTATTCAGTCACTGGATCAATACAGCTTTGCTTATGTCTGTGGAATCAGAGCTGGTGATCAAAAATGTGATGGTAGAGAGCTCTTCATTCTGGCAGACAAAAGTGTAATTTGGTTAAATGGGTAGAAGCTAGGGTAGATACACATCTCTCCAGAAAGAAGTTGAGTGTTTTCAAGAGTGGAAACACTAACTGAAGAAAAAAAAATGACATGAATTATAGGGGATATTTCTGGTGTATATGCCATAAATTTTTGTGGGGTTATCACTGCTGTAGAGCTGGGTTTGCAGTCACTGGGTGCAGCCACACAAGCACCCTCTCCTGGTGGACTGGCTGTGAGCTCATCCTTTGCCCTGGAGATGGGAGGCAGACAAAGTTCTGTGAGATGGTGGGGGATGTGGGTCTGGCCTGGCAGCTTTGGGACATGATGCAGAGAGACACAGCCCACCTGAAACCCACTGAAAGCCCTCCCCCATCAAGGTGGGCTCGGCCAGAGGGCAGAGGAGTCTCTGATGAGAAATGTGCCTCCCCTCTCTCTGTGCTGCTTTGCTGTGGCCCTTTGCTGGGTGGCAGGGCACAGCCATCCCTGGTGACACTGCTGTGCCACCCTGCAGGCACCACCCGAGCCCTGAGTGCAGACTGGAGCTGCAGTCCAGACCGTTTGCACTTAGAGGTAATCTGGCCCTGAGATGGAACTGTGCACTTAAGCAATCACCTCAAACAAAACCATTTTTATGATCATTTTCTGTGACGTGATTTGTGAAAATCGTATATGGGAGTTTACTTCCAACACACTGCTGCTCTTATCTAAAAACATATTTGGATGGGATATTGCAGAGCTTGCTCAAATTTGCTTGAATTACTCTGCTGATATTTTATTGCTCAACTTGGATAAAATGACAGGCAGAAATGTTGATAAGATTAAAATTTCCCTCTGCAATGCAGGTTCCTTTGATGTTTCAGCTAGCTCTGGAATGAAATAAAACAACTTCTACAGTACTTGTTTTCATTTCTCTGAATAAACAGGAGAAGTTCAGCAGAATTAATTCCCTAAATTGCACTTTTAGGGTACATTTTATTAATCTGCAGAGGTAATATATCAAAAAGTCTGTAAGTAAAATGTGTAGTCTATTAGTATCATCACCAGAAAAAGATTACTGTAGGGAAGATATTAATGAAAGATCTCCTACCCATTTTCTTCTGTCTCTCGTAGCATGATTTTTATTGAATGTAGTTATCCTGGAACGTGTCAAACCCACACAGAATATGCCCTGTCTCTGATTCTGTGGCTTTGAACGCTTTCCCCTTGGCTGCCGTGCAGAGTTGCACGGCTGGGCATTTGGTGCAGGGGTCTCTGAAGGTGCCTCTCTCGCAGGTGGGGTGACCAGCTGCTCCGAGGGCACGAGCAACAGGGACAGCCTCCGCCTGGACGACGAGGTGCCCTACAATGGGCCCTTCTGTGGCCGAGCCAAGGTCCACACCGACTTCACACCGAGCCCTTACGACACCGACTCGCTGAAAATCAAGGTAGGACAGCCACCAGAGCTCCTTCTTTCCCGCTAGCTGTGCCAGGGGGACCGTTTTTTCACGTGTAAATAATACATTTAATGATGAATTTTTAAGTGCTCAAGCATGTGGAGCACTCTGAAAGCAAGGCCAGTCTGGTTTCACAATGCTTCTGTAAGGACTTAGTTCAGACAAGGCTGCAATGCCAAGTGCTGCTAGAGGCTTTTTAAGGCAAAGATACCAGGTAGGAACCTCTTCATGGTATCTATCTACACCACCCAGCTTTCCTCAGAGTAAAATACGTGTTGCTTCCCACATACAAGGTCTGTAGTAAGAAAGAGTAAAGTCTAGTGGGATATGAAGTTGTCTCCCCAGCTTTCTAAGTCACATTTAGGATATATCCAAAGCTCAGTGGCACCCATTGCCTTTGATAAAAACAGCTTGCTTTTCCATTAAACTTTTCATTAAGCCTCCATTTGAACAATGAGCTTTCTTCAGCCCAGACATGGCAGGGGTGTCTGGGCTGTGTCAGTGAGGAAGACGAGCAACAAACAGGGGCCCAGCTGAACATTACTAAAAACTGCCCAGCCCTTCAGGCTACTCGTGTCTGTAATCTGGACTTCTTTTCCCTCTTTGTATGTACCTTCAGCTCCAGATCATATTCACACTTCAGACTCTTTTCTTCTTTCCATCTTCTTTTTGCCAAATCCTCACCTGTATCTCACACAGACTTGCTTTCCTCCTCTCTGGCCTACATGAGAGCTGTTGTTCTGCTGGTACTTGCAGTCTTCAGCACTTACCCTCCATGTCCACCCACATCTAGGGCATTTTTTTTAATACAGTTTAACTGTTTTAACTATTTAACTGGTCATGAAATAGCAAATATCCACTGGCTCATGTAGGTTTCTGTTTTAGTCCCTAGGGTAGTGTACTTTGGAATTATAAACTAATACTTAGGGTTGTAATCCCCCATATTTATCACACAAAATTTCAGTACCCTGAGTCTGAATTCAAAGTGTATCTGCAGCTTGGCTTAGAGCCACTGCCTAATCCTGATCTGCATCCACATCTGAAGCTCCTGAGCCTGCACAAGTTCATAGAATAATGTGGGCTTATAGAGCTTTAAACAAATGTTTGTTTAGTTTCCATTTCAAATGTGCTCACAGCTCTGAGCCCCATATTCTGACTAAACTGGGTCACCAGCTCACAGTCAGTTTTTCACTTGGGTTTGTACCAAAACTAGGGTGGCCACTTGACTTGCTGTTCCTTGACCACACCAGAAAAGATCTAAGTCTTGGAGCTGTGAACACATCTTATCAAACAGAGTTTGATTTATAACCATAACAGAATCCCAAATGAAGTAGGCTTTTTTTGGATAACTCTTCAAAGGCTTTCAACATTTTTCTGTGATATGTGCCAAGAAGAGAGTGCTCATTTTTGAGGTCCTGGGAGCAAGTTGTGTAGGGTGTATGACTTTGTGAGAGCCTTCTTACTATGAGAATTACTCAGAATGACCGTTTTGGTGAGCTGAGGCCTTGTTCCCACAGTGTGGCTGTGAACACCTTTACCGAAAAGACCTCTTGAAGGAGCTGTGTTGTCACCCTTCTTAGCACTCATATTTGTTAAGGGAGTTAAATGTTCTTTATTACCTTTGAGAAATGTAGCCAGTGCTTTTTACCGTAAAATGGATAAGAGGCCATCTTTCACATAGGTCAGCTATCTGTTTTTGATGACCCTTGAGAAGCTACATAATAAGATTATTCTGTAAATGCTTTGGCACATATTTTGAAAATAACCTTACCTTAATCCCTTGCTTTTTGCCAAATTTATGCCCACTGCCCATGACAAAATTTAATTGCTGATGGAACCCTATTCCTTTTCAGGGATCAAGTGGAGCACAAAAATAGTGGGAGGGGCTGCTTATGCTCACTCCGTTTTCTGTAATTATTTTCCTGGGATTTTATAAAAGCAAAAGCACTAAATCTAGGTAATTAAAAAAAGCTACTTCGCACTGACTAGTGCTGGTTTTGGTCCTTAGAGGAAGAGCTACATAAAACAAACCAGAGGTATAAGAAGGGGTGTGCTTTCTTTATTGTTCTAGAAAGGAGACATCATAGATATCATCTGCAAAACTCCCATGGGCATATGGACAGGCATGCTGAACAACAAAGTAGGAAATTTCAAGTTCATTTATGTGGATATTATCTTGGAAGAAGAAGCTGCACCCAGAAAGATAAACCCACACAGAGGAAGCAAAAGGACCAAGCCTAAAACACTGCAAGAGCTCCTGGAATGTGTCCACCTGCAGGTCAGCCAACGCATTTCCCAGCTCTGCTTGAAACGTTCCCTTTCTGCGCGCTCGGGTCTGAATGTCATTTACAGGCAGGAGGAGAAAGGCAGGTTTCAGCAGTTTTGATGTCAGCAAAGCAAAGCAAAGCAAAGCAACCTCGTGTCTGTCTTATCTGATGTGAGTGGCTTATAGAACTGCATTTTACCTCATGTGGCTGAGCTAGGAGACTCAACTCCACTCAGAGGGACACTGGTGACTTGTCAGGTCAGCCTGGCTGCATTTGTGTCCCTAAGCATAGGAGATGTGTGGCTGTGGGCACTTCAGGGGCAGGGCTGCAGCCTGACTCCAGTGCCAAAATTGAGAATTTGTGTTCCTAATTTCTTGGGATCTTTAGGGAGCAATAGTGTTCTTGCACTATGCTCAGGTTGTGGCTCTCTCCCTCTCTGCAACCCTAGATCTTGACTGAGTGTCAGAGTGTAATGAGGTCGTGATTTACAAGTAACATTTTTAATAAGGATAATTGCTTTGCTGCTGATGCAAACACTCCTTTCCCTGGATCACGCACAGAGGTTTGTACTGAGTTGACAGGCAGCTCAAGGGGACCATGTGTGACACAGCAGGGCTGAGGGCTCCCTCAGCTTCTCCCCTTATTCGTACTGAGGGGCTCCTCCTGCGCAAAAGGCAGCACTCCTTTCCTCAGCGGCCCTCCTGGGTTCAGTGTGGGAGACACTCATGGAGTGACTCACAACAGTCCAGACACTCAGCAGATTAAATAAATTCTGTCAGAGCTCTGCCCTGGTCCTGTTTGCTGCTGGACTGTGCTGTGGAGCTCAGGCACAGATGGTGGCATGGCCAGGAAGACTCCCAGGCGTGTCTGCCTCTGTCCCCTCTTGCTCTCCACCCTGCCAAAGGTGAGTCGATTGGACTGGAGAACGGAGGCCATTTCATCCAGGCCAGAAAGTAAAAGTGAAATTGTGCCTATTCCTCCACTAAACATAGTGCTTGTTTCCATGAGAGAATTTGCTTGTTTCTTTTTGTAGGAGTATGCCTCAACCCTCTTGCTAAATGGCTATGAAACTCTAGAGGACTTAAAGGATCTACAGGAAAGCCACCTGATTGAATTAAATATTTCAAACCCAGAAGACAGGGCAAGATTGTTATCAGCAATTGAAAATCTCCAGGACTGTGACAGTAAGTGTTTAAGCTTTGTTAAGAGTCATATGTATTAGTATCTGAACCAAAACAGAGCTTATTGCAAACAGCTCCAGTGAAGAATTTTCTATAATTTTTTACACAACATTCTGCAGATAATTACAGATTTTTTTTTCTCCCGTCACTTCATCCCACACGTAAATCCTTATCCAAATTAGCATTTTTTGTAGGAAAGTATTGTAACAAAAAATATATATACATATACTTAGAGCTGGTTTGCATTCTTCTCTCAAAATTAATCTAACTTGTGTTTCTGGTGAGGTTCCAAAAGCTGATCATACAGGATGTGTATATGCACGTGTATTGATCACCATTTTGTTTTCTTTACTTGTTCCTTTCGTAGGGAGTGGGAGAGCTAGGATAGGGAACAGAAAAAAACCTTTTCTCATGATGTTTTAATGATATCCAGTCTGACTTCGAATTTTAAATAATTTATGTCTATTCTGTAGAAACTATAGCTAAGCATCTACTTAATTACACACTCAGCTAAAACAGGAGGTGTTTTGTCTTCATTAACATTTGTGCATACTCCCCCTATGCTGAGCAGTCTTGGCATCAGATGTGCACTTCCTATTGAGAAGGAAAGAGAAGCAAAACCAATGTCTTCCTGGGATATTTTAATATCAGTTTTTGTAAGGCATCCACTTGTTATCTCCTCAGTATGTAGGCAGCTTTCAGTTTTTTGGCTGAATATTTGGGCTTTTTTTGGAACCCCATTTGTACATTCAGGTGTTCCCGTTCTTATTCAGCTTCCAGGGGAAGGTAAGGCTCTTGCAAACATGTTGGAGTGGCATTAGAAAGGTTTTCTTTGCCCTCCAGGTTCAGAAGTTCTTTCTGGTCTATAGCTTTGTGAGATGACATGTTTGAAAAGAACTCCTGAAAGGCTGTCTATGTAGAAGCAATGATTGAAAGAGTGAATCCAGGAAAAAAAGGGTTACATTTTGCAAGAGTTTCTTTGCTGTGATCAACCTGGAAGTCTTCTGAAAACGTATATACTGAGTATAGTGTGGTTTTTTTGTGGGAACCAGCCTTGCTGCACTTTCTGCACCTTTGTTTGTGAATGTTTTTCAATATTTAAAACCAGAAATATAGAAAACAAAAAAGCTAGATTGTAATTTTGCAGTTTTGCACAAGTATGAAAGCCAGACTGAAACGTAGTGGTTTCTGACAGACCACACAAGATCCAAACTATTCTGTAGTGGTGAGAATATGGTTTGCTATTTATATTTGCTGGGTAACAAAAAGCAGAGCAAGCAGCTTTCAGTACCGAACCTTTCTTCTGAAGGCGTCTTAACACTTGATATTCTACATAGACCTGCACAAGGACCAAATGTAACAAGGTCCTTACATGTCCCATACACTGAAAATGAATATATCTACCTTTATTATCCAAATCAGGTTCTTCCTACATTGGCAGCATAGGATTAAGTCACTTCTCCAGGCAAAACAGTGTCCCTGATGTTATCTGCATGATAGTCTAATAGTTCAAAATCTTGTAAGAGTTCTGGGAACAATAACATTAAATCTTATAAAGTGGTCCATGCTTCAAAATCAGTGATGACACTGTAGTCTTATTTCAAGAGATGAAATGAATATTTGTTTCACATGCACTTTAGATAGGTATAGCAAATCTTTCCAGTACTTGAATTCAATCAAATAATTTTCCCAGAATTTATGAATGCTCACAGAGACCAGAGCCACAACATCTTTTTGTGTCATACCAGCTATAAGCATTCATTTAAGTCTAGCTGCGTTCTGTAAGACTCATCTATATTTCAAGGTAAGCCATGAGGAAACACTGTCCTAGTCTGATTCTTGAATCCTTGCCTTGTCTGGTTGCAAAAGGATCAGAGCATTTGTCACGTGACTGGTGGGCACAGGACTGAATAACCTGTTCTGGAAAGGAGGATACCAAAGACCACAGTGGATAGAAGCCATCTGTTAAGTTGTTATAACGAAAGACAGGGCGTCGAGATGATCTTGGGGATAAGCTGCGCATGAGTCTGACATCGTACCAATCATTTGACCTCTTTGTCCTTCTGTCAATCAGATTGGAAAATTGGGTTGAAAGAGCTGGGTGCTACTGTGAAAGTGAATTCTGCATCTGGACTGAACTTTCCTGGGTCAATATTTTTTTTTTCCTAAATGGGCATGGCTCAGCCCAGCATAAATGATTTTTTAATTAAAATTGATTTTGTGCACTGCTTAGAAGTGAGCTGCATAATTACCCAGAGCTACAAAGTAATCTGTTTACTGGCCAAGAGTATTCTAGATAGAATTTCAGCACTTTCTGGGTAAAAAGTTCACTTTTCTTTTTTAATGAGATTTATGAAAAAATAGGCTAAGGCCATAGACTGTATTTACTGTTCTAAGCCCGTCTTTCTCACAGAGCTTGGAAGACTTCCATGTCTCTGCATTCCATTCATGCTTCCATGAAGCACGTGTTTGATTAATGGATGGAGTGTCAGGTGTGGCCCAGATTTGAAATACAAGGGTTTCTGGGTTTTTGTGGCTCTGCTATTATTCAGAACAGCCAAATGTGCTGGAACACAGCCTCATTTTACTAGATCCTCCTATAAATGTAGTAAAACAAGATTTCATATTTCTTTAATGTGAAATCTGATCTTGTGAGATGTCCAGAGGTTTTTACAGGGCTTTAAATTTATTTTTCATTCCTTGGCTTTTTCTTGACATTTACTGTATGTTATACTAAGTAATTTCTTCATAACATGTACTTGTGATGTGTAATTCATTTTGCAGAATAAACATTTATTGAGTTTTCTAACCAAAAGACCTGCAGCATTAGTTTCCATATTATGTGCTACTTACAACCATGCAAAATACAGGATTTCTGGCAGTGCCATTTTTTTAATCTTACATTTGATTTAGACTGAATGAATTTGAAAGAAAAAAAAATTTACCCATCTTATAGCATAAATTTAAAAAAGTAATTTTTCTTTCACAAATGCTACCACATAGTGGTTTTTTAAGCAGATTTTTCTTCCTACTATTGTTCTTTCTAACTTTCCAGGAAGTCCAGGCCCAAATTCATCATCTTCGTGTAGTTCATGAGGTCCTAGAACTGCAAGAACTTGTAAGCTCCTCATGACCTTTCCCCCCTTCTCAAATATCTTTTTAGATTTTCTAGAAGTTGGTCAGACCTATATATTTGGGGCAAAATTCTTGGTTTCCGATAATTCATGGCTGTGAGAAAAAAAAATCATAAAGTATTTCTTAATAACTTTCCATTCTTCTCCCAGATGGCTTCTAGACAGGAGATGGATGTCTGTGCTTTTGTAGAATGCTATTTTTAAAGTGAAGCAGTTGCTGGATGGTTAATGAATAAAGTAATAAAAAAAGTTTGGAACTTCTTTTCTTGACCACTTCCCAGGACACACGTTTTTGTGTGTGCAAAACAGGCTTGCTTCTCTTCTCACAGTGATGATTTAAATCAAGAGGTTCATCCCTGAAGCCCAGTGGGTTACACTAGTCCGAAGTTATTCTGAGCTAAAGAAAAATTAGACTTAATTGGATATGTGCATATAGTTCATTTTATGGAAAAAAAACCCAAAAGGTGAACATGTGCAGTTTGGGGGATAATATTTTACACTTATCTCCCCTAATCAATTTCCTTAGCTTACTTTTCATATTTAAGTGCAGACCATACTTTAAATTCCACTACTAATACCAGATAAGGTTTGTTCTTTATTTATCGTATGTGCACAGCAAGATAAAAGATAGATAAGGACACGACTTTCAGTTCTCAGTCACATTCTGATTGAGAATCAGGCTTTCAGTTCTCAGTCCCGCTGATGTGAGGATCAGGCACGAAGAGCAAAATGGAACATTTTACACTGGGCACTCCCTTTCCATACATGGGATCACACAGTATTGTGTCAAGGTCAAACAGTGCTCAGAGACAATCTCCCTTTCTGTACTGTGGTACAACTCATTGACCTGGACATATTATTGCCAGATTTCCCAAGGAAGCTCATCTTTGCATGAGTATTAGCATTTTTCACATTTTTTTCAGGTACATCTACTTGCTTCCAGATTTTAGAAAAAACCCCAAACTTTTCATTTCTGTTCTCACCACAAGTTCTCATATCAGTTCAGTAACTTTTCCCTCCCACAAAAGCTATGCCACTGATTTCAGTGAATGCAATATTTTAAGCTGCATATCTGTAAATAACCACAAAATATTTAGTCTTTTCAATGCCCAAAGTACTGTGCAAACCACTTCACATTTCTCTGTGTCTTTTTCAAGAATTATCGCCCTTTACTGCTTCAAAATGATCCTTTCTGAGTTTGATGCTTTGTGTGTTCTCATTTCAGTTTCACATTTAGATGGTCCAACCAGTACAGGTGATATACAGCCTGTGTACATACACAGGAGGTCTGGCTTCCTCCTCCAGGACTCACTTTGTTCATTGGGGCCCAGTGAGAGGGGACAGAGCAATGGCCATAAACTAAAACACAAGAAGTTTCATCTCAACTTGGAAGAACTTCTTTACACTGAGGGTGGCAGAGCACTGAACAGCTGCCCAGGGAGGATGTGGAGTCTCCCTCTCTGGAGACATCCCAAACTGATCTGGACACATTCCTGTGTCACCTACTCTAGGTGACTCTGCCTTGGCAAGGGGGTTGGACCAGATGATCTCCAGAGGTCTATCCTCTGATACTGTGATTTTGTGATTCTCTGTAGTTATTGAGAGGTGCTGCCCACTGCTGCACCTCCCAGGAGGGTAGGCAAGTGACTCAGCCTAAAGCACAGTGCTCCTCACCCAGTTCTTCTGGACAAAACTCACAAAGGCAAACTCTTGTAGGGCACACTCATGAAGTTTGGTTTGCTCTTGGGTGACCTTCTTTTTGTCCAAGACAAAATCCAAGCCTCCTGCCACTCATCTGGTTTAAACTGACATAATGGCACAGGAGTCAGTGTGACCTCTGTGCATTCTTGAGTTGAATTCCCTTAAACCCAAGCTTAAAGTGCTTCCCTAATCAGGACTTTAACCTCATTAGAAAGGGGAAAAGCGCTGGTGAAGGAAAAAAGAAATCTAACCTTGCGTGTGTCACGCACATCTAACTTATTGAATAACAAAAACTCATTTTAAAGGCCTAAAGAGTGAGGAAGATAAGAGATGCATCACACATCTCTTACCAAGGCTAAAGGCCTCGCATTTTTTTCAGAAGTCTGAATATAATCCTAACGTCTAAAGGAGTACTGGAATATATGTGTCAAAATGATGCATATCTTGGGCTCTTCTGGCCATATCATAGACAACAGTGACTGAGAGCCATTTATCTTATGTGAAACTGTTTTACTGTAGAAAAATGATAGGACTTCCATTTGTTGATAAGATAGTTATTTCTGATGATTCTGCAACATCTAACGGCAGTTTAATTTTATCAATTCCTGTTTTCTCTGCAGCGTAGCTTTCTTCTGATGTCCAAAAGATTAAGGCAGCAAACCTACCTTTCCTAATGTGGGACTTGAGCATGAACATGTTAGAGAAAGGACTTAAGTAGAATGGAATAGAAGAGCCAAAAGCTTAAAAAAAAAAGAAAGAAAGAAAGAAAGAAAAAGAGCAAAAGTTGCTTAGCTTTTCTCAAGAAGCAATATCTAAAATTGCATGCTATGTGTATTGATAATACTCAGCATCCTGTTCAAGTGGTTTAGTAGTTACTGCATAATATTGAAGGCTGCTTTAAAGAGAAGAAGGCACCAAAGTTTGCTTTCAGTCTTTTCTTCATAAAAATTGAGGGGGAGAGTGTTCTTCCAACTTTTTCTGCTTAGAATGAAAAATAGAAAATACAACATTTTTACTGTCTCAAACACCTGAATACTTTCAGTTTTCAGTTTTTCATGTGAGAAAATTCAACTTGTTTTACAGGAAGTTTTACATATATGTATGTTTTCTTAATACAAATTTCTTATTTTCCTAGCTGACCTAAATTCAGATTGGAAAAAAAAAAAAAGAAATCTCAGTTCTAGGCTTGTCTGTGCAGGTTTCCCTGAAACACACTAGGGAGACATTGATTTAAAAAATGTAGGATCTATTGTTCATGTAGGAACTTCTCAGATTATCTAGACAACCAGTTACAAGGCACTAATACAGTGACTGAGACTGCATTTTCCTTTTAATCCACTGGTTACTTGGTCTTCTTTCCATTGTAAAACAAACAAAGTGGACGGAGGCTCCTCTCTGACCTTGAAAATGCAAACAGGATTAGCACTTTTTAGGTCAGTGCTTTCCAGGGCAGCAGCAGATGCTGGAGCAGCAGATGAAAAGGCAGCGAGCGGCATCAGGCAGCCGAGGGGATGAGGGGGAGGCGGCGGGGCAGGAGGGCTCCCGGTGCTGCACAGGACCTGGTTCCCTCTGCCTGGTGGGGTGGTGCTGAGAGGAGCTGCAGACACTCTGGGGACAAGGCTTCACTGGGGCATCACTGCTGCTTGTGCTGAACTGCTCGTGTCGCTGCCAGCAGCAACGGCAATACCTTCACCGGTGTGATGCCTTTGTCATTCCTTCCTGACTTCAATCAGAAATCAATTGGACCCTACACGATCAAATATTTTCCCTGCAAAGAGAGAGATAACATTTGACATGACAAACTGTGTTCTGTAAAGCGAGAAGGAGATCAAACACCTAGAGATATCAATTAAATCTGCTGCAACGTGTATTCTTTCACGCGAGTGCAATTAACCATTAATTTATTTGGGAACAAGGTGGAACTTTTATTCCTTGGAAAATATTTAAAGTAATTTTTTTTTATTATTCTTCTAAATACATCCGGTTATGCCTATACCCTCAGACTTTATTAAAAAATAACGAAGTTGAGACTATGGAATCCTCTCTTCAAAAATCACCTTAGTTTTTGAATTTGTTTAGGCAATTGGAAGTTAGTAAATATTAAGCAGATTTAATCAGGCTAAACAAATGTACAAGACTTCCCTCAAGACCTCAAACTGTTTCTCAATGTATCAAAATGCTTTGTGAAATAAGCTTGTTGAAATCTCACACAATGAAAGAGGTCTAGAAGAAACTCTGTAGCTGTTCCATTTTGCTCCAAAAGAGTGAAATATTTCAGTTTTTCTTTTCTAATTTATTCTTTGTTATTCAGTGCAAGACAAAAAAATCAAATTTAAAATCTTTTCCATTATACCAGATGTTATGATTTCCAACAACTGAAACAAAAGTTGGTGTGAATGTTCTTTGTGGAAATCTTAAAGTTCCAGGAAACAAAATAGATTTTGATTTTGACACAGCGCTAAATTCTTTGTATCTTGGGACTTCCATTCTGCCTGAACTTGAATTGAGGCAGTTTAAATATGACTAAAGATCCAAAGCTGACTGTTTAATCATGGAATAACAAATCAAGTGAAAAAAGGGAACTTTCTTTGCAAAAGCAAAAAGGTACCATTTTTCTGAAGGGCTAAAAATCTGGAGCAAAACCATCTGTTTCCTTTGAGATGTGTTCCCTATACTTTGTTTGGAAAGCCAGACACAGTTTGAAGTAAAACTACAGCTACAGGAGGTTGATAACAGCACAAGAAAAAAAAGTAAGAAAGGGAAAGATTTATGTTTTCTAGTTTATTTTCCTAAGAAATTTACTGTGAGTAAACATGTACTTCACAGACAGAAAACAGGAAGAGGAAATTTTAAACCAGTACATATTCAAGTCATGAGATACATGTATGTCCTGTCTTGTTGAGCTTTTCTTGAGACATCTGTTGATATTGTCACTGAGTTGCAGATTTTTGAATTTGAACAGATTAGTCATACCACAGCTAAACAAGGGCAAACTATTTGCAAAATAATTTGCTTCTACTTAGTTTTGGAACAGTGTTCAAAAACCATATAGCAGAAATTAGGCATCTAAGGTTCCTCTGAGGTCTCTGTGTTTTGGAAAATAACCTTCTGGATATCAAGCTAAGCTTAGGAAGTTTCCATCAGCCACCCACTCCTGCTGAAAAGCTCAGTGCTTTAGAAAAGCTCGTTACCACATCTTTGTGCCGAGCACTTCTGAAGGGCAGCACGTTCTCTGTCCCTGCAGAGAGCACATCAGGTGTTGGGGGCTGCATTCAAAAGACACAGATCTATAGTGCAGTGTGTTACAAACAAGGCACAGTGGGCTCCGTGGTGAATTCAGGGAGCACGCTCTGGGGTACACGAGCGCAGGAGGGGCGAGGTTCCATCTCTGCTGTGACTGCTGCACCTGTGCACAGCCTGAAGGACCTCAGCATAAAGGATCAGGCCAAAGCCTCCAGCATTCATCTCTGAGAAACACCCAGAAAGGAAAAGACCAACCTCAGTGTCAACTGAGATGTTACACTCGTGTAATCACATTTTTAATTCTCTCATGCTGAGGTTTCTGTTTCTGATGGACAAGATGTACTGATGTAGTCATGTGTAGATCACCAGCTCTGTTACCAAAGTTTTTCAAGATCAGTCATGCTGCTATCTCAACTCTTTCCCAAGGTACTTATTTTGACAATTTTTTCTTTCTTTTTCTGTTCTTTCTAGTTGACCAACAGCAGAAAAGTGAGGGTGGTCAGGAGACACAGAACTTAAGCCCTCACCAGAGCTTTGACAAATCACAGTTAAATGACTGTCCAAGAGATTCTGGCTGTTACGTCTCATCAGAAAATTCAGATAATGGTAAAGAAGAAGCAGACCCAGAAGCCCTGTCTGACATGGTGCAGTCAATAACAATCAGTGAGTCAAACTGATTCTGTCCTGCTGCTTTTTCTGCAGTTTTTCAGAAAAGACAATCACATTTGTCAGTATGGTGGCACAGAAGCAGAACACAAAATATTCTCAACACTGAAAATCTATTTTTGTCTGATTCATGATGCTCTAAACTGTTTAACATGTGGACACTTGATAGCTAAATGTTAATTGATACTAAGAATTTTTAAAGTTTTTCTTTTCAATGAATCCAGAGGTATTTCCATGAAAAAGTTTATACAAAAGTATTTATAAATATTTGTACAGCGAATGCTTTTTCTACAATAATAAAGAATTCTTTTTAGGTAGTGGTTCATAATCCGGAGATGTTATTTCTGGAACTGTCCAGAATGTAAATATTGTACATATTTATTTGAAAAATATATGGATTAATCACACTGTCTCTATTTTCAGCTGTGTTTTGATTATTTATGTACAGAATGTATTTTCATTGATATATTATCATAACAAAAAGGTGGATACAGTCACACCCTACTTTGAAAAGCAAATTCTCCCTAATATTAAAGTTGTTTCACACCACTTTTCTCCAAAATGAGCTCCAAAGTAGACTGTCATTTCCTGTACTTTTTCCTGGAAGCATGAGAGAACTGCAGGGTGAATCTGAACTCAGCTCTCTGTGTTCCTTATCTTGTGGAACAACAGAGCCATCCAAATGGCCTATGCAGTGGCAATTTCTTTTACGGTTCTTTTCACACCTGTTCTCATTTGTCCCAAGCATTATACAGAGAATGCAAGCTCAGAGAAAAAAAAAAAAAAATCAGGATCAATGCTATGCTTTTATGATAACTTTTTGTGAAAATGTTGCCTTTTGTGTGTGGTGTGAAGTTTGTTAATAGAGTATTTTTTTGTATGCAAAAACTTGGAAGCTAACGTGGTTATTGTGCATGATTGTCTTTCATACAAGATTTTATTGTCTTTTCCCAGTATATTTCACACTGGAATACACATTTTAACTGCCTGTCTTCTTTTAGAGTACTTCCTTCAGTAATAAACAGAATCATGTGTTTAAGCTGTTTAAAAACTACTTGATTTTTAATGTGGTCATTACATTTCAAAGACTGCTCTCTTCTAAGACTAACACAGTAAATAGCAACTCCACTGAGCATTTTTAGCATGCATAATAATCTGTGTATCAAATCAATAGAGAGACTTTTTGCTCACTCATTAGTCACACAATTTTCATAATTTAAGGCATTTTCCATTTATGTTAAAATGCTTCCACATATTGCTAACAGCTTGAAAGAAAATCACCTTCAGAAGAGATGGAACACAGAAATTTCCACCCCAAAAAGAGTATTTCTGAAGAAGCTATAAACAAATGGAAAGCTTTTCTCCCTATCTTTTTCTTTTCCCCAGTGTGTTTTCTGTAGTTTTCATGACTTCTCAAATGACTACTGCTGTCAGACTCCTAATACACAGATCTGCTTTGAAGGCTGTAGTATAAACATTGCAATTTCAGAAAATTGCATTAACAAGATTTCAAAGATCTGGAGTAAATAAATTCTGTTTAGAAAAATAAACCAGAAAGGGAGGTACCAGAATTTGTTTCTGGTTTTCACGTGCTTTTCATAGCAGCAACAAATGTCAGCATTTAGCAGCAATGACCCCATACTGCCAGGCATGGTGGGGATGCAGAACACTTGGTGGGATGAAGGATGTGAGAGCTTGTATCAAGCAGCTCTATTTGTTTCTTAGTGCTTTTCCAGCCTGTAGTGTGTCATGACATGCAGTTCTGGCATTACTTATTGTGAGTTAACTTCTGAAATAATGGATTTGGATTGGCTTCTATCATCTCCTCATTCAAGAGAAGGACTAAATGCAGCTTAAATTTCTCTCAGAGGGCCTTATCTTTTGGCTTTTGTGGCAGAGGCACTTAGTCTTCAGGTTCTACCTAGACAACTGCAAAATGGCTGAATCTGTAGAAGTATCTTGAGATGAGCTTAAATATGATTGTGACTGTCAAGAAGCAGCTAAGTCAGCTGGGTCAAGGACTAACAGCCACAGAGACCAAAGCTGTACCGTGATATAAATACTCTGAGAAATGTTAATTTGCACAGGTTTGCAAATGAAAATAGGCCTCCCTAGCTGGTTGCAGTGAGACAGGCAAAGCTTTCAGCTGAGCAAAATACCCAACAGCTGCTTTTTTTTTACAGGAATTAAACTCTGCCTATTGGACTGATGGCAAGGGGGTACAGGTGTAAGGTTAAGTAATTGGGAATGAAGGAAGGGCATGAACTGTAACTGCTCTGGTCTCTCATCAGAAGGGCTTTGTCCATAGGGCTTCTTATTTAGAAAAATATATCAACTGAAAGCTTGTTTGAGACTTTTGTGACTTCCTGCAAAGGCAGAGCAGATTAGATCTCAAACTGAGACACTTCCTCTCTCACACTGTTCTGAGAAAAAGAATGAGGAAATTTTGTGCCACAAAGAAAAAAGTGTTTCCTATGAGAAGCAGACCCAACTTTCTTTCGTCTCTTGGTGGTCTCATCAGTCACATTGATCATGGATTAAACTGCTTGTAATAGCAGATGCATTTCTCCAGCTGGTTTAAATGCTGGGTAATCTGAATAAAAGATTATCCTAGGAACTCTTGGAAAAAGTCTGGTGGAGATCTGAGTGTCTTTGGAGTAATCTTTAAAATGTCCCTGAGATAGGGAAGAGAAGAAAGCACAGAGGTTTTGTTCTTCTCTGTCACTTGCTCAAGAGTGTCATGTCCCTTTTCATTTTTATTAACCTTCCTCTGCAATTAAGGAGGACTAAAACATCTGTGAGTCTCTTTCTTGGAGCCTGTTCCCTGCAGCCACAAAGAGGTGCAAAACCAGTCAGTAACAGCAGAGGCAAAGCTAACAAGGGCAGTGTAGGCAGTGGGGATTTCCTGGCTGTGCTGCAGGTGCAGCAGACTCCCCCAGGGCTGGCTACTGACACGTGTATCGCTGCTCCCCACAGCAGAAAGCCACAACTCAGAAAGTCTTTGGTGACCCCCCGCCACAAAATTCAGGTGGTGGCAGGCCCCTTCCTCCCAGAGCAAAACCATCTCTGGTCAAAATTAGCAGTGTTGAACAGTGCTGCTCACGCTCCATCCCATTTGACTGCCATCCCCAGCTGGCATCCCGTTAAAGGAGGGCTGCTGCACCAACAGAGGGGAGCTGAGTGCTGGGCCATAGCCCTGTGATCCATGGGGATGAGCCTGCGGATCCCGGGAGGCAGCATCCTGCTCCCCAGAGTTTGTACAACACTTCTGAAACTCAGAGTGCATAAATGCAGCAATGTAGGGGGTACCAGCAAGGAGGGGTTTGCTTTCATTTTGCTGAGATGCCTGTGAGCACAGGCAGCACGAGGCAGAACGTGGGCAGTTCTGTGGAAATTCTGGAGAAGATTTATCTCTGAGGGACTCAACCAACTACAGGCCACCAGCTGGACTCTGCAGCACTCATACAACCTGGAGCCCAGCAGTCCACCCAATTTTCTATCCACCTTACCACTCAGTTTTCCATCCCACACTTCACCAGTTCTTCCACTGAGTGTCCAGTCTGTGATGTGAGGAAGCCCACAGCTCACCATATAAAGGGTGCCTTTATACCGTAAGCACTTTCTCCCACACACTGGCAATTGAAATGATTTCTGGCATTGTTATGGAGCTGCATCACGCTAGTACACCCACTTGTAAAGAGGGCTGGTGCAGAGATAACAAGGCAATATTGAAGGAATAAAAGGATAAAAGGGTGCTGCGAAGCAGACAGGCGAGTTTCTAGATGTCAGTGTGTTCACAGGATGAGTACAACCTGTCCCTTTCCTGGAAGGGACAGCTCTTCCATCAAGTCTAGGTCAGAACAGTTCTTTCTGCCCACACAAACATGCACAGATCTGTGGTCAACAGGTAGACATGCCATAAACTGACCCAGTGCCTTGGGTCACAATGGCAGCTTGGTATCTGTCCTAAAACAGCTTTGACGGCAGTTTTGCGACTGAGTCACAGTGTTACAGATGCCTGAGCCTGTTGTCATGCCACAGAGAAACAGTCTCAACATGTCCAGTAACAGCATGGCAAACCCTCTGCCCCTTTCACAGCTCAGAGATGAAGGTTTGGCTATGTTAGCCTCTGAAGAGATTATTTGCATCATGCTCTGACATCTGCCAGCTGCATGTGTTGTAGGACTGCCTTGTGCAATGACACTCTCTGTGCAGTTCCAGGAATAGGTGACATAGGATGGTACAAGTATTTCCCTTTGGTTTAAGAGTTCCTGCCATGAGATGTTCACTTGTGTCCCTGATCCTTGGTTCCTGGTAGGCAATGAGCAGATTTTTGCCTACAGCTGAGGAGAATGTGGAAAAGGCTATAATATGGCTGTATGGAGCATTCAGTTTGTATGTCCCCAGTATCACCTGATGAGCCCATCAGCCTGCAGCTCCTCATAGGCCTGGCACGGGCTGGAATCCTTGCTGCAGGCACGGGCTGCAATTCTTGCTGCAGGTTGACAACCCTTAAACTGAACCTGGCTCTGGTGTCGCCAGCACAGGAATGACCTCTTGGAGCCAGTCCAGAGGAGTCCACCAACATGATCAGAGAGATGGAGCAGCTCCCCTGTGAGGAAAGGCTGAGGGAATTTTCAGCCTGGAGAAGAGAAGGCTTTGGGATGACCTAATTGTGGCCTTCCAGTACCTGAAGGGAGCCCACAGGAAAGATAGAGAGAGACTATTTACAAGGGCCTGGAGTGACAGGACAAGGGGACATGGCTTCAAACTTACAGAGAGTAGGTTTAGATTGGGGATTAGGAAAAAATTATTTGCTGTGAGGATGGTGAGGCACTGGCACAGGTTGCCCAGAGAAGTTGTGTATGCCTCATCCCTGGAAGTGTTCAAGGTGAGGCTGGATGGAGCTCTGAGCAACCCGGTCCTCTGAAAGTTGCCCCTGCCCATGACTGGAGGTTGGAACAGATGATCTGTAAGGTTCCTTTCAAACCAAAGCATTCTATGATTCTGTGATTACCTGACCCTAGAAGAAGGGCTGGTCTGTTTACTGCAAGACCAACAGAAGGTGTCAAACCTTCTGTTTTCTCCTGTCTAGGAAAGGCCAACAAATGCCACTACAAACACGGGCAAAAGGGACTGGAAAACAGCAATAAATCCAGGGAAACACAGGTGTTGAATCTACAGTTTCATCATGTATGCATAAACAATAGCCATTGCAATGAATATGAATTATGTCTTCAGGGAAATACATATCCTCTAGAAGGAGGACACAGGTGGGATGACATCCATGATAGGCTTGGAAGGTCTGAGATGGTCATTTTACTATTTGTGGCTAGGCAGAATTAGGTCTGACATGCCCAGAAATCTCTGCAAGGCATGAGAACTGTCTGCTGACAGCAAGAGCACAGAAAATCTGCCTGTGCCAAGAAGTCATACACAAAAGAGGGACCAGAGGGCTGGAGGGCAAGTGGTGTTCCTTAACAGTTCACATACCTTGGCTGCTTAATTTAAGCCTGGCCAGTGTCCCACAGTGTGTGTGTTCCCTGGGCAGAGCACACATCCTCACCTCCTAAGGTCCTTACCCCCTGCCAATCCAGAATACTTCTCTCTGTTCCTCAGTCATGGTTTCTGGAGGAGCTCTCGTGCTGTGTGCCATACACAGTTTTTAAGGATGGAACATCAAATGTG
Source organism: Rhipidura dahli (assembly GCA_013399225.1). Taxonomy (NCBI): domain Eukaryota; kingdom Metazoa; phylum Chordata; class Aves; order Passeriformes; family Rhipiduridae; genus Rhipidura; species Rhipidura dahli. The sequence continues at coordinate 1,258,764 of VXAC01007801.1, forward strand.
GTGTAAAATTCAGCACTAGGACATGGAGACAGGTCAGGACTGTGCAGGGCCATCAGGTAATTTTGATAGATTGTGGCCAAGCTGGTTGACACACTTTGGCTACCAGTCATGTCATGGCTGAGGAAGAGAGGGGGAGAGGGCATGGGAGGGCTTCAACCTGAATCATTCCCAAGCCTCAGCTTTCCTGCAGAAGGAACCAAACTGTGATTTGTAGCTACCCTGAATGCAAACAAACAAACACGTGTTGAGGGTTATTCAGTGACTTGGGGTGGAGTTTGGCAGTTTGGAGTGTATACTCTGCCCCCAGGACAGACAGCCTGTGCTGCTTCTACTCCCAGTTTCTGAAGCACCTCATCTGGATACTAGTGACCTGCTTTGCTCTGATGCCCAGTACCCAGCGCAGCTCTCAGTGACTGCTACTGTAGCTGGTTAGCTCAGCCAGAGCCAAAAATCAGGCCCCAGCCTTTTGCCACTTTTCTTTGAAAAGAAACAAGGTCTTTGTGCCTGTGGTGCACATTGTATCACAAATCTCTCTAAAATGTTCACCATCATATGTGAGAGCAGTCCCTTGCTGCCTATCAAAAAAACATCCTCCAGGGAAAGCACTTCTCAAAATACTATCAGCAATAACCTTAGACTTTAGAGAGTGCAAATGTAAAAGAAGTGGAAATAGAAAGCCACTCATGTGGGAAAAAAAAACACTTTAGAGAAAAATGAATACAGCAAAACCGAGAAACTCACACTCTTTTAAGGAAATCTCTCTGTATATTACCTAACTGCTTTGCCTCCTAAGTTTGCTCTCATCTCCAACATAAGAGGTGAATGACTATCATTATTTACACTGGCATATTAAAATAAAATGTAACTTACTCAAGAACAGTTATTTCTCTTTAAATGTCTCTGTGGTAAAAATATACAGCAAATACTTCCTTACTGATGTTTTGAGCTACATGGCTATTTAAAGAGAGTGCTGAAGTATCAGAAGGAGCTAAAAGATCACAACAGCTAACTATTAGCTGTGCACCACTCAATTGTATGTTCATGCCTGCAGGACACCTACCTGTCTTCGTTCTGCTTTATTTTTCAGACAAAATGTAATAGCAATCTTTGCTTATTTTAACTTGGTTAAGAAAAGATGTGCTTTATGACCTAGAAAAGGCTTTGGAGGGGTTGCTTTTTCATTTTGTTTTCAGAGTGGAGAGAAAGCCATCATCAGTGGAAGGGGCTGTGTGACCAGTGACTTTGTCAACTACAGTTTCATTAAAGCGAAAAAAAAAAAAGGGAAAATTGACTGGTTTGGACTGAATTTGTAGATATATTTAACACTCAGTTAAGGTATCAGAACCATTGTATGTTGTGAACAGCATGAAGACTGTAGCTAGATGGGTCAGCCCTGAAGTTGTTTAGTGAGGTCTGTGAAAGGAAAACAATAGCTGAGTGTCCAGCAGAACAGGAGCTGTGCATGAGCGTTTGCAGACCTGTCACCTACAACTCTTGCATAAATTCAGTCTCTCCAACACTGCAATTCTGTTGTTTACTCTGGCAAAAGACCTAAATCTTGCCTGACTGGCAGAGAAATTAGACATTATTTGAGAAAAATAAACAAATTTATGTGAGACATGATTCAACAATATAAGATCCTAGATAAGAGGTTTAGGTACATACTGTACAGTACTTCATAGTTTCAAAATTGAATACAGGGGATCATTTAATTAAAACCTATTCAACTGAAAATCCTATTTATCTGAAACAAATGTTTGTCCTATCTATAATATCAACAAACTATTCACATGAGCAACTAGCAATAAACAACAGAAAGATGCACAATGAATGTCAATTAACACAATTTGCTATCAAATAAACTTGCAGTTTATGTGTACAGCTTTAGCACTGCCCTGTGTATCCATCATAAAGGTCAATTAACCTCAATTGCAGCTAGTCAGCTTGTTCTAAAACAAAATCAACATAAGATACCTTTCATTTTTTTAAAATCAGCATCTCAGCAATTCAGTTGCCTGGCACCAAAGAACTTCTAAATTGCTAAAAGTCTTTGCTAGAAGTTTTATGTTAGGAAATGTCAAAAAAAAAAAGAGCAAGAGATTGGCTGAAATTGTCAAGGTATCACAGTGTGGCTGCATAAGGCTTTTAAAAATACTCATTATTCAGCACATAATCATGGATTCAGAACAACAAAGAGCTTTGGTATGTGTGTGCCTCAAAGGATGAAAATCTTCCTAAGTAAAGCTTTCGATGCATACACTAATCCAAGACTACACTAACAAATCTCTTGAAATGGAAATCCTTGCTGAAAATGGCCTGTGTGCTTTAAACACTATCAAAGGGGTTTTTTCCCATCCTCTCCCCTTTGGCTGCGGAATGTCAGCATTTATGGTAAAAGTCAATCAGGTGCTCACTTGTTCTGCTTAATCAGGAAGAAGTGGTACCACGTGAGCACTGGGAGCTCTCATCTGGAATTGCACAAGCATCACTAACTCAAAGGGCCATCAATGTTGTAGAAAACAAAGGCAAATGGTTAGAAGTCTGACATACTGGTCTGTGAGAGAGGTATTAAATATTATAAATCACACTTGAAAATACAGGTGAATCCCTGGACTTAGAGAAATGATGGTTTTCTCAGAAGTGAAACATTACACTGTTAGTAATAAAAAAAAAAAAAAAAAAAGGGGGGAAACAAACCAGAAAAGAAACACACACAAAAACAAACCCAAAAACCAAACCAAACCGAAATCCAAAAACCCAATATGGATTATTGATCACTTTGCAGGACATTCTCCAGTGGCCATCCCAGCCACCAGCCATTGAGTTAGGCTTCTGTCCAACCTGCCAGTGTTTGAGAGGCTGTTTAACTCAGTTCTTAAAAAATAAAGGGCAGGGCAATGGCTGACATGATGAATCACAGTTCTGGCCCTGCCAGATGCTTCTACAGCCTTTTTAAAGCTGATGGTAGTTACAAAATGACTACAGTGGTGTCTTCTCTCTTTGGAAGGAAACCACAGGAGAATTTACAAAGACCTAAGGCGAAGAAAGATTGCTTTCTCGGCGTGCACAAACACACCTTCCTTCCCAGAAGGTTAACAGGGGCTCTGTGCTTTCTCTGTCCTTTATGAACTTTGCCTTTGCTGTAGGCAGACAGTGTTCAGTGCTACAGAGCCATTTTTCCAGTGCTGCTGCAGCTCACAGACTATTAAAAAAAGAAAAAAAGACAGAACTTTAGAACATAATTATACCAGACACAAACCTGTGGGAAAAGGCTTTGTTTTCTGGGTAAAACTCACCTGTGTCCCTAAGGCCTATGAAATACTTGCCTACAATTGTAGTCTGAAAACTGCAGTTTCTTAACTACATTACAGTATCCTGACTCACTGCTTCATTCTACTTGAGTGCTTAATTCTTCCTAGAGGTGATTTTCACTTACCACTTCATTGTTACAGCAAACATCAAACTGCATTACACTGTTTCACTCATCAGGATTACAGCAGTAAAAAGAACAACTAGCATTCATAAAAAAGTAAGAGCCACTTCCCTGGCTGATGGGTGCGTGCTTTTCAAAGCTCTGCTACAAACATGAACAAAGTTCATGACTACAGAAGCAGCAAGAATTTTTCTTTTCATTTATCACATTGCTGAAAGACCTCCTAAAAGCAAGTCAGTGTCTGAATCTTAGCATTGTGGTTTCAGCATGAGATAGAGTGAAAAGAGATGCTTGGCTTGTCTAGCTAATGATGAATGGGTGATCTGTACAGACCCAGCAGAAATCTTCAGATAATCCTTAAGTTTCATGTAAAAAGAGAGAATTTTCAGTTATTGATCCAGGATATGTGGGGATAGTGCAGTTCCTTCAACCCCAAAAAAATTGTATTTACTATGATTTCTCTCTAGCTGAGAAACTTTTCAGTCAAACAGTTCTGCACCCTTGTAGGAGCTTGCTGGAGGAAAGCATGCCTCATAAATCATGGGGCTTGGTCTGGTAACATTATAAGAAAAAGACCACCTGAGTCAGCCAGCGTGGTGTAAGGTAATACCTCCTAAAAGGCATCCTGAACATCATCAGGGTCTTGTGAAACAACGTTTTGATTAGCTAAGTGAAAATGAATCACAAGTGTTGGCATACAGCTATGCTATCATTTTATTCAAAGAATGATCAATCGGTGGCAGAGTGACGAAACATTAAACAGACAGATCAATTTAAGACATTATATTCTTACAAGTCTCCTAGATCCTCTACTCAAGATCTGATAGTTTCCACAAGACTTATCAGACAGGGATGATAATTACAAAGATATGGTAATTGAGGGCATTATATCAAGCGTGTGAGCTGGATCTGCTGTCACAGCAAGAACTTCTTCACTGAGAACTGGCAGAGGTGGATTTTCTTCCCCCGTGACTGGCACAGCAGGATCCTCATCCAGCCACTGGCACAGTAACAGGTTCCACTTTAAATCTATCCTATCTACACCCTGTTGAAGTAATTCAGTTAATTGTGTGCATCAGTCTTGGGAGAAATGTTTCATACTGCTAGTTATGTCCTTGGATGAGTAGGGGAGCAATCAAACACTGAGGGGGCACTGCTGCCTGCTAGACCTGGAGCCACCACCTCAGAGCCAAGAGTCCACTTAAGCACCAAGGAACCAAGCAGGCCACAGGATCAACTAAGCTTTTAAATGCTATAAATTACTCAAGAGGGGAGGTGCTGTAAGCATAAATGTTCACCATGGTGCACAGCATGGGGGAAAAGCTAGCCAGATTATGACTTGGCAATTTAGAGAATTTTATGCTAATGTTAGTTTATTAAATTTCTTTTCTTAGCTTTTTGAAAAAAAATAAAGAAAATAAAAAGTAAAAGGAAAGAAAACTGAGTAAAACCGAAAGAATTGCAATGAAGACCAGACAAAACATTCACCCTGACAGCTGAGACACAGTTCTTTTCCAGACTTTGCCAATATTGACTTCCACATAAAGTCCTATTTTTTTATAGAAGAGGTTAACCTTCCACAATTTACTTACTCATGAAATATAAGGTGAACAGAGACACTAATGCAAATGATCCAGTATATTAAAAAATGCATTGAGCCAGGAAACATTCAAAGTTCTGTTATAAATTATCTTTTAAGGTCTGGAATAGTAGACATAGTGGCTGTGCCAAGCCCTATTAACTGGAATAGATGGATTTAGAAGGAATCTTCTTTTAGGGCTGGTCTCTAAAAGATATGGGGGCTTTCTGTCCCACTCATCCTTCAAAGATTATTTTTAAAAAGGGTTATAGATAGCCCATCGTGTTGTTAGGAGCTGAGTAGCAAAGTATATATGGGCAACTAGAAGTATATATTTTAAAGGAGCAAAGTATAATAAGAACTGTTTGATCCCTTCCTATCCTATCCCATAAAAGTTATCACCATCATTTACAAGGGTAGGGGAGAAAGAGGCTGAGTTGGCTTGGTCAGCTTTTGATATGAACTGCAAATGATAGGTTGTGCTGTTCTCCTTCCCCTACTGCCCTCAGACTGCAGTCAGAGCAGTAACCAAAGACAAGCAGCTGATCTGAATGAAAAAAGGTTTTCTGCTTCTCTCTCCAGTCTGGGACACCAGAGAGATAAGGAGATAAGTTCACACCCCCCTACTTTATTTTTACTCTTATTCCACTGAGTCAGACATTTTTTGGTAATGGAGTTGGGAGTTTGAAAGAGCAGGAGACTACAAGGAAGTTCCCCCAAATTTCCTGCTGCCTGGGGAGCTGAAAGGCCTACAGATGTTACTTAAGGCTTGACTGCATGAAATAGCCAATGTGGGGTAGCAGTACCATGCCAGGTCTCTGTGCAGACCATTTTATTCTGCTGTAGCAATTCTTTCCTCTTTATGAGGAAACTAGGGTTGTAGGGAAAGTTTTTGTACAGATCAATTCCAATTAAACCCCAATTACAAAACCCTTGCACATATTTCTTGGTGGAAGCAAATCTTCACTAAGTGAAAATTGATTCTCCCCAGAATCAGAGAACTTAGGGACGGGATGAATCCCTTTCCCTATGGGACTGTCCTTTAGTAGTCAGGTTTACAACTTGCCAACATCTGCTGAGATGAATGGAAAGGTTTTCATACAGATGGGGACAGTCTTTAAAATGAACTGTACTTTTCCTTTAAATATGACTAATGTGCTAGCTGGTGAGAAGTAAAAGGGACAAAAATAGAAAGATAAAAAAAAAATTCTTTCCTTGGGTACAAGATCTGATATGGAGATATTGGCTATGTAGGCTGTGCTGAAAACCTCTAACATTTCAGAGGCACCATTCTGGTTTAGTTTACCTGCTGTGATTGAGACGGAACAGGGTTAGTGTTGAGACAGCAAGAGAAAAGGATTTCCTCTGGCAGGTGTATTGACCCTGGCTAACAAGAAATGCCAAAGAGATGCTGGATGTGATAAGAGATTCGAGGATACCTTGCTCCAGTGTCCCCAGCTTCAGTCAGTTTATGTGAATCCAGTGTTGCATACCTTTGCACAGCCAAAAGAGACAGCAGACTATGCATTCAGCTGGGGCTGGGTTTCACAGTTCTTTGCTCAATATGTGAAGCTTTTGTGAGGGCCATTCAAGTTCAGCAGTCAAGCATGGAGCAAGCCAGACACCATGTCCTCACATGTTCAGGCACCCTTTACAAACTGCAGTATTGTGGTACTACATGAAGTACTATTCAAAACCAAAGCTGGTTCCTACACCTGCCAGAAGGTAGATCAGCAGTAGTGTTTTTTTACAACTGCAATTTCTCAGGTGTTTTAAAGTCAGTCAATAACTTAGATGGTTACTTTCTTAGCAAGAAAAGTGCTTGTGCAGTATCTGCCCGACTTGCTTGAACTATCTGGCATTTAATCATTCTTTCTAATTTCACAGAGAAAGATAACTCCTCTTGTGTCTAGTCTCTTCAGGGGGTGACTTACTTCCTGTGTAATTTCCCTTTGTGCAGCATGAAAATCAGCTATGCTGTTCATCTCTTCCTGTCTCCTCATTTTTAGCTCTAAGGTACAGAGCTGGGTACTCTTGCAGATTATGCCAGAGGTCTATTAAGCAGCATACTGGTGCACCGAGGTGGAAAAATGTAGCAGGCAGTGATGCTGGCTGCATTCAGCACAAGCCTCGTAAATCCCGGGCACACTCTCTGCGCTGCCTAAGAGGTGCTGAGGTAAAAGAGAAAAGCTGTGCTACCTGCAGGCACGACTGATTGCCAGCACTGAAATGGTCCCTCAGACTGCGCTGCTGCTCCTCTGCCACCTCTGCCCCAAGGGCCAGGTCAGCAAGGGAGGCAGAGAGAAGAAAGGGAAGGAAGGGCATGGGGGTGTGCCCAGGTGATACCATCCATACTCATCGGGACCAAGGCCCTGGACATGCTGTTAAATGCTTCACGAGAGCAGCTCCACGGCATCCCCAGCCTGGTGTGGGCTGGCAGCCAGACACAGAGTTAGGAAGCCATAACCAGTTTCTCACTCTACTTCAACAAATGTGGACTCAGCAAAGCCAGAGCTCTGGCCCAGTGCCCTTGCTGAACACGGAGCCTGAGATGTGGGTGTATTTTTACCACTCACATTCTCTCTCGAAGTCTGACTGGAACATTTATGCAGAATTCGTTCGCTGAGTTTTTAATTCTTTGCAGGCAAAACAGTGTGTCAGCAGGTATTGTCTTGCTCTCTGAAAGAAGTAATCATCTTCAGCAGCATTTCCAGTCAGAGGGTCTCCAGGGCTGACTCTGAGCTCTGCAAAGTCAAAGGGGATGTTTGAAAGAGCAGGCTCTGGATTCAGCTCCAAAGCTTGTCAAACATTTTAATTATGTCACATGGCACTCATTGGAAGTATTGCTGTGCCTGTATTTTGGGTGTAAATTGTAACATAAAGTGACACAAGTTTTGCTAAAGTCTCCTACACAAAATAGTGGTGGCCAATATCGGCTGATAAGGGTAACATCCTGTGTTTGTCCATGTTCTCCTTGGATGATGTGCCTCTGAGGGCACCAGCACCTCAGCTCTCACAGGTGTGAGCCAGCACAGAATTCAGAAGTAACCTCTTCGCTTCCATCTGCAAGGGAGCTTTGAATCAGTGCCTGCCTGTCACCAGCAGTGAGCTATCCCTGTAAGGCCATGTGCCCCTGCAGTTCCCATGCTGCAAAACAGCCTCACTCCTCAAGCCTGAAACACCATGTGCCCAAACAAATCTCAGGAATGATGCTCCAGCAAATTGTTCCTGGTATGGTCATGAAAACAAAATAAAACTCCTTGCCTTGATAACTTTTTTTTTAAGTTATCCTGCACTCACTGAATGGGACTGAAAAAAATAAATGTGCTCTTCCTCTGACCGTGCTATTGCTGGTGGCAGCCACTCTCCACTCCCCAGACCTGTCCTTCTCAACTCCACAAGGCTCCTGTGCAGGTCTCCAGAGCTGCAGTGGACTGGGAAAACACAATGGCTGAGTCACAAGGCTTGGCCAAGAGGTTAACAGTGCATCCACACTAAAAATTATGGGGTGCATCTCAGCCAAAGGTGAGCCCTGGGTCAGCACTGCCTACACAGGGCTCTGTGCTGTGGGCCTGCAACTGCCACCCCAGGCTTGGTGCTTGGATTTATCCAAGAGCCAACATGGAACTGTGGGGAGACAGCGGAGACACTACCAGCCCCTCCATGCTGTGAGCAGATGAAGAGGGGAGTGCCTCCCCTTTGGAAAGGGGAATAATGAAGACATCAGGATTTAATTTATTTCTTTTTGCCCTAAAAACATTGCATTAGAAAGCTCCTGTTTTCTGCAGGGTTGCAGAGGATAACAAATGGATGGGGAAGCCAGGGGACCGAGCTCTGGCAGCCGAGGCAAGAGCCATGCTGAGGAATTCCTCATGTTAAACAAGCAGGATAATTATTCTGCTCTACTTAGCACCAGCTAGGCCTCGTTTGGAGAACAACGCTCATTTTGGGGCACCGCATTTTAAAACAGACAGAGACACTGGAGAGAGTTCAGATGAGAGCAACAAAAATGATTTAAGAGTTAGTAAATAAGACCTCTGAGAAAAGGTTACGAGAGCAGGAGCTGCTCGGTCTGGAGGAAAGAGGACTGAGGGGAAGCATTACTGTCTACAGATATGCAAAGGGCTGTTACAGAGACGACATAGACCAATTATTCTCATTAGAGAACAAGAACAGAACATGAAGCAATGGGTTTAAAATGCAGCAAGGGGGAATTTAGATTAAATAATAGGCAAATGTTATAACTATTGGAGGAGTTAGGCTACGGAACAAGTTTAGAGTGAAGTTTGCAGAATCACCTTTACAGGAGAAATATGTGGCTGAGATGAGAGACCTGTCTGCCAAGGCTTGGCAAAGACTAAGGAAATACAGAGCTCTTCTCCACTGCACAGAGGTGATCCTGAGCCCTTCACAGGCAGCCAAGGATGGGTCCTAATAAACAGAAAGGAAAATGAGGGGTTTGTGTGTACACACATGAATGTGTTTATGAATACTGCTGAAATTAACACTATACAACAAAAGAAATGCTATCAGTAGTCACAGTCCTTATTGTTACTCCATGTTTTGTCCCAAAACACCATGTCTCCACATCAGTCTTTCTCCAACATTAGGGAAGTCATGACTGGGACATCAGTGAAACCGTACATACATATTTGGGTTCCAGTTCTACATTATTTCTCTCACAGGATGGTGAGCTTTGCAGGAAGCTCATAGAGCTTGATTTACAACCAAAATAACACACAATGTGGAAGTGCCATGGATGGCCAACCATGCTGCTGCCATGGAGGCTTACTGTGACAGATCTATCATTTCACCTCTATGCCTAATTCAGATACAACTGTGCAACATCAGGTCCTTTCTACTCAATGGTTACCTTAACTACATGCCAGAAATCAACAAAGGCACAGGCGGGGAACCGCAGATGGCAATGGAAGTACTGAGTCACTCCCACTGCTACCTGCAGTGTTGGAACAATGCAGAGCCTGAGAAATGCCACTATGAAAATAGAGTGTGAACAGAGAAATAGCTGTGTCTGAAGCTCAAATATTACCTAAATTCATATTATCCCTACCACTTCTGTGAAGTCCTAAACACTTCAAAAATTATGCAAGTAAAAACTGTGCTATCAATACATTTGGAGAATTTTTTCTAAAACATTAACTCCATCTTTTGTCATTAAAAGAATGTCCAACCCAAACCAAAAAGGCTTGCACACTAGGTCCACTCTGAGTCTTAAAAAGCTATTCTGAGCATTTAAAACTTTTTGGACTAAATAATATGATTAATGTTGATGTACCATTTAGCCTGGAGTGAGGCTTTATGCTGAAGTTTTATAAATATATTTGAAACAGAAAAAAAAAAAAGTGGGCAGAGGCATAGTGTTAGTCTGAGTCTGAAACACTGTAAAGAGTGACCGTGTAGTCCAGTACAAACTACTTATTTGCTACTATACTACAGATGCTCAGTAACACTCCTCTCCTTGCTGTAGGTCAGTGCTCTGGAGAGGTTATCACCAATGACCAAGCTCTTTGCAACATTTTTTTTGAGGCTATCGTAAAGGCAAGCAAGAAGCATGTGCTGATAAAGAACTGATTTGAAATGTCAGCCTTATGGGAGGAGGTGCCAGTACATCTGGCTGGCTTTATTTTTTTTTTTTTCTCGAGTACTGGTCAGGAAGAAAACCCTGAGGAAAAGAAGCCAAAAGTCTGACAGGGCTATGAACCCCATAGCCACAGCAATAATTTTGCAAATGACTAATAATAAGGAGTCGATAATCCAAAGGATGATCTCTGAAGTGAAGAGCACCAAATTACTTTGGGGAGAAAATCAATTATCTCCTTTTGTGGCTGCACAGCCTACAATATGCAAATGCACAGAAGTTACCATAGTCACAGAAAACTGAATATCAACTTAAAAGAGAAAAAAACCAAGGAATTTTACAATAATTGCTCAAAAATATCCTCTTCATGAATGGATGTGTATCTGCTTTATTGATACAGCTGCAATGTTGTTCTAATATCCTTCATCACAACGCCTGACAGCCCTCTAGAGATGTCAGCATCTATGAAAGAGATGCTTCACTATGGTGAAAGCAGAATGGGGCAACTAGGTCTGGAAGACAGTACAGAAATCAAATTATCATCAGATATTGTGGGCAGATTTTTAACATCTCTTCTCTTCCTGAGTGGTGTCTTACTCCATAACTGGGTCACTGAAATTAATGGAACTACTTGCAAGTAAAACACTACTCAATGTGCCTTGGAGCATCAGAGCCTGACCCACAGCACATACTCAAATGTCACCTTGTATTTTAATGTATCTCAGACTTGAGGGGTTTAAAAATTATTATTAATTTAGAAATAGACTCCTTACTGGGATCAGGTTCTTTTTTTCACTAGAAGCACAAATGTCTTTAGAGGAGATGTCTGAACATTTGGCCACTTGTTACTAAAAATCCCATTTCCATGCCTGTGTAATCCACATTCCCAGAAGGTTTTGAGAGCAATGAGCTTACTGTTGATGAAAAGGGAGAAGTGCAGCCTAAGGGCTGCTTGGGAACTCCAGATGGACGGAGGTCTCCAAGGGGAGGGTGCATTCCTCGAGCATCTGCTGGTGAGCCAGGAAGACTGGACAGGACAGACCTCATACACGTTGCAGTTAAGCACTGGGTTTAGGGACTTTGGTTAAAATGCATTTAACCCCTGGATTTAAGGCTAAAATACTATTATCCCTATTGGGGGATAACTGACAAAAGCACTGTATCAATTGTGCTTGGAACGATGAGTTTCCCTAATTACAAGCACCGCCTTCACGACCACACTAGGGAAACCTCTGAAAAGACTAGGAAAGAAATAAGACCAGGAAAGTTTATCCAGAACAGCTTATTTAGGAGCAAGGAGTTTTCTCAGCCTCAGTGTGTCCCTGGTAATTTCTAAAAATGGGAACAGAATGGTGTCACTTCTGAGATGCTGAAAAGAGCTGAAAGTACTTGGACTCAAGCCATGGAGAGAGAACAACCCAGCTGAGGGACATGGATAAGGACCTCCTAGCCTTATTACATGATTTGAGAGAAGGCACAGACACTTCTTCAGTGTTAAAAAAAGGAAAACAAAGCAGTGAGAGATCTTTGTGTCCCACAGGTGAATTTTGCCAGTTCTGGACAAAAAAAATCTTAGACTTAACGAAGAAGATGGAAAAAGTATTTGTGAATTGCCTCACTACTTACGTCTCTGAGAGACAGACTGGGGTTAAGGCTTCACTAGGAGGGGAAAGTCTCACCTGATACCATTTCACTGTTCCTCAATCTTATTCTGTGACCCTTCTATATCTGCTTCCATACTTACTCTTCAGAGATGCATGGGGTGATTAATACCATCACAGATAACTTCATTTAGTGTCCCAAGCTACTGGGAAAAGGCACTAAGATGGAGCTATTTAAATATTCTTTTTTTAAAAAAGGAACTCCTAAAGCCTGAATACAGAACTTATTAATATCTGTAGTGCTTCACTGAAAACATGATGAGGACAAGAAGCTGCAAACTTGTCCAGTCCAAGGTCCACTGAAGTATGTACTCCACATGCCATGAAACCAAAGATTGCTTCCAAGGATGGTTTAGGTCAGGCCATGAAGTTCTGTGCTTTCAGTCTCCCTCTCTGCTGAGGTGTTGCTGTTAATTTTCAGTCCTGAAGTAAACTGACACTGCACCTACATAAGAACGAAACCTTCAGTGAGGGAACTCTTCTTTTCACTTTGGGTAAAAACTACAGCTGAGTGGCCCTCAAAATCAATATTTATGGCAAAAATGGGTGAGAAATCCGGGAAAGAGCTACTGTGCATGTGGTGCCTCACCTATGCTCTTCACTCTTTTGGAGCAGCACTGACTTATGAACTCTTGCCAGCTGCAGGATATGATGTGCTCTAATATGAAAAGCATGTATTTGGAAATAAATAGTAACAGCAAGATGTACAGGCTGCTCACCACCTCCATACCACTGGGCATCGCTTTGCTTAGGCTCATTCCTTACAGGAATTACCATAGAAATACAGTGGTCTGCCTAACATAGCAAGCTACAAGAGCTGTGTCAGAAGGAGGTGCTATGAAATATTTACATATATTAATTCCTAGAAGTCACTTATGGCATGCATAGGCCTTAGAAAAGTTTTGTCCTACCACAATTTTTTACAAGTTGGTCATAACTCTGCAACGAGAAAATCATTATCCTCTCCAACAGCTTCTGTTCTTGCTCTTATTGTCAACCTCAAAGTCCAGTCTGAGGCACCCACAACATTTAGCCTTTTATAAGACAGACCTCATCAAGAATTCAGTTCAGCAAATCTTGACAAGAATTTTTCTTTTCAAGTAGCAGACGGACTATGTATATATATTTAAGGATAACATGGGAGCTGGTTGCCTTAGTAACAGGGTCTTTCAGCCATTGCATTCAGTATTTATTTAGCACTGGAAATGTACACTGTATTGAGAAAAAATACAGTATTTTTATTAGTCTGCCCCTGTGTATATGCCCATCAGCAGCAAATGCACACTGTGTAGCTTGACTTTCCATTTCTGAGTTATGTGAAACCTCTGAGAAGAGAGCATGCAGAAATGAAACCAGGGCACCTGGTGCAATGTATTTTTGTTACAAGTGTTTTGAGAGGAAAAAAAACCTGTTGTGAGAGTTTACAGCACTGCACTAAAGATACTTCTATGTCTCTCAATAATACTCCAGAAGTAGAAAACTATAAAAGCATTTTTATTCCATTGTTTCACACTCTGCTGAAAACAAATCTACAGAAAATAGTTATGAAAGAGGATATTTGTACAGTGACAGTTTCCACAACTGCATTAATGTGCAGAACCAGTTAACAAGAAGTGTAAAATACTGTTTTACTTGGCATTTGGGGGGATAGAGGTGAGTGTATATACATTTAAAGTGCTGTTTCAAAGCCTGCTTCAGTCTGGGAGAAACAAGGCACCAGTTACAGCTGCATTAATTAAAATGCAGGAGAAATTAAGCAGAATTGAGCCACTGAATTTTGGGACCAGCCAGGATGCCAAAAGGTTTATATCTCTTCCTGTGCAAATGTGCCATGGGATTTCTCATCCTCCCAGCAAGGCATCAGAGCTGCCTTCAGGTGCTAAGGTACAAACCCACCCCTCCAGCTGCCCAGTGCCTCCTGTGAGGGCACAGGGCTGCCTGGGAACAGAGAGGATCTACCACGGCACAGAGCCCCCTCCTGCCTCTGGGAAGTGCAGAGCTGGGAACTGCTTTGCTCCAAAACAACAGGCTATGACCCACTGGGCTTTCACAGGTTTTATTTCAAGACCCAAGAACAGAACAAGGACCTTCTGCTTGGAAGAACAAGAGCAGATCACCCAGGACCTTACAGTCCCAAATGTGCAGGGCTGAGGCTAGAGAAGGTTTAACAACATGAACCAACATGGCAGACTGTTTCTTCTAATGGTCTCTGCATTACCTCTTGCTCTTAGGGAAACCCAGCTCTTGCACTGACAAGAAATCCACTCCTGGGCTTCTCTTTCTCATTATATTTAAGAAAGTGTAAAACACTTCTGTATTATAGCAATTTAATATCTGATACGGCCTCTGTCACAGTGTTTTATCATACCCTTACAGGATGATGGACTCCAGTCTAATACAGCTTTTCCTTCTCTAACTACTGCAATCCTATATCCATTTTGCAATTCAGATGGAACAGACCCTGCTCAGATAGAAAAGCAGAAAGTTGTAATCTCATAGAATAACTTAAAAATAATTACAGACAGAACATTTTATTATATTAAAAAAATAAGAGCTGGAAACTAGATGTGGAAAAGGCATAACAGCAGAGGAAGCAGGTTGAACCAGACAGTTTGGCTGGTTTAAAGCACTATCCAACAAATGAAGGTTTTTTCTTCTATCAGGAACAGTTTTCTCCCCAGTCCTGACTTCTTCAGGTTTTTTTACCACCAAATATTGTTGCACAGATGGGTTTGCAATGGACTTTGGGGTTAACTGCTGGAAAGGAGGCCTGAAGACTCTGCTACCAGACAGCATTACTGGACTCTGCACTCCCCCCAGAGGGGCAGGAAGGTGAATCACTGTGTTCATGTGCAGGACTCTGCTGATGCTCCACCAGCTGGAAAAGCCAGTGCTGCCACATAACACTGTGGTGCAAGGGGGCCTGCAAAGCACCCAGCTGGATGGGGATCAGCAGCAGGAGGAGCAGAAAGGTGAATCCATTACCCAACAGAAATCACTCCCCTCAAGTCGATTAAAATGTTTGTGTTAAAAAAGAAAAGAGCTTTTTTCCCCCATTTCTGTTGCCATCCCTCAGTGTCAGATAGAGAAAGCTTCATATTTCTGTAAAAGTGGAGGGAAAAAAAGAAATATAATACACATTGTTTAAAAATGGCATAGAGATGGCAAGTTGCTTTTCCTGACAGTCCCTCCATGAATTATCTCATTATCACAGGCTGCAAACAAAACTGCATTTTTCTTAGGACTGCCTTTTACAGGAAGAGCTCTGCTCCTGTTTATCACACACTTGAACTAAAATATATCAATTTGCAGTAAAAAAAAAAATAGTAAAGAGGAGTTCTGAAAACTGGGGAAAGGTTTCAGCTAGTAGAGCTTTTTGTCTAATTTAAAAAAAGAAAAAAAGTCTTTGCTTGTCCTGCTCAGATTTTAGGGCCACAGAATTCAAAACTAAAATATGTAAAAGTCACACAGAAAGAGGCTTATCCACAGAATTCTTACCCACACACAGAAATCAGAAGAAAGAACAAAATGGCAATGAATTACTAACCTTCAGTGACTGCCGAAACGGACAACTCAATGTTATTTTATGGGAGATCCGCGGTACAAAATCAAATTACCAAAGAGTTTTAACTATTTTACTCCCAATCCCTTTACTCCGCACTTTGGAACTATCCATATATGCTGTGTTTTGAGCCAGAATGTGTAAATCCAACTTCAAAAAGCTGTGTGCAACTGTGGCCATACAGATCATGATATACAACTATTATTTTGCTTTAAATGAATGTAATAGCAACAGGGATGCAGACAGATCTTGCACGTTGGGTTATTCGTTACTACTAAAATTGCAACACCTTTCTTTTCCATTTGTTTTTATTTTGCTGATATGCACATTGCAGGGTTTTTAACTGTATTTTTTTTGACTGGCACAGCATGATATATCTGTGTCTATCCTACAGTGGCTCTGTCATACCTAACTGCTCCTGAAATGAAAGCACAGACAATGGTGACTGCAATAAACAGCAGAGAGAAAAGGACAGCTAGTTTGTTGTATTGTTCCTTGGATCCTTTTCAGCCAAGTGAGGGTAAAGTACCGATGTTGCATGATGTGAACTGAATCTACATCTCCTTGTGAGAGAGAGGACAGCTACAATGGGAGTAAACAGGTAAGGAGAAAAATAAAAGGAGTAAGTGTGTGGTTCAGCAGCTGAAGCTGTCAAGGTCCTTAGGAAAGGGAAAATGTGAAAGAATCGACATCTGTCAGCTCTGCTCACTTTGGGACTGACTGACAAGAGAAGAGCATTATATTGAGATGGGAAATATTTGGGGCTTCTCCATACTATATGAAAAGATACATTCTCTGTCCCAACATTCAGCAGAAATTGATATACTTGTACTACCTCTATCTGAGCTTGTGAAATCCCTCCCTCACTCTGTTTAATTGCAGCTGTGGGTGCTGTGGGAGCACCTCAGCAAGAGGACAGCCACAGAGCCCTCTGTGTGCTGTGTACTGCAAACAGATTAAAAAAAAAAAAAAAGCAGCCCAGCCCAATGAGACTGTTTGCACACAGTCAGAAATATTTCACAGAACCACGACATAAACACACTGTTGCATTTTTATCGGTATTTTGTATTTGGTAAAAATATTCTGAAGCTTAAGGGCTCAGTGCCCACAAATATGCTGGCACACAGATTTTACATATCTTGTAAAGTCTATGCCTGTGCTCGGGTGTGCATAAGGAGTAGCTGATTTTTCAAGCACTTGCATATCTGAGCAGCAGGACCGAGCCAAAAGCATGGCAATGAATTATGGGCTGAACGAAGGTGTTGATACAGTCCAGCAGACCTACACACAGTGCAATCATTCAAGAAACAGAGAGAAAACTGGCATGGGACTTTTATGTTATTGTGATTGCACAGGAAGGCTAACCTCGGCTTCTGGAGATGGATCATCTTCCCTAGCTGTGCTCATTCCTTCTGGAATGGCTCTATCTTTACAGTATCTGCTTCCAGCAAACTTCTCTCCAGGCTAAACAGACACTTGCTACTCACACGACAGTGCACGGGGGAGTGATGCTGAAAAAAGAAGACATGGTGTGGCTGACATCTTTGCTTGTCTTGTAGGAGTGATCTGAGTAATGTCGGAATGATTCCATCAATACTGTCAGAAATAGGTTTAAGAGCCCTCCAGGTAGGTTGCAAGCCTTGGCACAGGGAACAACTAATGCAAAGTGGTTGCCAATTGACCAGGGGCTCTGGGAAGGTACAAAGCAACACCAAGGACCTTGACTTAGGCTGATGACACAGTTTCTTTCTGTGTTCTCAACATTTCTTTCCCTATTTCACACGGTCTGGAGTATGAAGGAAGCATGGTGGGCTGTGCTGTCAAGTGCTGTTGGTTTCACATACGGCACCCAGGAATGACACCAAACTGAGTTTGTATAATGCTGGATGAGCTTGCTCACATCTCAGTTGCATCTGAACCATGTAACCACTAAACTGAAGTATGCTGGGCATTTACACAATAATGGCAATTATGGTTCCTGCAGGACAGATGTGTACTACAAAGATCACTAGGAAATGCCCCTATCACCTTGCCCAATGAGCACTTATAAATGAGGACACTTCTCTCCCATCAAATCTTAGATGATACTGCTTCATACAGATTCCTAAACATAATGGAAGAAGGCTAATATTGTTGTGAGTTCTCTGGAACAGTGTTTGAGGCATCTTTTTTTTCAAACTGTAACAAGCCTCCAGGCTTGTTATCTATTCTTGAGTCACTGACCTTCAGTGTTCCTTTGCTTCACGGTGTAAAGAGGAATACATGCTCTTACCTATTATTTTTTCCTGGCTTGGAAACAATATGGGCCAGAGAACCATGTCTTCTAGGGAAATAGGCAGCACATAGTTGTTCCTGGAGTACCACTACTTCTAAGTAATGACTGAAATAGATTATCTGTGCCAGTCAAAAGATTCACAGTAAAGGCCCAAAAGTTCTTATGCAGTGTACGAACCTATTGAGGTACTGTAGGTGATACCTTCAGGAAAAGAACAAGAGTAGAACAGATACTCTGATGCTTCAGCCTCAATACTCTACCAAAAAAAAAAAAAANAGACTTTTCTCTATCCACACATACTGCAAAACTTCTCCTTTGCCTGGGGAGCTCTCTGTTCAGGCAGCTATATTTGAGTGCATTCTTGTGTTTATCCTTTTGTTGTCATTTACAATAGACCAAACTGACAAGCCTGACTGACATCTGTATGGATTTCATATACACAGCAACAACATGAATGAGGTAAAGTGGCCTCCTGGGAGGCTGCTGGGACTCTTGTTCATTATCATTATCACCATGATGATTGGTGCAGATGATGAGACTCCCAGCAATCCCATCCTTGAGCTCTGCAGCCCTTCATACAGCGAGGAGCTGCACACACTGGTACGAGCAATCACTTTCCCTGTCACCCCACACAGTACCACTCCCCCTGCTCCCACACAGGACACCCAAGCTGAGCTGAAGGTGGATGATGTATTCCAGACACCAGAGCAAAGCCAAGCCAAGCCATGATTCAGGCCCACTACTCCAGACTGCTGTGGCTGGGTAGAATTCAGCCAATATCACAGCTGCCTTTCAGCCTTGCAACACTGACTCACTTCACCATGGTCGAGCAGGAAGAGGAACTCTCAGTTACCAGACCAGTAAGTGCCAAACTGCTTTGCCTCTTCAATAAAATGTCTCTGGTTTTTATAATTATTTTTCACACCACAGAAAGCTGTATCAGCATGCAGACCAACTGAAATTCAAGTCAAAAAGTGGGGCAGGGAAAAAAATCTGTGAAAATCTCTTTTCCAGATTGTTTTTCCTAGACATGTACCAGGTTACATTATACTGGTATCACTGCAACTGTATTCATGAAAGGGGAGATAGTAATTTCAATGTTCACCTCAAAATTATTTCATGAGGGTTTGGTGAAATGGGTATGTTAAACCAATTAAATAAACCGTAATGAAAAATGTGGCACCGTTTTCATGACTTACGCCTTTACAAGACTTTGGATAACTACTGCTAAAGGTTAATATGCTTTATATGAATCTGCAGGTATCTGTCAGACACCAAAAACGATCCTGGGAAGGAATGCTGCATGGCAGAGACATCTGCTGGGAGCTCCCTGCACTCCTTCCACACGTCGTGGTTCAGCTCTCCTGGGCTGTGGATCCCAGGAGCAACCCCACACTGCTCCTGCTGCCTGTGGCTGGGGAGCGAGTTTGTGGCTAGTGGAGAATTCAGCACACCCCTCCCAGCCATGGCCAATCAGCCACTCAACAGAAACCAGAAATCTTTAGGCTCTATGCTGGAATTTTAATGGGAACTTTTACATTAAATTGAAGGCTATGCTCCTCTATCCAGCTGCCTGACATTGAACTGTCAGAGGAAGGCTGGGCACTAGTGAAATCCTTCCCTTCCCCAAGCATGTACAGCAGGAGTAGATCAATGTTTTAATTAGGGAAAGGAACTATCAGTGACCTCTGCGGTTTTGACAACATGCTCGCACTAAGGCACTGTTACCCAAGTTAAAAACTGAAAATGAGATTTCAGATTCTAGCATCTCCTAAATTCCCAGCATCAATCACCTCCTTTCTCAGAGAGACACTGATTCTACTCTCCACCTATAAAGTGGATCTCAAGCCGTCTCCCCCTTCCTTGTTCATAGTAGGAAAACACAGATTGATCATCCTGGGTTAATGGGATGACACTGTGCTTTGACCATATCCCAGCACCCTGTGTTTCAGTTTTAGAACTGGCTTTAAAATGACTGAGACAATGCAGAAAGCGCTTACTGAGTAAATCCTAGAAAGGAAATCCTGTTTTGTACAACAGCAGAAAAGAGGATGCTTTGCAACTCAATTCCCTTTTTCTCCAAACGCAAGGATAGAGCTGATGCAAAGCATCCTGCAAATGAAAACAAGCTGTATTTGATTCCACGTACACCGAATGCTTGAACTGTGTTTAGCACATCACAGGTGTAGGGTTTGAGCAATACTCCCCAGTGTAGCAGGATTTTTCCTGCAGACACCAGTTCACATCTGATGGGAGACTGTTTTAAAACCAGCCTCTGCTCTTACATTGTAAGAACAACTCTCTCCCTCAAGCTACTTGCAGACAAAAACATGTTTACCTCCACCTATCAAAGCACCAGGGGAAAAGAACAGCCCCTTGAAGGAAATTAATCCCCGAAAAGCGTTTGAAATGTTATAAACAGCTTAGCACCAGAGCGAACAGATGCACTAAGAAGGATAAACAAGCATTTGCCCAGCCCCTCGGAGGGAGTTGGCTGCACACCCCTGTTCTGCCAGAGGCAGGTGAGTGTCAAAGCCCCAATGCATGGCGGTCAAGGGCCACTTGATGTGGCTCAGCCCAGGTATCCAAGGCAAGCAGCCAGCAGAGGCTGGTCAGGACTAGCAGCCCGTGGCACTGCAGCACCTCACACCCCCTCACGCAGGGGCATCCAGGGAAGCTTTATCACAGCTTCTGCAGAGAAGCTCTGCAGGTCTGAACTTGCACTGCCCACCCCCAGGTGAGAGTGCTCACCATGGAGTACGTGCCTTGACTGCTGTTACAGGGAGGTGGCAAAAGCACAGCATTCCAGGAAAACAAAGAGCAGAATTCCAGCATCTGCCCCTAATCACATTTGTGCTTTCCCCATGAGGCAGTATGTGGGACAGCAGGTACCCACAGCTTTCTCTCCCAGTCAAATAAGCCTCTCCCTCTACTGCCCAATGAATATTGAATTATTCTGTGCAAAATCGAGCTGTTTTCTCCAGAAATACTGAATATTCCCTTCTGCTCCTGAACAATTCCTTCCTGAGTGTAGCACTCCCTCAGATAATGGAGGAAAATGGAGACAGGTCTCCCTCTCACAGATGAAAGCAGGTAATGAAAGTTGATACAAAAGACACTGTGGGAATGCCCAAAAACACAAGGGCAAGATCACTAGGATAAGTTCTGCCTATTTCACAGATGCAAGTCTGGCCTCTCTGTGTAGAGTCCGGGAGTATCCATGAGCGGGTCCTAATAGGTCATGGGGAAGATATGGAGGGAAAGAATTAGGCACTTCTGGACTTCATCTAAGCTGCTGAAGACCATGTTGCCTTCAAGAGACTACAAGAGTGTGTGTGGTGGACTGAGCCTTCACACTCTGCAGCAGCCCAAAACAGCTGCAGGGCAGTGGGAGGCTTCTGCAGAGCCTTCTGGTATGGCAGAGCTTTGCAGCAGGGCAGAAAGCCTGCTGAGATGCTCCCCTTGATTTGACTCCCAGGCAGGTGGCCTGTGCTGTGTAATCCTGCAGGGAACAGCGAGGCCTCCAGGGATTCAGTCAGGTGGGGAGGCCTTGACTGACACACTGAATTCATTAAGCAGCTTTGCTTTGGAGAAATAGAATGGAAATTATACAGGAAAGGGCATTTGAGTTCTGTCCTTCAGCAGGTATGGTACCAAGTGATCCCAAAGTCTTTCAGAGGTTTAACCTCAAGAACAAAAACCAAAGCCTGGCCTGTGCTTCAGAAAAGGAAGAAACCTCTGAAATGAGGCCTTTGTATCAGTATTTTTAAAAATACATCCCTACATATCTTCACTTTGCAGCGTCGTATTTCAGATGGTCCCTATGTATGAAAAAAGGCTGCTATTAAATATCAAAACCATGAGAAAAATCAGTTTGACTGTACACCCTGTTTGTGCTAAACGTTTTTTTTTTCTGCTCACCATCCACTGATATAAAACACAAAGTGCCTGCTCATGAGTTACAGGGATGAAGAAATACTGTAAACAATGATTATGAGTTTCCCTCCACTTAAGAATGGGCACAATTACAATGGTCCCACTTCAAGAAACATGATTAAAGCATCCAAAAGGAATTAAGAAAAGAAATTAAGTTACCTAAGTAATTAGAAAACAGTCAGATCATGAGTCATTAAGGAGGCATAATGTTTTAACCTTCACTTTCCAAAGTGTTTCTACCTTCTCATGCTGAGAATGAAGCACATCACTACACATTAACCATAAGTGGAGGATGAATACATTTTTTACTATTAAGTTAAAGTGGTGCCACTTTCTTTGCAGCTGGAAGAAGCTTTTAAGAAATAAGCTCCTGGGAATTACTTTTGGGTTATGTGTCTTTCCATCACTTAGGAGAAACAGAGATGCTGGAAATGGTAACTGCAATAGGACTCAGTCTAACTCTTCTTTCACTATGCTATTTGCTCCCAGCTATTCACTTACGAATATTTTCTATTAAAAACCTTCTAACTTAAACTTTATTAAGGAAACGGAATATTTTCTATTAAAAACCTTCTAACTTAAACTTTATTAAGGAAACACCAGATTCTCACAACTAATTTCTGCCTGAAACAGAAACCTGCTCTGCAAGAACTTGAAAATCTATTACTCCTTACGAGAGCAGAGCAGAGCAGAGGGGAGGGGTAACTGATGAGAAACGAACCCACATTGTACTTCACACTGCATTTCTTGGAGTGATTACCAATTCTGCCCCTCCAGGATGCATCTGAGGGGCAGCTTTCACCTGCATTCTCCTTACTTGTCTAAAAGCCAGGTGGGCAAGAAGGAAATTGGCATAAAGAGCCAAAAGCCATTGGCATCAAGAGCTAAAAGCTGCCATGGCTGTGTCACTGTAGAACTGCTGCACTGAAGGAACACCAGCAGGTTGCAAAAATGCATCAGAGACTTTCAGAGAGAGGTCAAATGTTTTTAAAGGGGAAAGTATACCTTCAGCACAGGAGACCTTAGTGCTGCCTTTAGACATGGCATAAGAGAGTGATGCTGACATTTCAAGAGTGAGAAGTAGTTAACAACTTGCCCAGAGAGTAACAGGGCATGAGAAGGGGGTTACGCAACAGGGCCCAGGCTTATCAGGGAAAGAGGCCTCAGAGGAGGGGCTCTGAAAAAGGACCACCTGGGCTTTTCCTGCAGAGTCTGGGGTCTCCCTGTTGGTTCTTGTCCTCCCTTACCTGCTGCTCTGTGGCCTGCAGTGTCTCTGGTCACTTGGCTGTCTCTGGTGTCCCGCTGTGCCCCCTGGCTGTGCTGGTCACCTGCGGTGTGTCCTGTCACCTGTGGTGTGTCCTGTCACCTGCCGTGTGTCCTGTCACCTGATGTGTGTCCTGTCACCTGTGGTGTGTCCTTTCACCTGCCGTGTGTCCTGTCGCCTGATGTGTGTCCTGTCACCTGTGGTGTGTCCTGTCACCTGTGGTGTGTCCTGTCACCTGCCGTGTGTCCTGTCACCTGCGGTGTGTCCTGTCACCTGTGGTGTGTCCTGTCACCTGGCTGCTGCCCTCCAAACTGTAAGGGATTGGTGACAGTTCATGTCTGGCTGCGGGACTGTGACCTCAGGTTCACGGGCCACCGACTCCAGAACCCCAATGACTCTAAAGGGGAAAAGGCTGAACACGTGGATAATTAGCACGGGACACGACAGAATCATTTCTCTCTGATCTAATCATCATCATTCTGACATCATTCTGACTAATAAGAGAACTACGTGACTTGTAGCCAGTGAACTGTGATGTCTTGGTTTGCTGAAATGCATATTTAGTATAAAGTTGTGAGAATCAGTGTGAGTGAATTGTGGAAAGCTTGCACCCTGTGAAGAATAAACAATGCTGGCTCTTGTCCCTGTAAAAGACACCGCGGGCAAGCTCTCTCGAAAGTACTCGGCGGTACTTTCTAGGATAAAGGAGCGTGTACTGCTTCGGCATTGCCACAGCCGCGGTCTCTGACGCCTCACGCCGGCGGGAGGCCGCAGAGCACCATGGCGCCGGGCCATGGGACTACCGCTCCCAGCAGCCACCGCGACCGCCCCGCCTCGGCTCGCGCATGCGCACATGAGAGAGCGCCCCCACCCCCCGCTAACGGGTAACGCGCCTCCCCGCCTATTGGTTGGTACCCGCCGGAACCGGCTGCGTCGCGATGCGCATTGGGAGTTGGCGTTTTCTCGCCCTCAGCAGCAGCTGATGTGAGCGGGGCGTGCGGGACATGCATACTACCGTTCCCGGCGTGCCCCGCGCTGCCCGGAACAAGCCGTCAGCAGTAGGAGCCACGAGCAGACATGGCGGGGCAGATGGCTGTGCTGGGTGAGGCGGGGACGCGGCTGGGCTGGAGGGCCTGGGGGTTGTGGGGGGTTTTGCTTTGGCTTTCGCGTCTTTCTGCCGCCGGTGTCGCCCCGGATTGGCTCTCCAGGGTGGCACGGGCTTCCTGTGCTCGGTGTGTTCCGCTGTGCTCGGTGTGTTCCGCTGTGTCCGATTCTGGGCTCCTCTGTAGAGTAATACGGAACTCCTGGAACGGATCCAGCGGACGGCAACAAAGGTAATGAGGGACCTTTTAGAAGGAAAGGCTGAGGGGGCTGGGACCCTTCAGCCTTGAGAAGAGACGACTGAGAGGGGACCGCATCCATGTCTGTCAGTGTCTGCGGGGAGGGGTCAGAGCATGGACCAGGCTCTGCTCAGTGGTGCCCAGCAATGTTACAAGAGGCCCTGGGCACAAACTGATGGGCAGGAAGTTCCACCTGAATGTGAGGAAGAACTTCTTCCCTGGGCAGGGACCGAGCACTGGAACAGATCACCCAGAGAGGGTGTGGAGTCCCTCACTGGAGATATTCTAGAACCATCTGGACACAGTGTGCTCGGGGATGACCCTGCTTGAACAGGGAGGTTGGACCAGATGGCCCTGTGTGGTCCTTTCCAGCCCGACCCATTGTGGGATTCTGTGAAAGCCAAAGTGTTCAGTGGCACAATGCTCAGAAATGCCTGGGAAGATTTGCAGCCCAGAGCAAGCCAGGGCTTTCTGGCCCACCCTTCCCTGCTGGGAAAAAAAGAGGCCACCCACTCTTTGAAATTTAACCTATTTACATTTCTTGTTGAGATTTTGTTGGTTGGTGCTTTTTTTTTGTTAATCATCTGAGGCATTATTTGGTGCCAGATGTTGATTATAAATGACATTAAAAGAAAATCAACCAAACAACGAACTCTTCTGCACTTAACCTGGTCTACCCTTTGATTTCAAGGTATAGATAAGATTCAGAGGTGTGGGAAGATGCTTTTTTGGGGAGCTATGGCTGAAACAGACTGAGTTAGCATGGGTTTGTCTCCCCTTATTTTAAGACTTTTGGTGAAGCTGGAGCTGTTGGAATTGGGAGTTTGTTGTTTCACTGGGATTTTGTGCAGCCCCATTAACTCGATGTCCTTTGAGGGTCATTCATAGGGAACTCCTTCAGAAGTTCTAATTAGCCTGTGTTATTGCAGTAACATGCAGAGGGAAATAGAATATTACAGTATGCTGATATTTCTGGCTTTGCCGTCTCTTGGGCTTTTTTTTCTTAATCAGTGTAATATTTAATGCCTAAGATTCTTGACTTATAGCCACTCTCTGTTGAGAAAGAAATTAAAAGCTAATTAGGTAGCTAAGCAGGCTCTGGAGTGTGAAATAAGGGTGCAGGAGGTGCTGTGTGTCACACGGTGTCACTGGCAGGTTTGCAGAGTAGATCCTCTAACCCTGCTGTTCCCAACCCTGTGTTCCAGGCTCTGCTGTGCTGGCCCTGTTCTTAGCCAGCTACCTGGCACAGCAGTACCTGCCCATGCCCACCCCCAGGGTGATCGGGATCGACCTCGGCACCACCTACTGCTCCGTCGGCGTCTTCCTGCCTGGCACCGGGGATGTGAAGGTCATCGCAGACGAGAACGGGCACAGCAGCATCCCCAGTGTCGTCTCCTTCACGGACACAGGGGTGCACGTGGGCTATGAAGGCCTGGAACTGGCTGATGCAAATCCTCAGAACACCATATATGATGCCAAGAGATTCATTGGGAAAATTTTCACTTCAGAAGAACTGAAAAGTGAAAGCAGCAGGTATCCCTTTAAGGTAAGCAGTTCCCTCCAGGCAGTAAAAGGTGCAGGACATGATCCAGGCTGGGCATGAACAGATCCAGAGCAGCCCTGGGAGAAGGACTTGGGGGTGCTGGTGGGTGAGAGGCTGGACATGGCCCGGCCGTGTGCTCTGGGAGCCCAGGAACCCCCCGTGTGCTGGGCTGCAGCCAAAGCCCCGTGGGCAGCAGGGAAGGGAGGGGATTCTGCCCCTCTGCCCCGCTCTGCTGAGACCCCACCTGCAGTGCTGCATCCAGCTCTGGGCTCCCAGCACAGCAAGGACAGGGAGCTGCTGGAGCCAGCCCAGAGGAGGCCACCAAGGGGAGCAGAGGGATGGAGCAGCTCTGCTGTGAGGAACGGCTGGGAGAACTGGGATTGTTCAGCCTGGAATAGAGAAGGCTTTGGGGTCACCTACTTGTGGCCTTCCAGTACCTGATGGGATTCCACAAGAAAGATGGAGAGAGGCTATTTACAAGGGCATGTAGTGGGAGAACAAGGGAATGGCTTTAAACTGACAGAGAGTAGGTTCAGATTAGAGACTAGGAAAAAAGTTCTTCACTGTTGAGGGTGGTGAGCCCCTGGCACAGGTTGCCCAGAGAAGCTGTGGATGCTCCATCCCTGGAAGTGTTCAAGGCCAGGCTGGATGGGGCTCTGAACAACCTGGTCTAGTAGAAACTGTCCCTGCCCATGCCAGGGGATGTTGAACTAGATGACCCTGGTCCTCTCCAACCCAATTCTGTGACATTTGAAATTTGTGGGAGTGATTGGCTTGTCAGACCTTGAGTCATTTGGTTTAATCTGATAAGCCTGAAAACCATAAGAGATATCCAGAGAGAGGAAGGAAATGGCTGTGGAAGTTGTGTACCTCTGTATGAGAGCTGATTATGATTGTCCAGAGGACCTTGTGTTTTCCTACTCAGAAATGTGTTTCTGGGTAACCTTCTAGTCGCTTCTCTGAAAGGATAAATTTCAGCTTGAAATGCTAACTGTGCTTTGCTGAAACTTTACTTCTCCCTGAAACTGCAAAATAAAACCACAAACAAACAAACAGATATCAGCAAACCTTCCCCCCCAAAAAGCAAAACACAAACAAGTGTAAAAGCCACATCTTCTCTATGCCAGTGTGTTTTTTCCTTCAGCACTTTACTACTTACTTGACCAGCAGCAGAACTCAGAAGTTGCTTTAAAAAAAACCTAACCTGCGTTACATGAGCATGGTGCAGAGTTGGTTGAAATAATAAAAAATTTCACGTAGTGCAAGTGATCTTTGAAGTCTTGTTAATTTTTTAATGTTGTTAAGAGAAGCTGTTCCAATACTGAGCTGTTGGTTTCCTTTCAGAAACCTAAAAGGTAACCTTATGATTGAGAAAGCATCCCTTTTGTCTGTGAATGTGGTGTTGGAAGTTGATTGCACAGTTTCTAGGTCTTAAATGTTTTTTGACATGTTTTACTGGGGCACAGTGGGTGTCACTTGTTTGGATATACTTGGATCCCTAAAGTGGCATGTTTTGCATAATCCTCCTAATCAAGGAATAAGCACATTTAAACTTTTCCAGAATAACAGGACTGCATACAAATAAAACATCTGGAGGGAGTAGGGTGGGGTAGCATAGGAAAAAGATTTCTCACTTGGGGGTTGTGTTGCTTTATCCTTCTAGATTGTCAACAACAATGGATTAGCTGAATTTTCTGTGACAACTAATGAAACCTTTCGCATCACTCCAGAGCGCATTGGCTCTAAGCTGCTGCTGAAACTGAAGAAACTGGCAGAAGCCAACCTTGGCATGTACATTTCCAAGGCAGTCATCTCCGTGCCAGCAGAGTTTGATGAAAGGCAGCGGAATGCTACCATTAAGGCAGCTAATCTTGCAGGTGATGTCTCTCTGTTCCAGAGTTTTTCTTGGAGACTTTCAGGTCTATTTCACTGACAGTAAGGTCTTTGTGGAGGATAAAGAAACAGTGAATAAGTGACAGAGAGGCTTAGAATGGATTTATTGTGAGGGACAGCTGAGAACTTTTGAGTATGGACAGGTGCAGCTGGCTAGTGCAGACATAGATGGCTGGAAGAAGTAAGTTTCACTTCAGGGAAAATAGTCTTTTTGATAATCTCCAAACAGGGAGACTATACAGAGCACCCTTGAATGATGATTTAAACAGAAATAGAATGCATGAAATAAATCTCCTTAGCAAGGTTTCTCTGGAAGCAGTGTTGTTGGGCAAATCATGGTTCATGATTTTGCCCTGATGCTGAAGCAGTACTATTTTAGGAAATTATGAAAAGAGATAAGTCATTGGATATTACTGCTTAGAAAACGACTTCTTTTATATCTGACACTTAAGGTGAGTGTGGTTAAAAAAACCCAACAAGTAATGGCAGGTGTCATTCTGATGTAAGAACTGCAGTTTTCTGAAGTGTATCTGAGTGTTGCTTGTCTCTGCTCTTTGTAGGGCTCAGCGTTTTACGAGTTATCAATGAGCCCACAGCTGCTGCTATGGCTTATGGACTCCACAAAGCTGATGTGTTTAATGTGCTGGTGGTGGATTTGGGTGGAGGAACTTTGGATGTGTCTCTGTTGAACAAGATGGGAGGAATGTTCATCACACGAGCCATGGCAGGTGAGAAAAATGCTTTTGTTTCTCAAGGAGTGGGAGGCAAGGTGCACCTGAAATTGCCATTTGAGGGGCTTTTGAAAACATATCAGCCATGTCATGGAGTGTTTTCCCAATGCATTCTCAGCTGCTTTTCATGCAAAATTAGGTTTGGGGCTGGTTTCAGCAATTAAGACCATAGAATGACACAGAGCCTGGCTGACCCAGAGGGGTAAGATATGGTTTCATTTTATCCATGGCTGTTAACTTTTATGCCCACTAATAAAGTGCTGGTGCATATTACAGTTACTTTGACTGGACTTTTGTGGTGCTGGGGTTGTTAAAAAACTTTCTCTCACCTTTGTCCAAGCTCAGAATACTTGGCAAATCACTGACCAATGCTTTGGTGTATCCTTGCCTTGTGTTTGGGGCCAGTTCGTTCAGTTGAGCAGGGTTTGGGAATGGGCAGGGTGTTAACCCAGAAGTTTTGTGACTGGTGTATGAATGATTCATCACTGGGCACAGAGTTCTGGCAGCAGTGTTGGGTCAGACTGTAGTGAAGACACAGCTGTGTTTCAGCTGGCCTGCATGCACACAGCCCTGAGGTGCAGTGCCCACTGCCTGCATTGCCTTCTGATGTGAGCTGCTGCTGCCACTCAGTCCAGTTAGAGTGGAACAGCAGGAAAATCTCAGTAGCTTCAGTCTGATTTAGTTAGACTGAGGTCCACTGAGTTACTGTTTTCAGTCAAAACAAAACAGTGGAAATTATTATCCATCATGTACACAGTGGACAACAATTTTGTCTGTTGTCAGGGCTCTGTGAGCTAATGTGCTCATGGTCCTTCTGTGATTGTTCTGACCCTTGAGCACCATCTCCCAGTGAAAGAGAAGCACTGTGCTGCTTTCTGAGGCTTTGAAGGTGCTCTGTCTGATGCTTTCTATTCTGATCTTTCAGGTAACAACAAACTTGGAGGACAGGATTTCAATCAGAGGTTGCTGGTGTATTTATATGATGAACTCCGTCAAACATATGGTTCTCTGCCAGCACAAAAAGAGGAGATTCACCGCCTCAGACAGGCCGTGGAAGCAGTTAAATTAAACCTGACTGTCCATGAGGCAGCCACACTGAGGGTGCTCTTGACTCTGCCAGCAAACAAGCTTACAAAAGAACTTGCAAAAAGCCAGGTAAAAGCAAGCAGTGCGCTAAAAGGCGAGGCCTCGCAAAACCCAAAAGACCGGAAGTATCTTGGAGACACTGCCAAAGTAGAGGACAACTTTGTCGAAGTTGTGTTTGAAAAAGAAATCTCTCGGGAGCTGTTTGAGCTGTTAAATGAGGACCTTTTTGAGAAGATTCTTGTGCCCATTGAACAAGTGTTGCAGGAAGGCCACCTGCACAAAGCAGAGGTGGATGAGATTGTGTTAGTTGGAGGCTCCACACGGATTCCCAAAATACGTAAAGTTATCCGGGACTTCTTTGGAAAAGAACCCAACACCTCTGTAGATCCCGACCTGGCCGTTGTGACGGGCGTAGCCATCCAAGCAGGAATTCTCGCTGGGTCCTGGCCTCTCCAAGTCAGTGCTGTAGAAATCCCTAACAAGCATTTACGGAAGACTAATTTTAACTGAAAAGAAACTCTTCCCAATGGCATTCCAGCTCTCCAAAAGGATCCATGCTTATCTGACTGGCAATGGAGCCTAATCTTAGCCACATTCTATTCAGTTTTCACCTGTTCCAGTTAGGTGTTACTGGACACCTACCTGTGCTAAAGCTTGATGTTACTTTAAAGGTACAAATGAGTTCTGAAGTGTGCTGTGTTTAC
Source organism: Rhipidura dahli (assembly GCA_013399225.1). Lineage (NCBI taxonomy): Eukaryota > Metazoa > Chordata > Aves > Passeriformes > Rhipiduridae > Rhipidura > Rhipidura dahli. Next base: position 1,289,370 of record VXAC01007801.1, read on the forward strand.
TTGGAGATGGGATATTGGATGAAAATGCCAGTGATGACACACCCACATTTTCTTGCTAAATTTTATTAGCAAATCCTGGAGGGGTGTGTGTTTCAAATATAAAGGGAGTGTGACCAAAGTTTTGAGATTATGTGATACTGAGGTATTCCTGGGTCCAGTGTATTTACTTGGAAAGACTGTGAAGCAGCGTTAATGCACAGAGCACTGGCAGTGTTCAGCTTACACTTATTTATTAATTTGAACCATTTAAGCACCTTTCCAAAAGGCATCTTGCAGCTCAAATGAGACTGAGGCATTCACTTGATTCTTCTGCTGTTCATAACAGCATAATGGCATTGCTGAGCCTCTGTGGCATTTAGTCCCATATTTAAGAAACCTTAATGAAAACGTAGTTCTAAGTTACTTGGTCTCCAAGGGCTTCATTGCTGACCTGGCTGTGATGGTTAAACACAGGTGCTGCTGTTTTACCACTGATGTTCTCCACAGAGAACGAGGGTATATTGCCAAATATTCATACCTGCCCCTGCCTTATTTTAAAACTGTGGTGATTTTATGTATCTTGAAGCCACACCTGCCTGTCTTCCCTTGAATTTGACCAGCATGAATTTCATCGTTGTGTATTTACAAGTGTGTGACATCTTCTCCCTGAAGTACCCCAAGCCATACTGTCTTCGGGAGAAAGTGTGGGAGTTGAAGGGATGGCCTGGATGAAATGTAGTTCCTGTAGTCCTAGTAAATAAAAATTGACCCAACTACTTTGTGCTTTTTAGCTCTTAGATGGTTTAAGTTTTGTCATATCCCCACTCTAAACTGAACAGCGGTTTTAGCTGTCCTATGGGGAAAGAAGCTGTGTGTGTAACTCAGGGTTTGAGGTGGCACTTCTTAGGACTCTCTTGTAGGCAAATAGGGCACTGTCCAGATATCTTGAAAGTGTGTGAGGATGACAAAGTTATTGATCTGAAAAAAACCCGAACTGGTGACAGTTGTGTCTTTGGAGGGATTAAGCAATAATCAAACACTAGTTGAATTCTATTCTCTGCTTGGAACTTTCTACAAAAAAAACATGTCATTCAGCTAAGACTGGTTTCAACATCCATCAGCCTAGTCTCCATCAGGTAAGCTCTAGTAACAGGTAGTTTTAAGGATTTTCTTGTCTTTTTCAGAATACTTTTGTTTGTATTAACCTTGCTAAGATGAAGTATGGGGCTTAGATTTATTGTTTTAACCTATGACTATATTAAAATAGGCTTATTACTCTGCTGGCAGCAGGCCTGACTTACAGCAGTGCCATAAATCAGTTGTGCTGATTCAGCTGTTTGCATAGCTATTGTCTAAATGCATCTTTGAAGTAATCCAATTAAAAACCTCTTATATTGAATCATAGTTGCACACAGCCATTCCATCAGCATTGTTTAACTTGACAGAGGATTCCCAAGGTACTGCTAACATCTGTTTAATTTCCCTGAGTTGAAAACCAAAGTGATTTTTTAATTTGAGGATTATTTTTTTCCTTTGTGCCTCTTTGAAAGTGACCCCAACTAAGTCTGTGTGGAACTTCCAGTAAGGAAAACTCCTGCAGTGAAGGAAGTGCCTCTTCAGTGACACCATGGATGAATGCCAATATACAGTACAATCCTCAGTTGCTGTCGGGGCCTTTGCTTTGCAGATATAAATGTGTGTGTTCAACATCTGTACCAATGTCTTTAGAGTCATTGTGGCCTTTCCTTTTGTGCTGCTGTAAGTTCATCTCAAAATCCACTGGAGTTACAGTAGGACTTTGGTCTTTATGTCTTAAATGCACTCTGTAAAACAAACAGACCTGTGTAGAAACAGAACCACGTCAAAGTGAAGTTAAATGATAAAAAGCTTTTGCAGTTTTGGAGTAAGTTAGGTAGGAGCTGTTAAAACTCTCACGGAAAGTAAATGAAGTATTTTTTTCTTTCACATCCCCCTTCTAACTTGGGGGAGTTAAATCTCCTTCATTGTAAATTGAGAACTGGAAGGGAAGGGCAGGTTGTTTACTTGTAAAAAAAAATTCACAAAAGGGCATTTATTCAGATTTCTATACAGGTTGGATTTTTTTAGTAGAGAAGTTACTGTGTACATTGGATATCACAATGCATCCTTATTTATTAAATTTTCTGCATTATTTATTTTGATTCTTTTAATACTGTATTTTGTCACAAACAATTGAATTTTAAAGACGAGTCCACTGCACTAAGTGGGTATTTCCAGGTATGCACATGGGCTGCTTACCAAGAGTCTCTCTGTAAAAAAGTTGATATTTGAAGGCTGAAATCTTTCTCTAATCCTTATGGTTGCCTGTGGTGGTAGGTGTGTAACAAATTCCTCTAGCTAAGACTTGTTTAGCGAGTTGAAATTCTGAAAGTATCAAAAGGCCTCAACAATTGTGTGTTCCGAAATTGTTTCCCAGTGCAGATGATGAAATGCATTTTATAAATAACATTTTAGAATGCTTTTAATAAAAGCAGTTTCTATCTCTTGAATATGTCTTCTTTCACTTTCTCAAGGAAATTCTGTGTCTTCCTCAAATTCTTTTGAAGGGTAGAAGATGAGGTTGTGTCAACTGCAAGAGAGTTTTGACATCTGTGTTGTCTTGGGGAGCTGTAAAGTCTGGAGAGTCTGAACAATTACGATGGTTCATAAATGTTTCAAAGCTGGCCAAAAGCAAAAATGTGTCTCTTCCTATGAGGGAAAGGGGGAGTTCCTGCTCAACTTCTTTCCGGTTTCTTCTGTGATACTGCCAGGCAAGTGTAAAGCAAGGGCAACAAGCAGGGTTGAGGGAAGCAGCTCCTGAGAGGGTGGTGCATGTGGGATTTTTGAATGCTGTGGGGAATGAAGTGGGAGCAGAGCAAAGTGTGTTCTGCTCCATGCTCCTGCCTGTGAAAAGGAACGCCGAAGTTCTTGTCCCTTATGAGCCTCATTCTTCAGGTCTGCCCTGGTCCCCTGCCTGTCCCACTCTTCTATGAGTGGTCCCACAGGACAAGACTGGAACCCAATCCCCAAATACCAAGGAGGCTCAGGGAATTCCTGTTAGGAGGAGGAAGGTCAGGTGGGTGAGGTGTGTGCTGAGCTGCAGTGCTACTACATGGCTTTGTGCTGGCTGGTGCCCTGGTGTTTGGTGGGTTGAGTCAGTTCTGAACTCAGCCAAGTGGCCCTTTCTGGTTTCCTAAAGTGAGTCTCCAACATCAGGGGTGTGAGGAGAGGAAAGGCTACAGACCCTGGCTGACATGCTTAAGGCCAAAGTGCCTTTCCTTGCCCACCCTACACCTGTTAAGGGGTTTGCTTTGGTAAGCTGTTGCTGCATGGAAACATAGCAGGAGCACTTCCTGCTGCTTCTGCCTCCTCTGCACCCCCTTTTCTGAAGTTATAGGCAAATGTGAGGGGTACAGCTTGCTAAAAGAGAAGGAATGGCTACTTGGCTTTGCTAGTCCAGCATTTTCTTTTCTCTCAAGACTGCGCAGCTCTCCCATCTGCAGTCTGAAGGGATCTGGAAGCTGAAAGGTTATGTTGGCCTGGCAGTAAGCACTGAAAACCCTCCCCACAAAAAATTACCGTGCACTGATGCCTCTCCTCAGGCTGTTTTCTCTGGACCTTGCAAAAGGGATTGGTCCCTGAGGTACTGAAGGCTACCTCTCCTAGCCTGTGTGCCCGAAACTTTCTATTGGGCAAGAAAATTAAGATTGTACTTGATATAAACCAGTTGTCAATGTTAAACTAATATAACGGGGCTGTAGCCAGGAACTTTATTCAGTTTGTTGGGGTTTTTTTAAGCAGTTGATGGGGATCTTAAGAGAAGATTGATTACATTGGTTGTGTTGGTATTAAATTTCAAGAGCTTCAGGAACTGCAATAAAAATGGAAATTACTATTTATGTGGCCTACAGAAGCAGATACATTTAGCTGACACTTCAAGTAAGTGTGCATAACCTGTCCTGCTGCTGTAATTAGTCTGGAGGTTTACATTAATATTTACTAGGAAAGGGGCAGCTCCACCTAACTGCATTTTTTGGGATTCTTTCACAATGGGATTTTGTAATGCTCAAGTGGATATGTAAGATGAGGTTTTCAGTTAATCACTAAGGGAAAACTAAACGGGGCATATTTATTGCCTCAGGAACTACGTAAGTATACATGGGAATATGCATATCCTAAAAATCAGCCCCAAGTGATATTTGTCTCTGTGTCCACTCAACAAGCAGTTTTGTTTTTCCTGAATGTGTAATCATAACAAGAATTGTTAACTAAATGAGCTTAATGTCAGAGCAACCTAGTTCAAATTAATTAACACCAGCCATGTAAAAAGCAAGATTTATTTTTCAATCAGTCTTTACTAATGCAACAGTTTTAACAAATGCCATGAAAATCCCTGCTTCATTATGTTGTCCCAGTGCTAAAATGATAAAAACAAGTGATTTGTATAAAATCCAAAAGTTTTTGCAAGAAACCTGATACAGATTGCAGCTGTAGTAAACAGCAATGCTGCAAGGAGCTCCTGAGTAAACTAGTTGTTTTATATGGAATGTAAAATATTGCACCTTTATATATGGAATGCCAGAGATCCCTTGAGCTTTCCTTAACAATTCACTCTTTAGTTTTCTTCATCTTCTTATCCCAACCTCTGCAACCATCTCAGAAAAGGCACCTTTTTGCTGTAACAAATTCTGTGGTGTATCATATTCTAGAATCCTTCCTGCATCCAGAACAAGCACTCTACAATACAAGAGCAGAAAGATTACAAAATTAAAATCAGCTCTTCAGCCACATTTTCCCAAGCTAGTACAGGTACCTCTGGATTATGGGAATGCATTTCAAGGAAGTCATTTATTTTTCAAAAGGCTTATCAAAACTTACCTCTCTGAATCCATGACTGTGTGTAACCTGTGGGCTATAGTTAACACAGTGCAGTTGTGAAACTCTCTTTTGATGGTGGACTGCACAAAGTTATCTGTTTCCATGTCAACAGAAGCTGTTGCCTCATCTAGGACCAGGATTTTTGTCTTCCGTAGCAAAGCACGGGCCAGACAGACCAGCTGTCTCTGCCCAACACTGTTAAAAATAGATTTGAGAAGGGCAAGTCAGGCACATGGAGGAAAGGGAGCACAAGATAAAGCTGAGATTACCGTGTCTGTACTACTTTCATGACAACACCTTGTGCTTCTGGAAAGACTACTGAAATATGTTCATTTTGCTTCAGAATTTTCTGTCTTCTTGCTCAGCAAATGAACAGTAGTTAAGGTAGGATTCCTCAATACCCATGGCTGAACTTTGAATCTTAAACCTAGTCTTGTCTTCATTTTTTATATTCACGTTATAGTGGGCATTCTGAATGAGCCAGATTGAATGCTGGAGCACTTTTTAATAATGTTCAGTGTAAAAGTTTGGATGCTTCTGTATCTTAGCTGTAGTATGTGCCTTCTAGAAACGTCCTCCTGAAAATGGTCTGTCAAAAAAATCCAGGTTGATATTCACTACACTCTATTTAAAACCTGCCCCTTTGCTGCTAAAAGCTTCAACATTTGTCTCCTGAATGTAGAGCTCTTTTATTTCAAATGTCACCCTCCCTGCATAACTATGGGTTAATGTTTTACAAGTGAAAACTGAGTTGTTCTGCCTAAGCAAATAGAACAAAAGAATAAGCTCTCTGCATTTTGGTGGGTTTTTAATTTGCTGGGTGTTTTCTTTGGTTGGGTTTTTCTCTGGCTTCATTTATTTTTTTAATTTAAATAAATGAGTACTTTCCTACCCAAATCTAATGAGGTGCTGCATGAATTGCAACACCACGCCTCCCTTCTTTACACTTACGTACATACTTGAGCTGAAAATAGCCTACTCCCCTGGCTTCCCATACTGCACAGGCCATCAGAATTTATACCACTGTGACCAGTTGATCACCTCAAAGAAACTTGCACTACCAGAATAGTTCTACTAAGAATGACAGAAGTGTAATTTTTATGGTGATACCTTCTGAAGTAAATTCTCTGGAAAGAACACATAGTTTGAAAGCACTTGAAAGTAACTGTATTAGCACTTTCTTGATTATGTACCTGAGATTTTCACCACCTTCTGAAATCTCATGGAGGAGCTTTTTTGGCAGTGACTGGACAAAATCCTTTAAGTCACACAGTTCCAGCACCTCCCACAGTTCAAGATCAGAGTGTTTTCCAAGTGGATCCAGATTTGACTGCAGTGTCCCAGAAAACAAGATGGGCTCCTAAATAGCAGAAGAATGTGAATGCACAATTCCAATATGATCCTAAAACAGGCTGTTATAAATCCTTACATTAACAGAAGGAACTGAGACAAATAATCTTGGAAATGGATCTTTGCAAGGGAATTTGTAACAGTTTGAAGCTGGTGAATGGGAGGACAGAAATCATGTGTGGTCTCTGTGAGCTCAGTTCTTCATTAAGGTGAAACATAAAGGGCAAGAGATTTCTTGTGCATTCTCTATGCTCTGGTTCTGTGTCTGACTAAAGGCCTGCCCAACGCCTGGCAACGGCCACAACACACGAATTATTACTGTACTTCGGTTTGCGAAGCACTGGTCATTACATTCATGAGCACTGTTAAGAAAAATTAGGCTATGACTCCAAGTTAAATATCCTTAATTTCTTATAGGAAAGATGACATATTCAGCAACAAGAATACCTGCAGAGATTTATAGACAGAACTAATGCTCCCAGAAATGGTGAACAGACACCTTGACCAAGTGCAGTCACAGTGGCTGTGACCCAACAGGCATAAGAGGCCAACAACAGTCACTAGCAAGTTACATGCAAACAGAACAGTGACAGTTTTGAGGGAGCTCAGTGACCAAACAGGATGGTTGAAGTGGTAGCAGAGCTTGTGCCTGTTCTTCATTTAAATTTCATGTTACTTGCACTAGAACAACATTTAAGTAATATGCAAACCTGTACTCTAATGTGATTCTTAAAAGCTGTTTGTATGAGATGTATTTGGCTGATCTGAAGAAGTTATGTGCACACTGTCAGCTTTGGTATTTGCCATGCCCTTGTTTCTGTCCCAGATTTTTACCTTCATCCACTCTCCTGACCTACGCAGTTCAACACTCCAGACTCCACCTACTCTTCACAAGCTTCAGTGTCCCTTTTTTTCACCTATCAGTTCTATTCTGATCCCAGCGTGTTAAGTTCACTGCACTATTGGGTTCCTCTCTCAGTTTAGTTGTCTGGACTCCATACAGAGTATATCAGAGTTGCAACTGCAGTTCAGAGAATACTTTGTAATTCACATCTGTCAGATGTTGCACAGATTTGTAGAGTTTTAGCTGCTTAAAACAAGACAAATGTTACAACCAAATATGTATGGATTGTGTTCTGACCTGTGGCATAGTCAAATTTGGTCTTGGATTCTCATTTTTGAGACTATAGTTACATCAAAAAGCTATATCAAAATTAGAAATTATATAAAAATGGTGAATCTGCCCTTCTCCTGAGCAAATGCAGTTCTCAAAGGAAAAGCAGCTAAGGATTTGCAAGAATCTATAGGTATTTTCTTTTAATAATCTCTTTCCTGGAAAGACCCAAGCTATTTTGGTTTAAATATTAGCATCATTCCTATGCATGGTCTATGGGTAGAGACACACAAGAAATATTACCAAGGTTAAAGCTCCAAAAGGCTAGGAAAAAACCAAAGCCTCCCTTTGAAAAATGTCAGATAAATTTATTTTAAGTGATGTTAACATCATTCACACAAATGTCTGTATGAATGGCATTCAGGAAATTTGCAAAAAGACTTCAGGTGACCATCAAATTTGTTTCCTAGGTTTTACTTTACACTAGGTCATTTTAAAATAAATCATTTTACCAGCATGAAGACAATCCTAATGATACATGACCTAATCTTGAGCTTCCTGCCCTCTTCTGAAGTAAGAAGTAAGCTCTATGTGACAGATCACAGCAGAACTGGTTTAAATCCATAATACATGATTTGTGTATGCATCACTTTATTTCCTAGAGGCTTCAAACACAGTTGGACCTATTTTAAAATATTTTTGCTCTCACGAGGGACTTGAAAACACTAAATATAGCTGTTTCAGGTAAGACTGTTAAACTAAACACAGCATATAAAACCTAATGTCATACTTGTGGTGCCCATGTTTTGAAGCTTCTTCCATATCATTGCCAAAATTTCACTGGAGTTTTATACCTCTGTCTCTTGGCAGCCTGTGGACTTTGAGGTTATAATTTCTCCCATAAACTGCATGTCTTATGTCAGTCAAAAAAGAAAAAAAATAGTTATCTCTCAACCACATCTCACCTGTGGAATAATGTTAAGATTTCCACGTAGGTCATGGAGTCCAATAGTTGATATATCAATTCCATCAATAATTATTTTGCCTTCACATCCCTCCAGAACTCTAAATAAGCAATTTGTGAGTGTTGATTTACCAGCTCCTGTTCTTCCAACAATTCCAACCTGAAGCAGAAGGTTTTATGACAGAGACTGTAACTTCCCATGCTACACATTCTAAAGGAAAAATTATATAGATATAGGGAATTATAGGATACAGTGAATTAAGTTTCACAGCTCCCAGTCCAGTTCTCCCAGCAGCAGTACAGCCCATGCCTGGTTCAGTGGGAATCCTTTCCATTTCCTCTCCCTTTTGTCCAGCACTCCTCAGCTCAAACCAGTGACTTAAAACTAGGTCTCACCTGGTGTTCCTTGATCCCAAGCCCATTGTTGATCAGCACTAACCTGGCAGCCTCTTTTTCCAATTTCTCTGCACAAACATTCAGCAAAGTGGACAAGAGGTTTAATTTAAAATTTGGATCATCTTCCTTAGTGTATTGCCAAATTCATGAAACATTACTTCAGTATCCTATAGGGATAAGAATTTCTACATATTTCTATAAAATACTTTTCCTTTTCTCATTTGTCTTTTCTTTACTCTTTTCTCCACTTAGCATCTTGCCTGTTCAACATCATCTTGCTGCATTTAGTATTGGAGTCTCCTTATCTGAAATATTTTTGAAGTAGAAAGTTGGGGAAAAGAATTTTATATCTCTGATTCATTTCTTATTACATACAGTACCTTCTCTTTACTCTGAGTCTGAAAAGAAACTCCATTCAGGGCTAAACCAAGATCCTTCCTGTATTGAGCCTTGTAGTTAACAAACTCTATAATTCCTCTATCAGGCCAGCCCACTGGTGGTCTTTTAGACAATATCCATGGTTCCTGGAATTAAAACATAAACATGGCAGAAGAGTAAAAGAGAATGAAGAAACAGAAGAGTCCTGCTCCCAAGGGCTTTTATGCCTCTGTGCTTGACATGGGCACTACTTTCAGAAAAGCACAACAGCCAAGATAAAGTGCCTGGAAGGAAATGTCTCCCCAGACATGAAGCGAGTAAGAGTTATGGGTCAGACAGGCCTCTCTTCCTCTCTTCCCTTTTTAAATGCTCCTCTTGGTTGCACATAGCACAGAGAGTTTACCTGAGCTGCAGCTGCATTAGTCTGACTACAAAATCCACTGCTATGAAGGATGATAAAAAATTTACTGGTCAAAATAGGAATAAAACTGCCATAAAACTACCATAAATGTAATGAAGAAGCTACATATTATTCTCAAATAAAAATCCCACAAACCCCAGAAAATATTTAATAACAATTACCTGCTGTTACCACTCACCAATATTAAAGTCAATTTAACTCGTCATTTTCTATGCACAGATATGAAATATTCAAAATGAATGCTCAGTATTCAGGAAGAATGCTCACCTCTTTATCCAGTGTTGCATATTCACAAATTCTTTCAATTGAAACTGCATTGGTCTCAATTTCACATGCTCTACGCACCCAAACATTTAGAATCTGAATCACCTGGGGAAACAGATACAAAAATAGGAACAAATAATTTGACTCTACAAGAATACAGAACATTAATTCAAAAACTTATCCTGAACTTAGCTCGTAAGTTGGACGGTTAATCACAGAAACCAAAAATTAGAAAGAATATGTTGGCACATCACATGAAGCAATGGTTAGAAAATCCCTGATCTCAGTGTTCCTCTGAGCACTTCTTGTCTGCTTTCAAACTGCCTAGTGGTTGTTGTAATTTGCACTGGCATAAAAGCTCCAGACAGAGGAAACTACTTCAGGATCACCAGCAAGTGTGCAGTACTTGTATGAAATGTTGAAAGGAAACACATATATGGCTCATGTTGTGTTTACAGTTATAGTACTATTCCCTAGGTAAAAGCAAGACAGCAATGCAAACAGTGGATTTGTAACAGAGGTTATCTATTGGCTCTGCCAAATTTGTCACCTTCAAGCACTGGGGATGCTTCTGCAGAGTCATCATAGAACGGCCTGGTTTAGAAAGGACCTTAAAGATCACCTAGTTCCAAACCCCCATGGTACCAATTCCATGGTTAAATATTCCCACTGCTACAGGAAAAGAGTGAGTCAAACCAATTCTCAAGGTCAGCCTTTTGGAAATGTTTGCTAGCTAAAGAAAGAACCATGTCAGTCTGACAACAGTTGAAGGTGAAATACTGTGACTGTCATCACCAAGGACAGGATGAGTTAAAGGAGACAGTTCTATCTCTGAAGAACAGCAAATGGAACTCTTGTGAGCTGGGCTGGGTGTGGATATGCCATGACAGATAATAGTCTCTATATTTTTTTAAATTTATATTCATTCTTATCTGTCAGCAGTGTTTCTGAAACTCTTACCACACTGAGAATCTGGACAACACTGGCTCCTAAGCATCACAAGATTAAAGAAAATTGGATGCTTAGTTTCTGTCTACAAAATACTTAAGATTTATTCTAACTAGCAACTCACTAATAAAACTTATTTTACTTATGACACACTTCAAATATGTAGTTCTCATGCTTTACCTTTGCAAGGGCAAAGTAAATTATTTTACTGAACTTTACATAAACATTCCTACGTAACATTCAGTAAGTGAACAAGAACAAGGAATTAAATATGAAGTTTAGTTGTACATGACTATGCTGCTTCTTTGGTTTAACAAAACACCTAAAAATAAACCTACCGTAATTAAATTGACTTTTAAATATGTTTTAGTAAGTATTATTCCATTTACATTTAAAATTGGAAAGTAATTTATCATAAGCTTCCCAGAATTAATGGAATTAAAAGGGAAACTCTGTTCTGCCCAAGGGATGTGGTGTCATTGATGCCTCAGTGTATATTCACCTACTCATTCTAATTCTCTTTTCAGATGCAATGTGCTAACAGCAAGAATTTAAACTATTACTTACATTTAGAGCACAGGATATTGATAAACCCACTGTAGAAGAACTCACTGTATTTCCAGACAGTGCTACAAACAATGCAGCAAAGAACACCATTAAATTTCCCAGAAACTCAAGCCTGACAGATAGCCACCTGTAGTAAGTCAAGGCAAAGAAAAAATGGAATGAAACACCAATTTTTTTATAGCCTATTGAACCCTGAGATCATTATATCAGCAATTTACCCACTTCACAAAAGAGATAACTACTATCATTCCCATTTCACAGATGAACTGGGGGGTGAATATGACATATGTGGAACTAGTAGCATCAGTAAAACCAAAATGCAGGTGTCTCAACTCCCTTCCCTCCTCACGCTGCTTTCCGGCTCCTCCTGTCTGAAAAAGATTCAGGTGTAGGACTGAAAAACAGACCAGGAATCTCTTTGCTCATCTGTGACTGTAACTGCACTGAGTCACAATGGAATGTGAGGAAATGGACTTTATTTCCTTAAACCCAAGATTCCACTTTCAAGAACTCCCATGTGCCTGTGAGTAAAAACAGCAGGTTACTTCCACATGAACTACTGAAATATAAATTCAATTTGTTCATAAACTGGCAAGAGGAACTGTTAGTTGAAATGTAGCACAGTCCATGCTTATGATCTATTGGTAAACATCTTTTAACTCTTTTTTAAAATATTCTCATCCCTGACAGCATATGCATATGCCCTATAAACCTGCTAGTTTCTGTTAGATAAAGAAGAAATCCTAGTGCTTCAACTTGATCTGTGCATTCATTACAAAGAGTGGTGGATAAATTGCTCTTGTCACAGAATCACAGAAGGTGCTGAGTTGGAAGGAATCCACAAGGATTGAGTCCAACTCTGTGCCCTGCACAGGACTATCCCCAAGAATCCCCCATGTGCCCAAGAGTATTGTCCAAACACTTCTGTTTCTCAGGGGCTTTACTCTGACTAAAGCCAAACAGTGTCTTGTGGAATTCCACAGAAGAAGGTTCAGTCACAAACACAGACCTGCGGTCAAGTACCTGTTTGAGATGAGATTGTTGTAGAAGCAAACCAAGTTCTCATACATGACATCATTGTTTTTCCCAATGAATCTCTCCTGGTGGCCAAAAGCCCGAATTGTTGATCTCCCTGCCAGAGTCTCACTGAAGTGGGAGATCACCGGGGGCTGCGATGCTCCTGCCAGCCGTCGGATTTGCCGGGAACTCGCGATGTAGTAGCGCTAATGAAACAGCGCAGACAGGTTCCAGTTAAGGATTCTCGTAAGTAATCCCTCCAAATTTTCAACATGGAATAAGCTGAAAGTGTCTACACAGAAAAAAAGTACTCACAAACAGTATAGAAAAAAGCCCTACCGTCTCTTGGGACGCACCAACCCAGCAATGATGACATAAGTGCAGTATATAAATTACTGGCAAGGTTAAAATAAAATAACATTATCTCCAAGTTCTATAGAAAATGTGCTGTACCACAAGAGGTATGTAATAACCAAGACTTCAATGTAACTTTCAAGTTAAAATATCCTGCCTCTTTCTCAGATGCAAGTCAGCCTTTATTTCTTCAGTGTAATGATGTCTGTATTTCAACTCCTTAGCAGAGACTGAATCCAGGCATTCTTTTCTTTCCTCTATATTGTAATTTTAGGAATCTTTATGCTCTTTAATCACAGATCATACTTTGAGCATCAAGAAACAGAGATGTGGCCATTAGTCTTTCTGAAACAGTACTTTTTGGTTTTCCAGTAGCATAACTGACAAAAAAAATCCACAGGTAGTTTAAGCATCATTCTGTGCTGTTTTAGGGTTACCCTTCAGCTTTTAACTTTAACTATTGTATGCACCCCACTTCTTCATGTAACCTCATCAGATTTATTGTTGGGATCTATATCCATATTGTATCTTCCAGGGAAAAAGCAAAGTATGAAAAGACACATAGGTTTTTAAAATCTACCAAGCATTACAGGATATAGTCAGGAAGTATTCAAATATCCTTTGAAGAAGCTTGAAGACTTTTTCTGATAGCAATTTCAGATGTTTTGTATATATGGATGCGGTTTTTTTCAGAATTAGAAATAATTTGAGCCTGTATCCTTAATTGTTTTAGACATCTCATTCACACACATCTAGAAATCCCTATAAAAGACAATGAACTTACTTGGATGGCAAAATAAAAGTATCCCAGGGGAATAACTACCACTATGAATAGTGGTGAGGCAGACGTGATAACCAGAATGGTTCCAATAACATCCAGGGTACAATTCAGCCAAGTTCGCAAGTAGAAATGGAAACAGACATCCACTATAAATAAATCCTGCAACAAAGAATCAAGATTTTCTGAGTAAATGCCACTAAAAGCTTTCAGAAAGCATCCTTAAGAAATTGAATGAAACTAAAGCATCTTCCATAAACACTAACACAATTCCCGTGATTATATCCTAACAAAATGTGTATTCATGTGTTATTATTATTTGTTCAAAACCAAAATAGACTGAATTGCTTTTAGACTACTTATGGTAGTAGAACAGGCTCAGAGTTTTAAGTCCACAAGACACAGCTCTTGCTATTTTGCTAGTAATTACTTTTTAGCTTACTTAAAGCATCAGACTGAAAAGGAGGTCAGGAATTAAAATCCTAACTCTTATGTTCTCCTGGTAATAGTTCTAGAAGTGTACTGAAATATTACTCTTAGTAATCTCTTAGTGTACAAGGTAAAACTTCTTCAAATCCACTTCATAATGTATTGCTACCAAAGACTGAGGATTGAGTGAAACCTCAATCAACTGATCTTTCAGTGTATTACACCACGACTCTGGGGTCTGTTCTAGGGAGCACCATCAGCAGTCACTGTGCTTCAAGTAATTTGTAATGCATGACAACAATCTGCATATGCTGAGAGTGGGAAGTATTAAAACTTGTAGGAAATAACGTTTGTGTATTGGAGGTTCCAATTAAAGCCAAAGCAGTACAAAAATAGAAAATAACATTCATTTCAAGGCTATATACCTTTGAGAATGTCAATTTAATGTATTAACCAGCTTAGACAGTATCATTTGATTCTGACATGCAATACACCATTGAAGAAAAAGTATTTCTTAACAGACAAATTTTAGGTCTGATAAATCAGTTACACTGCAGGAAGGGTCTTTGAGGAATGGCCTGCTAATGATCTTGGATAGGGTCTAAACAACTTCTGCCAATAACATGTTTTGATGGCTTTTTAAGAAAATAGCTTAAGACAGTTCTTTAAGTTTTATCTGCTGAAACTTGCAGTATTTTCATATCACTAATGTTTTATCAATAATAAATTAAAATGTAATCAGCTTTATTTTGATAAAATTGAAAATATGCATGAGTTTTCCCTTTACCTTTGTGAATCTACTGATTATCTGCCCAACTGGGTTGGTTTCAAACCACTGAAGAGGAAGGTGCAAGACGTTGTCTAAGAGCTGATGATGCAAGGCCCGGGAAGCAGACAGGGATCCCCTGGAGAGCACATAGGCACCACAGCAAACCACAAGCCCTTGGAAAGGGATAAATGGAAAGACAGGATGAATGGCTGGGGTGGGAAAGGGGATGGAGCTTGTTTCTGTCACTGTTCTCTACCACAGCAATCCAACAGGTGCATTTCCTCTCTCAGCTTCAGAAATGTACATATTTGCATTTTGTCGATACATCTGACTACTTGCTAAGAATGTTTTTCCTGCCATTCTCTCCTGCAAACACACCACTACATATCAATGCTGCTTCCCCCCTCCATGAGCTGCCAACAGAACATCATTACATTACACTTGGATGTTCCCAGAATTCCCAAAGTACCATTAAATTAAACATTATTTTCTCTACATGTCTGTATATATGCACTCTTCCCAGGTCTAACTACTATACTGTGTTGCACACCTTAAAACAACCAGCATTATTTCTTCACCAAAACATTTATTTGGCATATGGCGAGAAACAGTCATAAATGCTCATCCTTACCTTGAATGAATCCCAGGAGCCCATAGATACCAAGTTTATAGTTCTGTGATTGTTTCCATTCTGTGAAATCACTAACTTGTGCTGTTTCTGCAGTCCAGCTGCTAAGCCATAGATTTTGGCCAATGGCCAGTGCATTCTGGCCAATATGAGCAGCTATGGTCAGCCACATCCAGCACCAGTCAAAGGCTTGCAGGTATTTCAAAACAATCGACATTTTCATCTAAAAAGAAAAAAAGAAAAAAACACATCAAAAAAGAGGAGTTACTTGTAAAATAATGAACATTGTTGAAGGCAAATACACATTATATAATGGGAACTGGATATATTAAATTCAGTATAAATCGAAAGAATTTCTTAATTAAATGTGATAAATTAGGTATATAAAATCATGCTGTGAAAAGGTTTCCTCTCCCACTAGAATGTTCTTTAATGACACACAAACAATCTTGCTTGCTATACTTTCCAGTGTCAGACTTTCACATATGTAGATTACACAAAACAAACAATGAAAAGGAAAATAAAAAAAACCCCAAACCAATGAACAAATGTACAATTCCTGGCTGTTTGTATGAAGCAAAACTTACTCCATCAATGGCAGCAGAAACTTTAGAACTACCACTCTGAGCTACTGGAGCCAGGGAAATTAGTATTAGCAGGAGAAAGTTCCCATTCTTGGAGCAGATAAAGACTAATGGGGTCAAACAGAGCTAGGCCACTTAAAAGGCAGAACAGCTAGAAGCAGGTTCATGGATTTCATTGCAAGGTCTGGAGTGAAATGAGTTGTAGTTGGCACAAACTGATCTGTCTCTTCTGTAAACTCACTTTTTTCCAAGCACCTATTTCTACCACCTTGCTAGAAATTCACACTTTCTTCACCTCTCCACCTCACTGCTCTTATTTCAATTAAACTTTAGCCTCCCAGGAAGTTTTGACCTTCTCCACACTGTTTCACTTGCTCTTTTCCATCTCTCTAGCAAGTGGCAGATTTTATTAAAAGGAGACTGCAGAAATTGTGCTTCTAACAAGACAATCCTGCAGCACGATCACCATGCAAATTTTCTAGTCTGTGCTCCAGCACAAAATTATTTAAAATTCCTAAGACAGAATGTTTTTCCAACAGTGGTAAAAGCTTTTTTCATATTCTTCTCTCTCAAATATGCAAAACTAGATGGACTATGATGTAATAGAAAAATATAGTAGATGTACATCTAGAAATACAGTAGCAGATCATCAAAATAGAAGATCTCGGGCTGCATCCTTAAAATTTGGCAAAAACCTGTAAGATATTATTTTAAATTCAGTAAAGAGATACAAGAAACAAAAAACTGCAACTGCAAAAGAAGACATTTTTATGGAAAAAAATGTCCAAGCTTTTTCCATCAGTGATACTCACACCACCAGCAGCAACTTTCTCTCTATTGTTAGTGCATATTTTCCACTCATCAGGGGAAGAGCTGCAAACAAGAAACACTTTCAAATCTTCTTATAAATCATCAAAAAACACATGCATTTATTGCTAAGCAAAAAAGGATACTAAAAAATCACACAAATTTTTCCTGCTTAATATACTTTGTTTCCCACAGTGAAGCAGCCCATGAACTGAACCCCCAGAATGTGGCACATTCACTGGATTTCTTTTGTGTAAAGGGAATCCAGAGGATGGGCTTCAGACACCAGTGTTCCAGCCAACTGCTAATGGGCATTCAGGCTCAACCCATATTCCCACAGCAAAGCATGGTGGCACAGCCTTCAGCACTTGGGGATGTCCTGTCACTGCATCAGTTAAGCACTGCCTCGGGGCTAATTAATACCTACTCTTTGTGTTTCAGCAGCCCTTGTTGTTGCAGACTCCTGCCCAGCTGAACCTCTTCCTTTGAAGAACTCACTACAATGGAAAAAAACCCAGAAAAATATTTTCAGTATTAGACCATGAGTAGATACATGCAGTACAAGAAGCCAAAAGTAAAAAGGGTTTTTTTTCAGCTTATAACCTATAATTCTGTAGCAAAATGTAGACAAGCATGCTTTAAATTTTTCAGCAATTCTTTTACCCATTTCCAGGAAAGGAGGAAGGAATATACTGAGAAGCTGGAAGAAAAAGTAAAAATATTAAGCAAACACAGTATTCAAATTTTCTCACCTTCCACTAGGTTTGTCTCTCCACTTGTATGCTCTGTGCTGAAGACTTGAACAAGCTCAGCTAAATTAGCTCTCCTTGAAATGAGTTCTTGGTAGGTTCCCATTTGACTTATTCTGCCCTCTTCCATCACTATTATTAGATCAGTGTGAGGTAGGAGGGTGAGGTTATGGGTCACCAATATACGAGTCTGAAACACAGCATTTTCTATTTTGCCATTTAATATAAATTTTTACTTAAAGCAGATACTCTGGTATGATAGCTGGAATAATATAATGGAATTCTGTGACTTCTCATTTATTTGTCTACTTCATTACTATAACTATTATTATTGCTGTTGTTGTTATTTATTGCCTACTTTGCTACATCACTCTTTTAATTGCTGATTGTAATGTCAAACTATAAGCTTATAGCTACTTCCTATTACTTGTACTTACCTGTTTCTAAATGTTTAATCTTCTTCATCTGTTCCCTGCTCAGGAATAGCTTAGAATACATTTCAAAGAAAAGAAATAGATACTCCAGCTCTTAATACACTACATGTAGTTTGACAGCCTCAATATTAAAATCTTACAATTCTACCATTGATGAAGTTCTTACTTCTGCCAGATTGTCCTAGGTTAAAAATAGATGTATTCTATCACCACCAGCTGTGGACCATTAGCTGTTAGCTGTTATCACCTGTTAAATGACCCACCCCTGATAACAGATGATGGGCCATCAAGAAGCCACCCAATGACTCATGGACTTATCTCACCCTATTGTGAGATGCTCCACCCAGGAGGGGGAAGCCAGGCATTCCCACCTGGATATAACTAGCCCTAGAACTGCCTAGGGGGTAGCCCTGTCTACTGGGTAACTAGAGGACAAGAGCCACCACAGATTTTCAGTTGGACACCGGACCTTCCATTGGATCATCTCTTCATCTGGATCACTTCAGTTGGACTGCTTCTGCTACCCTAATAGGGTATCAGGTTGTATCTAACTTTATCTGTACCTTTTTTTCCCTTATATTATTTTGCTTGTTTCTACCTTTTCAATAAATTTCAAACTTAACTTGTGACCTCCCACTGGTTTGTTTTTAAACCAACACACAGATATTTACCAGCCATGGGGCAGGTAAATTAAGAACAAGGAGAAGGGACAGAGGAAAAGACAATTGTGAAGTATGTAATGTTGACACAATAGTAGGTATTTCATGTTAATACATATGTTTTGCAGGCAGCAGTGGGAATAATCTGTACTAATTCGTAACACTGAGATTTTAATGAATCTAGCTTTCCCACATGAATGGTTTTTAAATGGGAGAATTTATTCCTTCAGATTCCACTTTCTCTTAGGAACTTCTTTGTCCAACAAGAAGCCTTTTACGCTGTAACCTGTACTAGCTGTATCTTGTACTGCTTTTTGTTTAGCCCCTTTATTCAGAATAATTGTCATCAACATCTTAGGTAAGAGATGAGCTTCTGCAGAGTGACTGTAAAAAGCAATCCCTCCCCAGTTTGAAAGGAAGCCATCCTATGTTACCTTGTTTTTTAGGAGACCTGAAGGGCCGAGTAGCTTCTCAAAAAGATGTTTTCCAACATGTACATCTACAGCAGACAGGGGATCATCCAGGAGATACAAGTCAGCATTGCTGTACACAGCTCTAGCAAGGCTGACTCTCTGCTTCTGCCCTCCACTTATATTGACACCCTAAGAAAAGAAAGCCAAAACAATCCACATTTAAATAGGAAGTCCTAAAGAAGACCTGTGTATCATACTCAGTCTTTGTATTAATTTTCTCAAATAATCAAAGTCGATTTTATACTAGAAATGAAACTAGAAAGGTAACATTTGGATTTTCAAGTAATTAGAGCAAATCTTGGGCCCTGTTGATTATTCCCATACCAAAATGGGCAAATGCAAGGTTATTTTGGAAAACTAAAAAATAACTTTTATTTACAGCTATACAGGCATTTTTACAGTATAGAGGGAACCCATGGAGAACAGGACAGGGCAGATGCAAACTTCTATATAGAAAAAAGCCAAATTTATTCCAAAATTATTAAGAGTTCAGAATTATTAAGAGTTCAGAACTCAGACAGAATTTAAGTTCAAAGGAAGTAACTTAAGTAAGGAGATGGGCAGGATGTACTTGGCTAAGCATTGATTAGTCATCAGTGTCAATTATCAAATAGATAATCATAAAACCATAGAAGCCATAACTTATCTTACTGTACAATTTCATAACTTATCTTACTGTACACCTCAAACTCTCACCCTTTCTCCAATCTCTGTTTGTTCTCCATTTGGTAACTGTTCCAAATCTGGCAGTAAAGCACAAGACTCTAAAACAAGTTCGTAGTATGGCCTGTTTAGATTGGAACCAAAAAGAATATTTTCCTGTAAACTGTCATTTTGAATCCAGGCCTGCTGAGAAACATAGGCCACTGAACCCTAAAAAAAAATGGAAACAATTTGGTTTACTTGGGCTTTCTGAACATAAAAAACAGCATTTAAAAATAAATTTGAAATTCCAGCTTTGCCTCAAAGTAACCAGTAATTCCTTCCAAAACCTGAGCACTATTAAAATTTGTGATCAATGATTTGAGCATTGTTAAAATTTTTATTAAGTCAGGTAATAAAAAAAATCTGCTGAATATTACACTATAACAGCTTGCCTATCATTATCATGAAGGCACATATGACTTTGAATAAAACTGACAGTGCTGGGATATATATGGAGCAAAGTTTCCCAGGGAAAGATCACGGTGACAAACATGCATCCATTGTAGTATCTATATGCAGGAAACTGGGTCTGTATTAAATTGACATCAAAATAAGAGTTTGATGGTCTGTATTTTTACATAACATGATGTGGAACATGTCAGCTTTAGAATTTAAGATTACAGGATAGGAACAATAGCTGGAAGTGCTTCTAAATATTTTCTTATGATAAACTACATGCACTCTGAAAATCTATTAATTAGCTCTGTTTAAATGAGGTATTGAGACGTGGAAAGGGCAGGGCAACACGGACAATCTTACTCTTCTCTGAACTATTCCTTCAAGTTTCTCCATTTCTCCAAGAACAGCAGAAAGAAAGGATGATTTTCCAGATCCAACCTGTCCCACAACAGCAACTAAAGAGCCTTCAGGAATGCTGACACTCAAGCTGGAAATATAAAGGAAGACAAATTAATTATCCTCTCTGCAAATACTCCATTCGTGGTCACTGTAAGAGAGAAAAACTCTATCACCCATGGAATTATGAGACATCAGTGTTTCAGTTTGAACATCTTTTGCCCATGTACCATTTCAAGAACTGCAATAAGGACTTTAAGGATAAATTTATTTGTCTGCAAGTTAGAGGTTGCTGAAGGCAGCTCATTCCTGGCCCCAATATTGCAGGCTATGGTGGCTGAGATATGGATGCTCACTGCTATGTTATGGAAATTTTCCCCCACTCCTGAGAGGAACAGGGTAAACAGTGTGGTGAGAGGGTTATACTGGGTAGGTTTTACCCTCTTCAGCTGCCTTAGTAAAACTGAACAGCTGTACAGAGCTTACCCAATAGGTTCTCTATTATACCCCTGGACCTGGCTATATCATTTTCTTACTAACCCTCCAAAGTGTTCATTGCATAGCAGTTTAAACAGCTGAATAGACACCTAAGAAAACCCTTGTTAAGAAATGACACACCAGATGAGGGATGGTTTCAGGCAAGGAAGACCACTGTGAGAAAAGCAAACTTTCTTGCTAGTTAGTTTTTCCAAAGGAATCCACGGCCCAATTTTAAGATAAGTATTCAATGCAAGGGTGCATAAGCTACCTTAGCCTTCTCGCAGGCAATACAAAATGCTACACCAACAAAAGGGCATCTTCCCAATTAATTCTCTCCAAAATGCAATTCAGGAAAAATTGACAAGTTAAAAATTTGTTGCACAGACTTTCCGGAGCACACTTATCACATGGGATACTTCAGAAACAATACTTCATGTTCTTTTTGGTATGCATCACCATGAACTACTCTGAATCAGAATACATCAAAGCTGATCAAAATCTCTACAGACACCACATTCTGCCAAAGGAGCTCATAAAAATAAGTAACAAATATCTTACTTTTTCAGGATTGGCAGGCCATTTTTTTCCCAGCGGAAAGAAGCACCAATAAAACCAACAGCATGATCTGTTGCAGTAAAAATATAGAGCAAAGAGTTGTTTATCCATCCCCTCAGTTGCTTTTCTTAATGATCTTCCATGTAAAATCAAGACAAATTAAAAATTAATAACTACTGCTTACTTCCACTGTAGTTTGTAGTGACATCCTCAGGGTTAAGATCCTCAGCAAACAGAAAATCCTCTAGACGCCTCAGAGAAACTTTGGTCTACAAAATGAACACATGTACATGTATGTATAAATAAATATTTATAACATGTATGTGCTTCCTTAATGTTTAGATATTATTTTTAAGGTTTTAGATAATATGGAAAAACATATTCCTTGTCTTATTTGAAGCCAGTCATAAAAAGTGTTTAGGTGTTTAGAAAATATTTTCCTTAAAATATTAACAACCTAAAGCAATCAGTGAGTCTATTTTTTTTTTTTCCCCGAGGATCTAGTGCTGTGTCGTTCTGACTCAACTGGCTTGTTTTCATAAACATGTGGTTTAGCTTTTTTTTTTTTTTTTGGTTAAGAAATAGTGGGCAATAACTGTTCCTTCACAGAATGAAGAAAGACAACATTTTGCTGTGAGTTCACTCACGAGCAGCTCGTATGATATGCCCATACAAGAGGGTTAAAATCTATGAGTTCCCACCTCAGGTGGCAACCCTACTGCTGTACCATTAGGCCTGAAGGTTGCTGATATGGGATCTTCAGCAGCTCTATCCTTTTTTCTCCACTTCCTTCAGTGGTGGCTTGACAAAAACTGTTTGTAGAGTCCACCACAGGTCTCCCCTACTTGTTACCAAGGGCTCCAGTATCTAAGAGTGGCTAAGTGATTTAGGGTTATGCAGCCCACACTCTTCATGCTTTATTTTCTGTGGACTATGAAGAAGAGAGGTTGAGAAAGTAGGAGCAGAAGCTGAGTCTAGCCCACTGAAGGAAGAAAAGCAAGAAACCAGTCACAATTAGGTGTGCTACCCAATTTTCATTCTGCTTAGAAGACTGGGAGACATTCTTTGCACAGCCTTCATGCTTTGCATTCCATAAAAAGTTGTGCTGTTTCACCACAATAAAATGTAACTTAAAATAGTTAAGCTACTGAATCACTCATAGAAACATTTGAAACATGACAGGGTACAAAATGAACCTTTTATAGCACTTGTTCATAATAGGTTTGTTTACCTGAGCTACAGCAGAGATCACAGATGGTAAATCAAACAAAGGCTGTCGCAAAATGTTAAATAAAGAAATAGATGTGAACACTTTAGTTGCTGTCAAAACATTCTCTTTGTCCAGATAAAAGAAGACTCCAAATGTAGCCAATGAGACCTTTTAAATTAAAAAAACCAAAAAAGATAATCACAATTACATTGTAACTAAAATTTATACACAGATACCATTTTTGTTTTCCAGAGCACAACTGGTCTATTGAGACCAGTACACTATTGAGATTGAGGAATAGAAGACATTAAGTGCCTCAGTCTTTCCCTCAGCTGTTGTCACTGTGTTTCCTTCCCATTCAGTAAAAGGATGGAGATTCCCTTTAGCCCCCATTTTGTTGTTGATGTATTTACAGAAATATTTTTATTGTCGCCTTTTATGGCAGTAGCCAGATTAAGTTCTAGTTGGATCTTGGCCCTTCTAAGTTTCTCCCTCCCTCATGACATCCTTCTAGTCTTCTTAAGTTGCCTGAGTCTTCTTCCAAAGGTCTTAAACTCTCTTTTCTTCCCCTCGAGTTCCAGCCGAAGCTCTCTGTTCAGCTCATCTTTTAGCACATGGGGATGGCCTGTTCCTGCACCTTTAAGAGTTTCTTCTTTAAGCAAAGCTTTCCTGTTTTAGAGTTCAGTGTTTGAGAAGGAACAGCTAAAAATCACAGCTCAAAAATGTACATCCCTAAAACTTGAAAAAGGAGTATAAAGAAGGTAGCTGATTTTTATGCAAAAGAAATAGAGTGATTAAAGCAGTGCATGAGCTTCAGGAGCTTTGGGTTTGGTTTCTGACTTTCTAACACAGGTCAATTCATAATCTCTCTCCTTCTTCTCTAGTCATACACACAGCATTAGAACCTGAAAATTCAAATACATTGTGTTGAGAAATGTAATGTTTCGAGGTACTGTGAGGCAACATTTGTGACCCAGCCAACTGCTAAAGCAACAGGGAACATGAGAAACATCTCTGCAAAAATTTATAGTTTTAGAAACCAACCAGAAAAGGAATACACATCAAGGTCAGCATGGAGTAAGTTGTCAGATAGCCAGACGACTTCAAAACATCCACCTCATGTTCTCTAATCCTTATGACCTTCCTTTGATAGGCAGGTTCCCATGCATAAAGTTTTAGGATCTAGATAATCAAATATGCACATTTTAATGCCACAAAATAGCAGTGACTATGTTTCAGAAATCAACTTAATATCCAAGTGTCATTTTCAAGTCTTCAGCAATGCCAAACGACAAAAATCTGAATGTTTTACAAACGAAAGAAAGACCCTACATAATTCTAAATTATGTTGTTCTCATGGGATATATACCCTAGTTACTCTTAGTTCTTCAGATTTCAGTGTGTCCCTTATGTATCATACAGGACGAGCTGGTTTCAAAACAGGCAAAATAACAAAAATAAGACAACTTTTTAAAGTGTTTTACTTCTATGCTACCATCTTGCTTTGCTAAAGGTTTCCAGACATCTATTAACATATTTTACATTCTCATTAAAATGTGGTAGCAAAATTCATGCATCATGGCTAGTAAGTTTTTCAAATCATATTAAACCAGTAAATATTTTCCAAAAAGACTTTAGGTACATTATGTTAAAACCACTTTCTCTTTAAACTTTTATTATTTTCAGCTGAAATATTACTCATAAAACCTTAGTTTTTAAAATAACTTATATATCTTTATTGTAATATATAATATTAATAATATAATAATAATAATATCTTTACAACCAAACCTCTTATTAGTTGTGGCATTACCTTTATTCCATGTAATATTTCACTTAGTAGCTTGACTTGTTGATCCGAATACTTCATTTGGCTTTTCTGGTTAAAGGACAGCAACATTTTAATCTTTCAATCAACAAATGGAAAGCAAAACATGCAGTGTACTGGAGGCAATAAATTCCTTTAATGCTATTTTTATCTTGATGAAAAACACACTAGTACTACAATTACAGCATTTTCAGATATATATTTAGTATTTAAAAAAAACATTAGCACAAAGGATTAAAGATATTAAAAATATTTTATCCTAAAATATCATAAAGAGCATATTTCAATTTTTGTTCTTTTTTTTTCTTTACGTTGAATTACATTCTGATTAGGCTTTAAGTTCCCAGGGTGTTCAGGAAATATAATATGGTTTTAATCTTCAAAATCTCTAAGAAGGTAAATACAGACTCAATTTAGTGTAACACTAAATGCATAGTCATGAATATATATGTAATGCTATACAATATAAAACACTGTGTTTGTATGTATACAACAGATATATGTGCATATACAGGATTTAGTATAAAGCTTTCCTCTGTTACTGATTAATATATTGTTATTTAACCAAGTTAACAGAGAAATTCTCACTCCCATACTACACTTAAGCACTTCTGCATCTCACATTTCTAAAATAGTCATTAACAGCCTCCTTAATATTTTGAGGCTTATTCATATACAAGAAGTTGAAAACTTTTATTCCTTTGTATTTCTTCTCTCTCTCATATCACAGTAGGGATCTAGGTGCATATGTAGTTGCTGAACCTCACCTGCAGAAGAGGTTAGAGAGGTTTTTGGTGTCCTTTCAATGTCCCTAAACAGTCACAGCCTTACTAATGAACTAATGGGGACCCAGATTCTTCACTGCAGGTTACACCATCAAGACAACTAATTGCCTTGACAGCAATGCAAAATTTGGGGTTGTAGTATTTTTTTCCAGTAGAAATTGTCATGGTAGCAGGCAATAGAGTTCCAAGAGATCTGTAGCATCAGAGGAGCAGAAAAGAAGTCAGAACACACACAGTACCTCCAGGGGAATTCCTGTACTCTCAGAAGAATGTGCTACATTTTAGTCAGCATCTTAGCCTGAATAGGAAAACTGGAAGAGAGGCATAATCCTACAAAATCCCCTACTGAATGGAATTAGCTCATATCCAAAAATACAGCTTTTTCCTAAATTGAGTCACACAGTGATTTTTGCTAATACGAAAGTATTGTTTCAGGATAATGAAAATTTAGGTATCCAACCTACACACTAGTTCAGTTATCAAACATGGGGCTCCCCTTCTGCAGTTGCACTTCTCCCCTCATTAAGAAACAGCTGCAGCTTGGCATTGTTTATTTGCATGGGGTTTAGCTTAGATGCAACAACACTATTCTAATACATGCATAATTGACCTCCCTGTTCACTCCTGTGACAACTTAGCCTCTCCTTCTTATATGTATTCAAATAGCTCACCTTCAGTCTTCTTACTTTGGCTGCAATGAGTGCATTTACGGGTATAACCAGAAGCAGCAGTGCAACACCTGCTAGGACTGAGGGGCCAAGTTCTCTCCAGAGGAAGACAACAGCCATGATGATCTGAAAAGGCGCTGACCACAACAGGTTCATGTTGATGGCGAGCTCCAGCAGTTGCTGAGCATCTGCTGACATCAGGTTAACAACCTGCCCAGTTGTAAATTGTTGTCGTGAGGAACTTGCTAGAGTTAAGGCCTGCAACCAGAAAATACAGAGGCCACAAAAATCAAAAACCTTGATTGCTTAAAGGATAACAATTATTACAGCAAAGCTGAACCGGCTGAAACAGACTTGCAAATCTTTATCACATCATATGCTACATATTAACGCAATAGTAAATATTTTTATAGGTCAGACAGCTATTTTTACTTCTATATTATTAGCACTTGCATTTCCTGTAGATAATAATGCTGCTGCCTCAGCATATCTTATTAAAGGTGGGATAAATTATAGATAGATTTCCACAGTGGTTAGTCGGTTCTTAAACATCTGAAAAACAATGAACCTACTGGGTAATGAACTCAAAAGCAGCTTCACTAAAATCAGGGGAAAGTGTAACCTCTGAAGGAAACAGTGTGGCAAAATTCAGCTTCTCAGATTCACTACTACTACACAGTAAATACAGTAATCCTGTATACTCTTACTTCTTCCCAGACATCCAACCCAAACAGTTTTCCCATGTCATTCAGTAAATTTGGGAAATAATCCCATAATCAAAACAGAAACAGTTTCCTTTCTACATGTATTTCCAATATTATGTCTGCAGAGGTGGCTGACAAAAAGTGTGTAATTTCAGGATTACCGTCTTACAAGAGAAATTCTGCTGAAATTCAAAATTATGATAAATAAATAATCATCAAAATACAATGTCAGTCTGTTAGTCTGTCACCAGTGTGTAACACCCTGTGTTTTGATCAGGCTAAGTAAACATACTGACTTTTAACACTGTGTGTATTATGGGTTTTGTTTTGAAAGGGAAGTAGAAGGACACTTGATTACCTTTTTGTAGATCAGGCCAATAACTGCAGTCTTGATTTTGACTGCAGTAAGGATGTTGTTCCGATGGTACACCTGATGGAGAAGAGTGTGTGAAAGAACTACAAAAAACAGGGCAACAGCATAGCTACAGCCACTCCCATATGAAGAACCAGGCTGAGTTTCACTGGCCACTATCATTGCTCTGAAAATAAAAGAAAATTAAGTTTTAATTCCATCCATTAAATCAACAACCAACAATAAACATTTCATAAACCAAGACACTGGCAACCTGTTGAGTCTATTCTGGATCCAGATATGGTGAAAGACCACAACAAAATTTGATGTTAAAAGGTTTTATGTATGGTTTCCAATCTGTTGGCTCAGAAGCAATTCTCAAATACAAATCTCAGCATGCATGTGGTATTGCTGACTTCTCTGATGATGGAATACAAACAAAAAATAAAACAATTTTATAAAAGAATTTTTTTTAAATTAGGTATTTGTACTTAGAAGCATTGTAACTACCCACCATGAGAGCAAGAGAGGAAAAATTCTGTAGGAAAATTTTGATTTTTGTGTTAGTAAAAGTTATCTTAAATAACCATCAGCCATGATGTCTTCAAACAGATTTTGTGCTTAGCCACTTTGATCAGGATTACAATGATTCAGGACATATTTTGGAGGTAAACAGTAATTCTGTTCATTAACTCTTTTCTTCATAAACACTCAAGCATTTGATCATCTCTTAACATGCCTGTGGTAAGCACAATTTCTAAAAACCACTTCTATCAACCTCATGGCATCAGCAACATGATAAGAGAGTAACTTCAGTTTCCCATTAAACGTCATTAAATATTATATATTTAGATGAGTTTTTTAAAAGTAGAGGGAGAAAACATTTGACAAAACAGAAGGAAAGTTAAGTATGCTTTTTAGTCCATCTTTCTTAGCATTTGGTTTTATATTTGTACATTAAATACTTACAAACAATATTGTGGAACTTTTACTAATTTTGTCTCAGTTCTTTAGCTATGAAACTCCTGATGTTTTTGAGCTTTCCCTCATTATATCATTTTTAGTTAATCATAGGGATGGAGGTTTAGATACTGGTAACCCTTTAGGTTTATTATTAATATTGTTCTTTGAACATAAAATGAAACACATTAAAAACTTACTTCATTACTTGTGGACTCATAAAAGCCAGAATGTCAGCTGTAACTTTCAGAAATGCAACTTTAATCAATAAATATTTAAATGTTTGCCATAATGGCAAAATCAAAGATGGTTTGTGGAAACTTCTTTTCTTAAATAGCACTCTTTGGAAGCAAGAAACCTGCAAGATTACAAAAATACAGAGAGAATTAAGAGAAAAAAATACTTTTGAACTTCACCCACATTTGCAATATAAAATATGTAACATTAGAGTGTCCATCTAAAGTCATCAGGGTACTATTATCTGAAAAAGAACATTTCCTACAGATAAAAGAAAAGCTCTGGGGTAAAAAATGAAGTCTGATTTTATTTAGCCTGGCTAATAGTTATTTGGAAAGGATAAATGCAATTCCTAGGGTTGCCCTATCATCCATGAATGTAATTACAATATCCTATAATCCTCAAATTATTATCACAGGTCAGAACAAAATGTATCAGAAAAAATAGAGATAAGCTTCAATATAAATGCATTCTCATTCATAGCAGGCTTACAGCAACTTTAAGGCTGAATAACCCTTCTATTATTTCAGAATATTTTCAGTTGTCAAGCAATAATTTTTTTTGTTTGAATTTACCTCAAACAATTGAAGAGATTCTTAAAAGGGCTCAAAAAAAAAGAGACTTTCTTAATCATCATAGTGATGATAGACAGCAAACTGATAATGGATTTCTCTACCTACCTGAAATACAGATGCAAGGAAAAGACAGAGAGAAACAGAAAAGTTCAGAGAGAAGAGTTGGACAGTTTTGACAAAATGATAATTCATCACCAAGAAAAGTCACCATACATTCTGTACCAGTCACAGTAGATTCCTTACCACTTGAAATGTTGAAATGTAACCAGGTATCTTTCTAAGAGGTAAGTTTGAACTTAAAACAATTTGTAGAAAAATCCTACGGCCATACCAGAGATCACTGATCCCAAAACTGAGGAGCCTCTGTATCCTACAAAATGTAGGCTGTTCAATAAACAACTGGATTTTTTAAATCTTCTCCAGGTTCACAACTCAATTTTATTAAAGGATATTGCCTGCTGTCAGAATTATAGCTACCATTAATCCTGGGGCAGACTTCTGGACTTCTTTTCTCCACTGCTTTTCAAAGTTAGGACACACACTGTATGGTGAATCACCTTGATTGAGTTCAAACAGGTCATTCCTTTCCAATGGCTTCTTGTAGCCTAGAGATATCACTCTGAAAGAAAGGAATTAATTTAGACAGCCTGAAATACAACAGGCAAGAAAAGCAGGACTGCTAACTCAACAAGCTAAGGGTATAATCTAGTGCATATAAATACATTTTGTAATCAAAGTAATAGGTGTAATCCTATAAAAGCTACAGACAAAATACTGGAACATACAGTTACCTTCAGTACACTGACATTCACCTGAAGTAAGGAGAGCCCATGGAGATCGTCACATGTGAACAGGGAGTTCTGAAGAACCTTTATACTTCAGAATCTGTTTCTATTTCTGATCCCATATTTTTTTACAGAAAAATATACTATTTCATAAAAAAAAAGTGATATCATTATCCACTTACTATTCTGGTCAGGAATAAAATACCTTTTTATCACAGGAGGGCATTATCATTGAATCCTAGAATCATTTAGGTAGGGAAAGACCCTTAAGATGATATAAATAACCTAACACTATCAACTCTACTACTGAAGGATGTCCCTAAGAGTCATGTCTACACAACTTTAAAATACATCCAGGGATGGCGACTCACTACATTGCCACTCTTCTTCAGGCAAGGTAAACCACATCACACTGCTGGGTTTCAGCACAAGTACAATGAGAAATTCCTTACAGCAGACCTTCAGCTGTTAAATCTTTCTTTTAATGAAGTGCTTTTATCCACTTAAGTGTCAACAAAAAATAAACCTGGCCTTAAAAACAGCAGAACAGGCCTGAAGAATACACTGAGCCTAAAGAAACTAATGGCAGAAACAGGTATTTGGAATTTTTAATAAGCATGTCAGCTTTGTGACAACTCAAAGCAAACTGTGCAATACCATTTCTGAGGTGGTGAAAATGCCAAAAGATTAATGTTGACAATGCCCTCTCACTTAAAGAACATCCCAAACATCTGGGACTCAACCAGAGACACATTCATGGACACTATAGCATGCATCCAGTGTCAGCTGTAACCCCTCGAGGGCTGTGACACAAGCACAGCGTCCATCTCCTCAGTGTGCCCTTCCAGTGTGTGTCACTCCTGTGATGGTGTTGGGTGCATCGTGCAGCACACAAGACTCAGAAATGTTTTCCTGGAGGCTGTAAAACTCTGGTTGGGGTGGACCTTGCTATCCCCAAGGGTGAAGCTGCAACGTTAATCCAAAGTGAATTTCACGGAATCATAGAAGGTTAAGGGCTGGGAATCCACCTTAAAGGTCATCTAGACCCAACTCCCCTGCAATGGGCAGGGACACCTTCCCCTAGACCAGCTTGCTCAAGGCCTTATCCAACCTGAGTACTTCCAAGGATTCAGGAAGTATTCACCCACAACTTCCCTTCACAGCTAAATAACTCAAAAAACATTTTTTGGTTGGGTTTTTATTTTCCTTCTCTACTTTTGTTAGACACTGTAGAATTAGTTAAGATAAGAAGTATAGCCTGCCTTGAAAATTTGGGTGAATACCATGACAGAAAGAATGCATCAATGTCATCTAAAACCACTGCGGTAAGTACACTGCAGAACCTTCCAGAAAAACTGAACATCTGTATTTAAGGTGTAGAATGTAAGGACTGGTAAATACAAAGGTGAACTCCTAACTTCAACAGGACCAGAGTATAACCGAATACTCTGAATCCTTGAAACAATCTGGTTGTTTTGAATCAGCTTATTAATTGCAAATACCAGTTTCAGTTCTCTGTAGAATTAAGAATACTGAAAAAGCAAGAAACAGTTCTGACACTTCTCACATGTTCTTTTTTCCCACTTACAGATTTTCGAATTGTGTATATCATCTGGCTCAAATAATTTTTCAAAGAAAAAAGTGTTAAAATTTAGTAATGGCCACAAGACACAACACACAAAATTGTCTGAAATAACACTGAAGAACATATTAAATGACAGGAGGTTGCAAGACTTTAGATAGAGTTGAACTTTCAGTTTTTGTTTTTTGGTGAAAAATTTCTCAAGAAGCAGAGGGAGTTGCCGGTGTATGTGAGCAGGTGAGTGACAATAACAACTTGTGGCCTGTCATGAAAGAGGGAGGAAAATAAGCATGAAATTGGCTACCTGGAAAATACCTTACATGTACTACTGAATATTTGTTCCTGGAGATCTAGAAAGTTGTTATAATGCTATTGTTAAATATAATGCCATTAGATAATGCATAAAATGACTGTTACGATGTATAAAAATACTCCACAAAATATTTTAACATGATCTTTAAATGCTGCAATTTTGATTTTTGTGCAAAAAGCTAACTGCACTCTCATTGTCAGACTTAAGCCAGAATGATGTTGTGGAATATAAGTGCACAGTCCACAATTCTGTGAGCATCAATGAACAACCACAGTTTAATAAATTCTCACCTGCTAAACCAGGAATATGTTAATTTACTGAAGAAAGAAGCATTCTCTTCAGTGTTGCACTTCTGTTTAAAAAAGAACAAAGGAAAAAGGATCAATATAATTCTTGAAATAACGATGTTCTTGGCGTTTTTGTTTTCTTCTTTACTAAACATGTACTTTTCTAGAAGATATTTCTTTCTGATCTACCAAAAGACCTATACCTATACAAACTTTGGTTTTGCCTGTCACCTTCTTCCACCAACACACTCAAACACAGGATATGAAGAATGAGAAAGGTCTACAGCCTCAAGAATTAATAGAACAACTTAACTGGCTTCCTTAAATCTTTGACAGTTAAATTTCTGCAGGTTTTATTTTTTTCCCCCTATTTGATAACGTAGGTATTGGATGTTATCAGCAACTAATACCTGAAAAGCAGCAGGCTCCTTTCAGGACACCCTATGAAATAAAGCACTGCCAACATGTGCCGTGCATATCAATGAGAAGAGTATGGCACTGCTGCCAATTTCATGAGGCATCGGAGATAAAGAGTAACACAGCAAACAAACAGAACTCTCCCGTGGGGCCCGGGGAATGTGAGTGTATCCACGGCCAGCAGTGTCTGCAGCACACCCAGGAGTGAGCTCGGTCCCTCAGTCACTGCCTCCTTCACTGAATCCCAGCCCGAGCGCGCAGTTGCGGCCTTTTCCAGCAGGTGCCGTGAAACACCCACCGACACAAGCGGCGCTCCTCTGTCGTTTCCCACAATAATTTTTGGTGTGCCCTCAGTAAAACGCTGAATGGTTACACGATAAAGCGACAAATGACTGCAAACAGGGAGGTAAAGATGTATGTCCCCGTTCCCCGACAAACACACCCGCTCCTGCACCTGCGCGCCCTCACAGCACGACGCGCTTGGCTGTGGGGCAACACCATGGCCGCGTCCATTCCCTGCTTAAACCCGGCTCCTGTCTGCAGCCTGAAGATTATTCCCTCCTTATCCATGCAAAGGACACACCAACTGCGCTTTAGGGGACAGACTATCAGGCACCCAACCCGGACTCCCGGCGGGTTTGAGGCGGCCGTGGGAGGAAGCGGGCACCGCTCGGAGTCCCGCAGCCGCCTGGAGCCCCACCGAGAGCCGCCCTCCTCCTCCCTACTCCCCGGCCCTGTCACCTCCGTGCCGGCACCCAGCGGCTCGTAGCGGCCCCGCCACAGCCCTCGAGAGGCGGCCATGGCTCCTGCAGCACCCTCCGAGGGAGGGAGGAGAAGGGGAAGGGGAAGGGGAAGGGGAGGGCGGTGCTGCCGCCGCTGCCGCGTCTCGGCCTTCCCCGGGCCGCTCCTCCCGGCCCGTCCTGTTCGGCAGCCCCGGCACGGCGGGACTGACCCAGTGACAGGAGCCGGGAGAGCGGCCTGAAGCTGAGCCTGGGGAGGGTTAGCCTGGATATCAGGAAAAAGCTCTTCAGATGGTGGCTGGGCACTGGAACGGGCTCACAGGGAAGCGGGTACAGCCCCAAGGCTGGCCGAATTCGGTGTTTGGACAATGCTCTGAGGTACAGGTTGTGACTCTTAGGGATGGTCCTGCACAAGACCAGGAGTTGGAATTGATGATCCTGATGAGTCCCTTTCAACGCAGCAGATTCTGTGATTCTATAGCTATTGTATGCATAATATATTTCAAAAATAATAAGAATGTTGAACATTCATGTTTTGATAAGAGTTCAAAGATTTGAAAATTTCTCTCAAATAAAAAGAGAAAACAAGAAGAGATTAATCCAGATATTCAGTATTAACGTGTCTTTCTCTTGACTTGTGTCCACGCTCTGTCTCCTTTTGTTATCTTTGGTACTTTGTGTGTCATTGTCACAACTTTGCCATTTTCTCATTCTTTCAGCGGGTCTTTCATCACCTGGTGCCTTTCACGTTCACTTGAATAGGGCAGGGCCAACTCAGGAGCACTCTGTGCAATCTTAACATTTGCACTTTAATTCCGATAAGGAAAAGACTATAAATTTGGGCTCACTGGTGGAGGCATCTGCTGGTAAGGAAATTGCTGACCTGATGGACGCTTTACTATGTCATGCTAAAATATGGTACTTCTAGAGAATTAGAAAGTTGAGTTGGTAACACTGGGAAAGTTCTGAAGAGTTTAATTTTGTATGCATTATAGATGAGACAATTACAAGACTGACAAATTATAAAAAACCCACAGAATGTTTAAAAATAAAGCTGATCTACTTTAGTCCAACAACTAGTACAATTGGAAAAAGAAATAGGTCAGAAAAGAGTGATGTGTGAGGGGCTGCACTCTCTGTGGGTGTGCTGGAGGAGATGGGGAGAGCAAGCACAGAGTGACACAGTGGGCACAGGTCCAGCTGGGGGCCTTGTTGTGGTGGTCGCATGACACTTCAGTGTTTTAAGGTGCTCAGTTCAGTTTTTCTTTCCTGGATTTCCCCTGCTGATGGGAGGCAAATGTTGATGTTGTCAAGCAGTGGAAGTATGCATGGCACAGGAACAAGGCCCTGGGAAGAGCTGTGTGTGCCACAGGGTATTTCCTTTTCCTGTGAGTGAAACTGCAAGTGAGCAGCGAATAACTAGTGGGAAACTACACAATTATATGAAAATCGGGCTGAGAAGCTGAGCTCCCCACATGCCACCCTCATCAGTATGGTTAAACATTGTGATAGTTACTGACAAAATACACATATACAGTGTTGGATGTTGTTCAGTTCTCAATGGAAATTACTGGAGTATGATTGCTCTCTTTAAAGCTGGAGTCACACCTACCTTGTGACCCACATCTGCCTGGTTGCTACAAACAGGTTTCAATCGTGTACACATATTCAGCATTCCAAGTATATTTTTGAAGTGTTGTTTTACAAAGAAGTGCATTTTCAGAAGTCATCATGATGACAACAGGGTGAAAAATAATCATTAAAGAATTTATTTTCCAAAGCACAAATGGTGTGCATTGCCTCAGTGCTTATATTTTCTAGCGGAGAATTAGTTACCAACTTGTCAAGCCTATTTAGAAAGGGATTATCAATTTACAGGAATTGCAAACATCCGTGTAGAAGACAGTAAGCCTTAAGTTTCTTCCACCAAGTTGGTGTTTTTTGTTTGCAATCTTTAGACAGCTTATTTTCATAGTTAAACATGCTGCATTGCAAAAGCCTGGTGGGATTTCCTAATGCCTGGAAGTGAGGGGTGCTCTTAAGGTTAGCGGTTAGGTAGAGAAGAATTTTTCTGTAGAAGTGACTTGAGACGTAAGAGAGATAAGAGTTGTTCTGAAAATGGAATTTCCCAACACTACAGAATCCCTGGGGGCAGAGAAAAGTTTAGAAGGGGAAATATCATTTGCATGTGACCACAGATCAGCCTATCAGGGATTGTGTAAGAATTTGTTCTTATCTTGAAAACCACACTCTGATGTTTTCAGATGCTATTTTATCAAAAATTTCTGGGCATCAACTCAGATGTAATAGTAACATTCTCTTATTGATGAACCAATTCTTGTACTGTAGTAAAATGAAGTTTTTATATCTTTTTTTCAGCTTGAATACTTGGCCAGTCTTGAGAATTTTTTAGTAGCTGGCAGTCTGTGGGGTCCCCTAAAAGTATCCGGGTTCATTCAGCAGGTTCTACTCTGACAGTCCTGGGCACTGTGTGGGACAGTCAAAGTCCTGAAGAGGCAGTGCCAGCATCCTCCACTGGTTTGTGTAAGGCACTTTTGAAGCAGATAATTCTAAATCTCAGTGGGAGAAGGAGCGCATCCTTGTGGGAAAAGCACAGTGAGTGGGCATAGCAACAGTGCAGCGCAGCAGGATGGGAAATAGCTGAACTTTGGAATTTTTCATCTGTTTGTGAGAGTGTACCTGAAACTCAGAGTCACCATGAAGGATTTACCTGGCAGTGGGCTGTCAGTAGAAGCTACAGTGCAACCAGTTACAGGAACTGAGATATAGGAATTGTTCAGAAGCACGAGTGCCACCGTTGGTGAGCACAGTTCCCTTGTCACATGACAGAGACATGAGCTCACCCCAGTTCAACACCCTGATTAATACCACAAAACCATCTGGTCATTGATTTGGTACAGGAATCCTTTCCCTACACTGACTCTAGAGGGCTTTGAAAACATTTCATTGGGGGTTATATAAACACTACTGTGAGTGGGGCTTATTTCAATTTTCAGTTCAAGAGAAACTTGAAATTTCCTCTCTTTTCCCTGGTTCTGTGTAGAGGAACAAATGTTAGCACTTTATTCACAGCTAGTGGCATTAGGTACATTAAGTACATATGTAAGATTTTCTTCTAAAATCAGGCAATTGGCTTTTGGATAAGCCCAGTGAATGCTTTACTGGGGCTGTTACCAGTTTGGTTTCAGTGGTGTTGATCTCTCCATGCTTTAACTTGTGTATGAATGGGTACTGTAGGTGGAGTGCATGTTGAGGCTCCCTGACTGGAGGTTTCTTGGGTGCACTAGGTTTTCATTGTAACAGTAATCTAGATTAAAAAGTAGGGAGAGGGAGGACACTCTGCCATTACTTGTTTTAAGCAATATGTGATGTCAGTAAAGCTGTGCTTTTATAGTAATAGTTGGGCAAAGTGTCAAAGATTTGAGACAACAGGGAAGTGCAAAGGAATTACAAGAGCTGCTGTAGTGAACTTTACTCCAAACAAAGTGACATATCTGAGAAACGGAAGCAAAAAATTAGTTAAAGGTCATTTGTTGAGCTGAGTTGATTTTCATACCAGCACACATACTGCACCTTTTTCTCCTTGTGACTGCATTCAAAATGGAAAAGACACCTTTGAAGACACCTCCTAAAGGCTTTCTGCTGCAAAAACTTGTGCAGCACA
This sequence comes from Rhipidura dahli, assembly GCA_013399225.1. Taxonomy (NCBI): domain Eukaryota; kingdom Metazoa; phylum Chordata; class Aves; order Passeriformes; family Rhipiduridae; genus Rhipidura; species Rhipidura dahli. Next base: position 1,325,991 of record VXAC01007801.1, read on the forward strand.
GCTGTGATGAGCTGCTCACATTCATAAAGCTGAAGAGACTGATCACTCAGTAAGTAATGAAACACACCCCCACCCCCTTAACTGTAGTGGAAGGAAACAAAGGAAACCTAGACCTTATGTTTAGAAGCACTGTGAATGATACACTATACAAAAAACATTCCTAGGGTGCATTTGCATCATACTTGAATGGTTATGGTATGTTTTCCTTTCTCCTGAACTGGAAATATTTGGTTCACAGATATAGGCAAACTGAGTATCCACACTCCACATGTGAATAATGCAGGGCTTATCTGCCTTTTTGCCTCACCATAAACTTTAAAAACCTGTAGTCTGTACTCTTGTATTTACCCAGTGAAGTGATTTGTAAATAAATGAGCTTCACAAAAATAAATACTTCTTCATTTGTTTTGCAGGTGGGATACAGAGGGAATGAGGTTACAAAATACACAACAAATCAATGTCTGGGTGAGGTTTGTGGGACTCTAAGCTCCATCTCTCTGCCAGAGATGCCTTTGCAGACCCTCTCAGAATTTAGATTAGAGAATGAATCCTTGGAAAAGCTCAGATTCAACTTTTATGGGAAAATTAACACTGGAGATACAGTTCTCAGAATTATTTTCAAGTTCTTACAGGAAGATCCTTCTGTCACTAGAATGACTTTTTGCTCTAAGTTCCTTCTGCCCATCTCAGTGCCACTATTTGCAGTTCAGTGACATACTCAAAACCCCCCAAACTGTGGATCTTTAATGGGATGCACCATGAGTTACCCCACCTCCTGAACTCCACGCATGCAGGAGTTGTCAGTAATATATGACATTGCTTGCTTACGTGTAAACCTGCTGATAGCCAGAGAGGGAAATAGATTAAAAACCAGTTCCAACCCTCAAAGCCCAGAAACCACCCTACCCGCTGAAGTCACTCAATAGGAGGAGTCATAAATTGCAGAAGCTTGACTACAGCTTTACTTTCTGCTTCCTACTCATTCACTTCATTGGTGTCATTCAGTTGTGTTAGGAATCTAGCATCAGGAGACACTCAATTTGCCACTTTTTTGTGGATATCACACATCACTTTTTTCTCCACTTCCACATGCTGAAATTGTGTTTCTTCATCTGTTTGATATACTGGGTGAAATCAGGTAAGAACCATTAGCTTACTTGTGATGTAGAATCTTCACTTTAATCAAACATTATAAAATTAATATTCCTTCATTTAAATTGGCCAAAAGATTAAAATAAAATCTTATTAATTATGCCTAATGGGACAGATTATTAGTAAAAAGAATTCAATAACTTTGAAACTGAGACATAAGGTTTCATTTTAAAGTAAATAGAACCAAGCTTGATACTTTATCTCTGGCTGTACTTTGCCCAGAGACCTGCTCAGGTGTGTGCACTTTGTACAAAGTAGACGTAATGATGAAATAGTCTTAATATACTAATGTGAGTTTATTGGTTGTTACTGATTTGTTAGGTGCTTAGATCTTCAAGTTATGTATCCCATTTTTAAACAGTAAAATTTAGTTACAAAAAAAGACTGTACACTTTGGATTTTCCCCTTTCCAACCACAGAAGACAGTTAAAATGCTTACAAATGTGCACAGGAAAAATAAAATTACCCATTAACTTGCTTAAACTGCATGTGTAACATCCCAACGCCTACGTGTATGTTTTGATTGTACAGAAGAGTGAGTACTCCAACAGGAGTGCACAAAGGGCAGCTGGGTATTGCTTCCAGTATTCAGTGAGAAACAGGAGTTGGAAAAACTTCCCCTAATGACTCCTCACTAAACAATTCAAAGTATTATATCTATGAATCTATTTGTAGTTCTTATCTAATTCCATAGTAAAGACATCGTCATTTCATTTTTTTCTCTATTTACTTTTGGAAGAATAACTTCTGTCATTGCATAGCCAGGAGTAAATGAGTTGCTTCCCTTTGATATTTGCCAGCTGGTAAATAGGTTTGTCAGTTAAAATAATTTCCTTGTGATAGATTTCTCACTCCCATGGAACAGACTGTGTCTGGTTTAGCTCACTGTCATTTCACTGGTTTTAGAAGAAGTAATTTTTATTTCTACCAATCAAATGATTTTTAAAAAAATCAAAATATTTAAAAGGATACAGAGCAATATTTTAGCATGAATCTTTTATATGTTAGATATGAAGGAGTAAATTTAAGGATCAGTGATTAAACTTGGATTTAAAGACCACATCAGGCAAAATGGAGAGTTTCATTTTGTACCTTTGAAAATATAATCGACTGGTTTTATTTTCACTTTGTAGATGAAGTTAGTGTAATGTAATTTATATTCTAGTTTTATCATCATATACAAATATATGAAAATTTGAAATCAAATGGGACACATATTAACATCTCAGTATCATGTCACATGCATGACATTTTACCAGGTTCTTGATTATTATTTTCAATAAATTCAAGTCCACTTCAGCCAAACAACTTTCAGTTTCAGGACTTCTTGCATAAGTCCAGGTGATGAAATGCATTGTTTTCCTTTATCACTAGTTAGTTAATAACCTGTTTGGTAATTTCAGCAAAAGTTACATATATTATTCAGTGTTTAAATGAGGAAAACAGTGGTATTTATGTTGAAACATATTTCTGTCTTTTTCTCCATTTTATAGTTGCAGTTACTGTCATAACATGATGACAGGCAGGAAACTTTTGTCTGGTCAGTTTGCAGCAGTGAGTTTCAGTCTATTTTTAAAACTCTGTATCTTCAAGCCTACTCTGGTTTGGACTATATCCATTTTTTTGGTGTGATGACCTGTTGAGAAGTAACCAATCCAGTCCTTGTAGATACATGGTTTGGCATTAAAGGTGATAGGTCTAGTTCCATAAATCAGTGAATTAGTGTCTTTAGTGCCTTAACAGCATCTTTACTGCAGCTGGAGTGCTGTAATTCACATTGTTTAGCTTTGCTTAGACCTGAGCTGTAGTATTGAACACATATTTCAGATACCTTGTAAGCCACCCACGCTTGCCTTTTGCAGTTTTATAAAGGGATGCAGGCTTGCTGTCCATCTCAGAATGGGTGGATTTGGTTCTGCCTGTGACCTGCCCACTGGGAAAAGGAGAAGAGCTAGAACTGCTTCTCTTATGACTCAAAAATATGAGAATTTCAGGATTTTTTTTAATATATTATTTTTAAGGAACTAAGAAGGTACTACTTTCCTTCTTACTTTTGCTTTCTAGAAGACGACTTGTTTTGCAAAGATTTTAATGACAGAAGAGTTGAGAATGGTGCCACTGACTACCAGAGAGACAAAAGTCTTGTGTAAAATAATGTAGCCCACTAGAAGTCAAATGATGGGCTCAGATTTTCCTGGCCAAAAACCAGCTAAGACCATAGCAAAGGTGAAAAGGCCACAGCAGAAGAACTGTGACAGGTGTTGATGTTCTGTACTGAAGTGGTTTATCTGCACTATGTGACCTCAGCAGCCAAGAAAAATCTTCGAAGTGTAAATTTTGGATGTTGATAACCAAACAGGGGAGAAGTTTAGTCTTTTAGACTCTTTTGAAAATCTCCATCCTCTTGTTGACCAGCTTCACCTGGTACACCCTAACTGTCCAAGAACAGACAAAAATGCTAAATCCTACTCTTTGTCTTGTGCCATTATGTACACTGACCTTAATTTTTATTTTTTCAACCTCAGAACAAGATCTTTTGTTTCTTCTGTCTTTGTTTCTTGATAATGGTGCTGTTATGGTGATCCAAAGCCAGGAAAGGGATTATCCCTGTAGTGTCAGGCAGCTATTTCTTATTGCTAGATCAAGCAAATAAGGTCTAAGGATTGGCAGCACTGCCACCAGGCCCAAAGAGGAAGAAACAGCCACAACAGCCTTCCTGTTTAAACAACACACACTTGTGAAAAAGTTCTGAGAACCTGAATATGATAGTGAAGTAAAGGGTCTTATCAACACCGACTACTAGTTAGTACCTATAAGTAGAAGCTACACTGTTCAGGAAAATTAAGGATAATTTCACATTTGAAGGGTTCAGAGGAGTGTACTGGTATCTACAGAGCCATTAGTTAAACTGTGGCTCCTTGTTCAGTGCATGTTTTGATACCTCATTCCAAAGGTCAAGAGTGAAGAAAATGGAAGTGGTCCACTTTCAGCAGAAAGAGATATGAAAAGTGAAGAGGGAGTATTTCAGGCAGTCCAACTCATCAAATGACTGTCTTAACATTTTCATCTTTTTCAGATGAGGAACAAAAATGTCCCGAATTTACAGATCTTAACATAGGCAATGCTTTGTCTGGAACAGACCTCCGTGTTCAGCTGCTCCTATACACAAGGGAAAATCGAAATTGTTCTGAGAGACTCCTTGAGCACAATGTTACTGCATCTGAGTACCTGAATACAACCAAGGGAATTGTCTTTGTTATTCATGGCTTCAGGCCAACGGGGTCGCCTCCGGTATGGCTGGGTGACATGAAGAAGCTGCTACTGTCTTCAGATGATATTAATCTCATTATAGTTGATTGGAACCGTGGTGCTACCACTGTGAATTACATAACTGCTGTGGAAAACTGCAAAAAAGTTGCAGAAATACTGAAGAATTATGTTGACCAGATTCTGGTAAGGCAAACCATTGCATCTGTTCTGAATCAGTTTAAAGAGCACGGTTTGAGTGGGAATGGATATTCAAAATATATCTGGAGAGAAGTCCAGTGAACAATATGAAATCATATTTCTTTATAAAGATATTACTAACTTTACATGCAGTTATTATTGCACATATTTAACTTCACCTGAGTTTTTACTTGCCTTTCACTGAAGTGTGCCTGAAAGTGCGTCTGATTTCTTGAACCAGCTGGAAGTTTCAGGTCTTCTGGAAAGAGTAAATTCACCAATGGGGAAGGGAGAGATGTTCAAATACTATGCAGCTCTAACATTTTACAAAGGCATTGCACAACTATTTTAATTATTAATCTACTGTAAATAAAGATTTTAAATGAGAAGTAAACCACTGGCAAAGATATAAAAATTAATTCCAAAATGTCTTGTCCAACTTCCAACTTCTTGTCTCTAGAGGCAGTTGCTGAAACAGTAGTTGATGCCAGTGGTCTTAACTGGGCTTTAGATTTATTGCTTGATCAAATTAACAAGGCATATTATGATGTTATTTATGCCGTTGTCTGATTTGTCACTTGAATTTTCGTCTTTTCTCACCACTTTTTTCTCAGCCATTCTCAGAAAGCTTGAATGCTTTGCAGTAAAAAAATATTCACGTGGAATTTGAGAAAAACATCCAGCCTTTTGAGAAAGACTGAGGTGAAAGGAGAGAAAGACAATCAGAATCTGTCCTCTGGGACTAGATACAGTGATAGCAATTTGCAATTATGCCAACAGTAGTTTTGTTGTTATGGAATTTAAAAAAGTTAAATAGGTCTATAACAGAGAGTCTCCAAGTTAATTGCTGTTTACAGATCTGCCTGGCAAACAGTGGCAGCGTGTGTGAGTCCTGAAAGTGATGGGAAGGGTGTCTGTAGTGTCCCACAGCTATCACTTTCACACTTACAAGCTGTTGTGAGGCCTTTGTTAATTTGTTTTGAGACATAATAATATTCCAGATCCTGTGTGTCACCCCATCATTTTGCAGGGATTCCAGCTAGGTCCACTGACATTTTTTTAGAGTTCTTCGGTAGGTTTTGGTTTGGGTTTTTTTGAATACTGCCTGCTTTGTAGAATGGACATTTTAAAGTGTGCATTAGGTACCATTATTCAGCAGTTGTGTGGAATAAGTATTTGTTAATGGTATTACATTTCTAATTTATTCTATTGGAAGGATAAAGCAGGGCAAGATTTTTGTTTCCTCATTTTGGGGGTCACCTTTTGGGTTCCCTTTCTTATATCTGATAAATGTCTTTCTCTTCCCTTCCTTGCTCCCCTTCTAACTAGTGTGACATTTCATGAGAAATGTGATTTGAACTTCCTTTTTACATTTTTCTAGTTAAAGAATTTCATAATTACACTTTAACTAATATAGAATTGCAAACTGAAAGGAACTTGGTAATTTCCATTTGCTTTTAGAGCTAAAAGGTTAGGAATATCACTTACACGACTGACAAAAAGTGAAAACTAAATCAGCCTGCTGATTTCTGTTCAGTTAATACTGTGTGTGACTCTGGTTTTGGTGTTTTTTCCCTCTGCTAGGCGGCCGGAGCTTCTCTTGACTCTGTGCATTTGATTGGAGTTAGTCTTGGGGCTCATATAGCTGGGTTTTTGGGCCAGAAGTATAATGGCAAACTTGGCAGAATTACAGGTAAGGCTTTTAATCCCAGTGCACATATTATATTGTACCTTGTATTGTTGTCAGAGCACTGAGATGTTGACAAATGAGAACTGAATATTTAATGACATACATGAGGAAAAATATAGCCCTGATAGCAGTTCAGGAAATTGAGAAATTCTGCCTTCAGGACATAAATTACAGATTAAATTTTCCAACCTGGTTACCTCTAGTCTCTCAAATGAAATTTGAGTGCTACATCTAAAAGCCACTTAAGTTAAATGATGTGCTATCTGACTAGTGTCTGACTAGTTGTGTTCTGGTGGTGAGAGCAGTTATATTGTGCATTTTGGTTTTATGAAGTGTATCATAGATCCAGTGTTTTCTGGGGAAAAGGACAAAATGAATTCTCTTGATTTGATCCCCAGTGCTGTTGACTTATATTCATCTGAGTAAATGGGAGGTGAGCACATCTAGTTAGGGAGAAAGAGAAAATCATAGATATGGATTGATCAGTCTCATGGTAGGAATCTTTGCTTTTCTTAAAAATTTGATGAAAAGAAATGTGCTATTTTTTTTAATTCTATGTCAGGAAAATGAAGAATTACTGCTGAATAATGCTCAGATTTTGGTCTTTTATATACCTGTAGAAGGAGCCCAGGATTTATGATGCAAATGTTGTTTTTATTTAGGTCTGGATCCAGCAGGCCCTTCGTTCACTGGAGAACCACCAGAGCAGAGACTGGATGCTACTGATGCACAGTTTGTGGATGTAATCCATTCTGATATTGATGGTAATGACACAGCCTGGCCTTGCCTATTTCAGCTGGAGCAAAGGCAGGAAAGCAAAAGAGAAGGGATCAGCTATCTCAGTAACGTCCAAGTAGTGCTGCAGGAGTATATTTTGTGTTACCATGAACATTCTTTTGCTGTGCAAGTGTCTATGAACACAGAGGCTGCAAGCAGATGAATTAATCCCTTCTGAGACAGCCAGGCTCTTTTCTATCAACTCAGTACACCACTGCTTAAAATTCTAAAGCGTTGTTACTGTAAGGTTAAAAAGAAGAACATTTGAAAGTCTGCTTCATCTATGCTTTAATCTGGTTTCATTTCTTCCTTAAAAACTCTAAACCTTCCACACCACAGTTGTCCCATTATTTCTGTAGTTACGTATCAGTTTCTTTAGTAACATTAAAAGTTAAGCGTTTTAGTTTACAAATTTGTATACAAAGCTGTACAATACCAATTTTTGTAATGTTCCCATTAGGTGAATAAAGATAATGTGTGGTAAAAAGGAAGGTAGGTCAGATAGAATTAACTCCTACTCATGGAATTTTGCTTGCTTTTATAGGACAGATACAGATTTTCTTACTTTTATTTGCTGATATTCAGAATCCAATGTCCTGCAAAAAATGGAAAATTTTACTCTAATGAAAATTGCATTGGGAAAGAATTTTGGTTGCTGGAGAGAAGATGAATTTCATAAACTTATTTACGTAAATAATATCTCATTTACATCTATTTCTGTTCTTTCCCTTTTGTAGCGGTAGGAATCTTACACAATTTTATATCATTTGTGTACAGTATTTTACATATATACAATATTCTTAAGAAGAAAAAAACTCTTGACTTTTACCTCATAGTATGACTTTAATTTACAGTACAAAAAGAATGGTAAAATGGCAAAAGTTTTCTTTGACACCTCAGTGATTTTTGGACTGAATGTGAGGATAATTAATTGCTTTCATAATTCTGTTTATGTTTTTTTCATTCATGATGTTTTTTCTTTAGTACTAGGTTTCAAGAAGCCTTTAGGAACCATTGATTTCTATCCAAATGGAGGACTGGATCAGCCCGGCTGTCCAAAAACATTTTTTAGTGGTAAATAAAATTGTATTTATTTAATCACAGAATCACCAGGTTGGAAGAGACCTTCAAGACTGAGTCCAACCTATGGCCTAACACCAGCTCAACTAAGCCATGGCACTGAGTGCCACATCCAATCTCTTTTTAAACACATCCAGGGGTGGTAACTCCACCACCTCCCCGGGTAGACCATTCTAGTACTTTATCACTCTTTCTGTAAAATCTTCTTCCTGATATCCAACCTATATTTTCCTTGGTGCAGTTTCAGACTGTGTCCTCTTGTTCTGTCAGTTGTTGCCTGGAGAAAGAGACCAACCCCCACCTGACTACAACCACCTTTCAGGAAGTTGTAGAGAGTGATACAGTGACCTCTGAGTCTCCTTTTCTCCAGATTAAACAACCCCAAAAGAGAAAAAAAGTTTGAGATCAAATCAAAAAATGTTAAATTGAATTGAATGTACACTGCACTTAGTCAGTAACATGGGAGCTGAGACTGTGTTCTTTCTTTTCCATCCCTATGCAGCAAAAGAAAAATAATAAAGATATTTGAAATTAATCTTGCTATAACATACATACCCCATCATATCATTAATATTGGTATGATGGAATTATGCTACTGTATTATATATACAACCTGAAAATACTGATCATTATTTTTCCATGGTTATATAGGTCAAGGCATGAGGGAAAGTGTTTGTGTCCCAGCGGTTTGGGCAGGATCCCTTGCATGGAAGGCAAGGCTTCCACATCCCCACTATGTTTTAGGCTCCTCCTGGCTGGCAATGATGGACAGAGTTTTGGTTTTGGAAATGTCTTTTGGGTTCTAGGATGAAAACAGTTTTATGAAATGATCTTTTGATGCAGAATTTTTCTTATTTTGACTGCCATGAATCATAGGCAAGGTTGCTGGCAATTATTTTTGTTTACTCTTTTTGGATATGTTAGTTTCTGTCAGTATTTCCCATGACTAATCTGCACAGTGCTGCTACCAGTTAGAGCTTCTGCAAAGGCATAAGACTTCCACTTGTGTGTCTGTGAGTATGGGAGAATCCCTTAAGCATCATCTTCATCTCTACAATTCCCATAGTTTGCTTTGTCAGGAAAGGAAGGAATTTATTTCCCCAGACAACTAGAGAGAAGAATCTCTGAAATGTTCCTCATAGTAATTTTTTTTTTGCCAAAACTGTCACTCAGAGAGTGGTAAATCACTGACACGGATTTCCCAGAGAAGTTGTGGATGTACCACAGGATTAACTCTGGAAGTGTTCAAGGCCAGGTTCAATGGGGCTTTGAGCAGCCTGGTCTAGTGGAAGGTGTCCCTGCCCAAGGTAGAGGGGTTGGAAAAAGTTGATATTTAAAGTCCCTTCCAACCCAAACCATTCTGTGATTCTACTTTTACAACACTTTTTTTTCATTAATAGAAATTGTTACATATTCTTTTTATATATCTTTTTTTGGTTTGTTTCCCTGAAGGATTTCAATATTTTAAATGTGACCATCAAAGATCTGTCTTCCTCTTCTTATCATCTTTGAAAAGCAAGTGCGACATAATAACATATCCTTGTGACTCTTACTTGGATTACAAGAGAGGAAAATGTGTTGATTGTGATGCTTTCCAGCCCATGTCCTGCCCAGTCCTGGGTAAGTATTACCATATCTGTTCTGGGCTGGGTGAGATTTCCTGGGAAGTCAGAGTACTACTGTTAAAGTAACTTAAAATTCATGGGTTTGTCTTCTTTATAGTTAACCTCTGCTAGGCACAGGTGCTGAATGTTCCTCATCTTTGGTCTTTATGCTTTCCAGTCTGGAATGGATTCCGTGTTTCCCTTTCCTCGAGAGGGGAAACACTGCTTGTAGGTAGTTCATCACTTCAGGCTTCAAGAGTGTCTTATGATCCCTAGAGTAGCTGTGGTTTTTATTTAAGACTAATAATGTTTCAGCAACTTCATGGTTTCTCTGGCTCTTGCTTTGGAATCAAGCTTTTATTTGGAGGGGATTTTGGTTGTTATGGGGGTGTTTTGCTTTTAGAGAGGATCTGGGTGCAGCTTGGAAAGAGCTACCATCGTGTGAGCATTTCCTCTTTGGCAGGGTTTTCTTGAGAATGAAATTTTAAAATTATGTAACGAGAAGCTAACTTTCAATTTGTATCTTGTCTTTTTTACATCTTTATACAAGGGTGTGCACCCTGTATTAGTTAGATCAGTTTTGAAGAAAAAGCATAGATAGACAGATCTGTGTGCTATTTTATAAAAAACCCCAACCATAATGAGCCTTTAGAGTAGGACAGAAAGACTCCAGGACTTCCCCAGCATGGTCATTAGCCAGGCCTGGTGCACTTGGGCATAATGCCCAAGGTAGAGGCAGAGAAATATTTCCCCAGTCAGCTGCTGAGTCTGGGAACTGAGTGGAGAAGCAACATCCTTCTGCTGCAATCTTTCCTGCTTCCTGCTTTGCAGTGGCATCTCTGCAGCCTGGAAATAGCCCCCCTTGTCCAGTCTAGGAAGAGAGATTAACAGGGAGAGAATAGCATCATCCATTCTAGAAACCAGGACTGTTATCAAGCCCCAAAGACAATAATCATGGAATTGTATCAATTTCTTTCTACATTAAATCCATAAGCTTAGGGGGAATGCAGAGTATTTTAGATTTTATTAAACAAATCTACAAATAGGCTAAAGAATTTAAAAATATTTAATGATTCAAAAGAATGAAAGGAAAGCTGTTCTGTAAGTGCTCTCTGCAAACACGTGGGCTATACTTCTGGATTTGTTTTTGTCACCTCTGCAGGAGTCTGTAAGCACTACTTTTTGGAGTTAATATCTAGACTAAAGAGGTTACTATTACATTATGATAATTTTAGTGATACTAATAGATTAGAGGAATGAAATACTTGCACTGAGTTTTCTTTCTCAGAGGATATTTAGGAAAATTAAAGCCAAATTTGTGTGAGATTCTTTTGAGTAACTATATGTGTATCATGATTTTAGTAAATGTCTGAAATGAAATATTTAAACTTTGGATTTCAGGTTATCATGCTGATAGATGGAAAAAACTGTTGACACCATATAGTTCACCAATACAAGCTTATTTTGATACCTCGGACCAAGACCCCTTCTGCAGTGAGTGACTAAATACATATCTAAAACCTCTTTATAAAAATTTATGACTGTTATTTTTTAGCTGGTCTGGAGTGATCTGAAGCATGTTAAAAGTAGCAAGTTTGTGTGAGCAACTGTGCAAAATGATGTAAAAAAACATGAGCTAAGGGTCAGTTCATAGACTGGAAGAAGAACAAGAATGATGGTGGCAGAAGAAAAAGTAATACTGTGTGAACTGGGAAAGAAATACAACTTTAAAGTAGTGGGATGGACTGCCAAGAGGAAGAAGGAAGACAGAAAATGAGAATCAAGTGGGAGGGCAAAGGCTGGATTGATAGAATCTGCTTAGATGTGATTGATGCTGCCATTTTCAGAGAGCAGGAAAGGGAAACGAGACTGCCCTGAGTGGGGGACAAAAAGGAACACCTCTGTGTTCCACCCCAGGAGGAGACCACCCCACAGTCAACTAAAACTACTCCATGTCTCCCCAGGAGAAAAACAGTGAAGGGAAAACTCAGCTGACTGCTTCAGAGTTATATTTTGTGGGAATGAGTTCTCATGGCATGGACTCCAGCTGCACAGTTTAGATACCTGTATATCTACATAGGTTCATCCTAGATTTTCATCCAATTTCTGTTTGTATTAAAAGACTTTAGCACCCTGAACACGTGCAACACACACTTCTAATTAGTTATGTGTAAGTTCTTTGGTTTGGGATATGGGGATATGCTTACAGGGAATTGGTGTGAAATTAGGTTTTCCCATTAGTTTTGTCCATCATCTTGGCAAGTTTTGTGACCAGGGACACACAGTCCCAATCATGCTTGCTGTCATCACTGTATCTTCCAAAGGGTAAAGGAGAGGTGAATTAAGTGATGGATTTTACATACATTTTTTTACGTAAAATTTACATAAAGTAACTCCTCTTCCCAGTGTCTTTCAGCTCAACCCAAACCCATTACTACTGTTCTCCCTTGCCCCTCTCTGGTGGTGATAAAAGGGAGAAAAGAGGGAGAGAAATATTATCAAAGATAGGAGGAGACACATGGAGCAGAATAAGAAATATTGTAATGACAGTATAAATTTAAGGGAATATGTGCAAAATCAAGACAAAAAAAAAAAAAAAAGCAAAGTCAAGAAGAAAAACAAACCAGTCTGTATTTATTACTGAGTGTATTTATTAATAAAGGCCTTAATTTTTAGATAACTGGAAACCCAAAGAAACAGAAATGAACTAGAGGTCTTAAAAAGAAGTGAAATTGTAAACTTGAGCAAAGCAAGGCCTCGTGTGAAGCCTGGTCTTTTAGGAGAGAACAGTAAAAAGCAACATGCCAAAAAAGAATAAAGGAAGTTTTAATTGGTATTCTAACTTGGAGCAGTAAAGGTGTGTGGTTCCAATGGCTACAGGAGGCTAGGTCAGAGTTTCTGAGGGTACAAGGCAGGTCAGGAGCAGGTCAGCTTTTTATTCTCTTTTGAACTGGGAGCATAAATTAGAGGCACTATTCCTATCATCTGCCAGTGAATAATTTTAACAGGGTGGTAATACCAACTGTTTCCTGTTGAGGTCATTCTTTGACTCTTATGATTTCCTATTTCTTTCTGCAGTGTATAACTACTTACTGGACATTACTACCTGGAATAAAAACATTAGGAGAGGTTTCATTAAAGTTAAAATAACAGACTATGCTGGAAACACAGTAGAGTCACAGATGAACAGGTATGTTGTGCTTTGTCTTTAGATCTTTTTTTATCACTTTATAGGACTAATTTGCTGAGTTTTCTAAACCTCTTAACTTGTTAGCTTGTAAGCTGAAAAAGTATCCTGAATTTGTTAAGACTTGGTCATGGCATCCATTTCCTGGATGTGGCTCAGTGTCAGGGCAATGCCCTCACACTGAAATGACCCTTTTCCAGGTCCTTGCTTGGTACTGGTTTGAATTCCAGGTGTGCTTGTTCTGAATGCTCGAAGTTGATGCATCTTACAAGATTTCCCAGTTTAAAAATAATGCTTAGCAATAATGAATATTACTCAGCTAACAAAAACCTGACTAAATATTTTTCTTTAGTGAAGCTTCAACATTTCAGCAATATAAGAGAGTCAAAATACTAACTGGATTTCACCAAGACATTGAAAAAATAGCAAAAATTTCCTTGACCTTTTCTACGAAGACTTTAATAGGCCCAAAACACAAGCTTAGGATTCTTCAGATGAAGCTGAAATCTCTCAATAACCCAGAAAGGTGAGTGTTTCTCATGTATCACACCTGGGTGTCAACTAAGCCACTCAGGATGTTTTCTCAGTAACGTGCATTTCCCTGCATTAATCTTTTTATAATTGCATATTCCTAAGTGCAGGAATATTCTTCTCATTCTCCTGATGATGAAATTGGTCACGTGAAAGAGCTGCTGTGTACATTAACATTTAGTGCACAGCAATTTGTAATTGGAGGTGTCACACATACTGTGTGTCCCAGCTGTGCTTTCAAGGACCAGCCTGACTTACACCTACATGGTGTGTAACTCCTCCTCCTCAACTTCCCCTCCATAAGATAAATTTTAATAAGCACTTTTATGATTTTACTCATGTGTCTGTACACAGCTTTTCACACCCCGGTGTGAAGTGGAGCACTTCAGCTACCTGTGTGGCTGGAGTAGTTTATCTGTTCTTGTTGATGAAAGTAAAGTTCTTCTAAAACCAGAATACAGTCTGCTTACAATTAAAATTAAATAATCTGTATTTTTTCTGTAATTGAGTGTAATTACTAAGCTTTTATTAATTCTGGTTTAAAATATTTCAGCAGTGTTACCATACGTTCATTTTTTAATTCTCCAAATTTAGTTGTACAGTAATACTAGCAGTTAAATTTTGCATTTGCATCATGTGAAAAGAACATATTACATGGAATAGCTAAGAAATATATAGGAGTAGTGAAAGTACTTTATTTGAGAGTTGTTAATTTTTTTCTTATGAAAATAGATTCAAGAAATTCAGAATTTAAAATAAAAACCTAAAAATGCTTATCAAACAAGTAATATCAAATGAGTAAATGAGTGAGAATAATATTACAATACTTAGTAAGTCTTAAGTCAGCATATTTTATTAACTCGAGATATAACATTTGAGGATTCCTTATATGGTGTATGATAATAGCCTAGTAGGAATTGGCTATGATACTTTGCAAAAATTATGAAACCTTCTTAAATTAATCTACTATTTTAAATTTACTGAGAAAGAGGAGGAGATGGATGGGAGAGACTTAGGAAGAAACAAAATGCTCAGTAACAAAACAGTACCCCAGAATGTACATACATTTGACTGTATTAACTTATTGAAAGCCATAAGTTTCAAGCTCTCATGTGACTATGGAATGATTTTATTTGAAAGCATTTGGTGATGAGAGAGGATGAAAAGTTCTAAATCATATTCCAATTTTTTTCTTAACCCAATGGTGATAAACCAGAAGATACATTTCATGTAAGCTTCTCAGCACATGGGACTTTCTCGGATAATGATCTAGCAAGCAAACAATAGAGATTTTCAGTGAACAGCCCTTACTGGGTTTGAGTTTTCATTCCTGTTAGTCTTACTTTTGTTAGTTTAAAAGTAAGATACACTTGAGATGCTTTAATATAGGAACCACTAAAGTCCTTCATGTGGAGCCTCATCAGATTGCAGCTGTAGAGGAGTAGATACTTTTTGAGAGCAGTGAAAAAAACTGCATTGAATCAGCATGTGAAGGTAATTAAAATGCAGATGCTACAGCACTATTGGTTGGTATAATTACCTAATTGCTCATTGTAATTATAACTACCTATATTTACCTTATTTACATATAATTACAACAATTACTTGAATACAGGATGATCAACTAGAAACTAAATTAAAAATATTTAAATTATTCTTAACAAAGAAGTAGATAAAAACCAGGGGACAGATGCAGGGATAAAAGACAATTGGAGTCTCAGTCTCCCCAGGTCTGGGTTAATAGCAAACTGCAGGAGTTTGGGGAGCACCACTGACATCTCTCTGCTGGGCTGGTCCACTACTCACACAGATGGTGTGTGAATATGGGAGTGCTGAAAGGTACTCAGAATTTTCATACTCTTCTTTGGATCCCTGAGATTAATCATTTCTGCTCACCCATAAAACCAGAAAGTTTTGTGCATGTCCACTTGTCAGTTATCCCAAAACTATTGTGAATCTGTCAGTCAGTTCCAACTCAATTGATGGGGAAGGTGATTGTCTCAAGGATACTTAGCCCAGACACCTCTGGGGTTTTTTGAAAAAAACAAAAACAGAAATAATAAAAAGAAGACCTTGTAAATGACCTCTACTGAACAAGAGTGGCATGCTCATACTTTTTAGTAGACAGCAGAGAAGCCATATAGGGTGAGGGATTAAAAAATCCTCACCTAACTAAAACATTATTTTTTGTTTTTCTCCTTATTGGTGAACTTGCTCCCTGCTCAGGGCTACTCTGCTGTGAGGCATTCCTGTTACTCAAGAATCACAAGCTGAGATGGGCTGCACTTCAAATGAGATACAATATGTTGGAAAACATAAGCTTTTATTTCTAGAACTCAGCACTATGGTTTGGCTGTTTCGTCCCCTGTGGTTAGATATAAATAAAAATACAAAACCACTGTAAGAGTGAAACATTGAATTCAAATCTAAACAAATTGTTGATGAAAGACTGGATGAAATCCTATGCTTAGTGTTATATAGAACACCAGAATTTGTCTTGATCTTCTTAGTCATAAAATTACTGTCATAACTTCGGGGAGACCTTAAAAGGTGTCATATTAAGTAGAAATCTGACAGTCCATTCACACACAGAAAGGTGGAGCCTTGACTGGTTGGAAGTCCATAAAAATGGACAACAGCAGAAATGCCTGGTGGGCTGTTCTCTCCTTTTGCTGTTTCACTGTATTCTACCTCCCAGGCTGAGGTGAACCGTGTGGTGTAGCCACATCTACGAATTCAAAGCAGTAGAGAAGATAACTTTAAATAAAATAAATCTCACAGCTTGTATGCTATGGAGGTGCCATCAGAGGGTGTGTCAGTCATTTGCCTGTTCAAACCAGCTCTCCCTACACATTACAGCTGTGCATGAAAAGCAGGACTGTGACCTGCCTCTGCCCTAAAAAAGCACAATTTTCATGCATATATGGCTCCCTTTGTGACCTCTTTATTCATTCATGTAGTATCAGTCAGCTGTGAGTTTTCTGGATGCTTAGAAGACAAATTTCGCTCTTGCATTAAACTTTCTTACATATGCTGTCTTGGCAAGTGAAAGGGGAAAAAATATATTATGTGGTTCTCTACTTTCCTCTGTGAAATAAAAGCAGAGCAATTTTCCTACCCATGGAATTCAGAATAAATTATTCAGGCCCTTAACAGGAGTTAACAGGAGTTATGCAGATTTTGAGTCATGCTGCTAAAGAGTTAATTTGAAGATTAATAGCTGTAATGGATGAAATTCTGCATCTTTGTACTTCAGACTAGTGTGATACACTTCTTTGCACCATCCAGCTGATGTTTGGTTGTTTTTCAGTCTGTCAAAGCTACTCTAGAAATGCATGAAATAGGGTATGAACGTAGACAAGGAGACACTTCTTCTTGTCCTGAGTATTGTCTCTGAGAGCTGATAAATACTGGAGGTTTAATAATTCAAATACTGGAAAATTTTTCTGTTAAAGTTAACTTCTGTTGTGTAATTTTTCTTTTCTTTTTCTGCTTTTGTAGGCTGCAGCTATGTAGATATGATTTTGTACTGATGGAGAACACTGAACTGACCTTCAAACCCATCCCTTGCTCTGAGAATGGTTCATGAAAAGAGAGCTACTACTAACCTAATTTCTCTCAGAGCAGTGACATTTTGATCCTTCCTCAGGATAAAGACTACAAAGAGAAAGGAAATGAGATAAGCTGGATTTATTTTCAAGAATCTACCTGATAATATGCCTTGCTCTGAGTGCCTTAGGCTTAAATTAATTGAAAAGTTCAGACATGTATGTGTTTGGAAAATTATTTGAGTAAAGTAAATGTATCATGGTGGAGAACATACAGTGGTCTGATCATTACTATTTGTTAGCAATGAAGCAACTACTGAATTAAATATGAATTATCTGCATAATCCTGGCACATTATTTGTCATACGTATATTTAAATATTTATTACTTGTAATGGCTTTTACATGGAAACATAATGATCTGCCTAGTAAGTGAATTTAATATACTGTACATGTGATCTACGGATTTAATACACAACACTTTTGTTGTGCTGTGTTATTGGATAAATGAATTCACATTTTATCTTTCTATAATGTCTCACTGGGAGAAGTGGAACAGTAACATTTGTGAGCACATTTGTAACTTTTCCAATTTAAATCTGTTGTCTTTATGCTCATCGTAGATGAATGCTACTGCAGATATTCAGATTTTTTTTTTAAAGGAGGGCTATGGACAGGGTAGTGTTGTTTCAGATACAAAGTATCTCTAAAGTCTATTCTGAGGAGAATAACTTAGAAGTGAAATAAATGTGTTTTCCTTTTGTTTCTGTTTGGGTCTCTTGGAATTAGTGCTGCTGCTTGGGTTGAGACTGATGACAGCTTTCCACTTATTGGTATGTGAGCAGGAATAAATGCTACATAAAGATTACCTCCCCCAGTTCAGAAAAAATTGTTTTCTTGTCCCAGACTGCCTTTCCTGATGGAACTGATTGGAGGACAGATGGGTGCATTTTTCTTCTGTAAGGCTGTTTTATGTGTTTAATGCTGGTTTCTCATGCAAAGACATCCTGTGCACATTATCCATTTCCTTTCTTTCCTATGCCCCCTCTCTTCCTATGCTTGACAGCAATGCTGGGTTGAACCTATTAACCTATTTCATCTGAGTGTCAGTGGGGTGGGATGTCCAATGAATTGTATGTTTTGTTGCAAGTCAAAAGCTGGGTTGTAAAGAAGATGGAACTTGGTGTCCTAAGGCAGGGGAGGCACATTTTCACTGCTGGAGAGAGCTCCAGCATGCTGCTCAGTTCATGCAAAGCTCTGAACCAGCCATTGCACATGCTTTTACTTGTCTGGACAAACCAAAAGTATACAGACTTGTGAACAGACATGCTTATGGACTGACTCTTCAAAATATTTAATTCTACAGAAATAGTAATTATGGTAGGTAATTACCATAGCTATAGTCAAGTGGTGTCTTTTTCAGCTTTAGCATTTTAGTATATAATTCTTTGTTCCTTTCCTTTGAGTTAGTCATTAGGAGATACACAGGAAAAGACATTTTTGTCTGCTGATATGCATGTGTATGAAGGGGTGGGATTTTAAAATTTTTCCTCTTTTCTGTTTTTTGACACTACTGCTTCTCTCCTTTCATTCTGCAGGTTTTTGTCCAGCCTTTCTCTCATCTATCCTAGTCTGACCTTAACAGGTCTCTGAGTCTCCTTTCTTTCATCACCTTGCCTCCAAATACCTGCTACTTCTATCCCTTTAAACAAGCACAGAGACCTGAGACTAGGTTTCGAATGCCTGAAACTAGAATCTTTCAATGTGTGACACAGATATTCAGGCATAGAAATATATCAGACTGAGATACCTTCCTAAAACTTTTCTCTTTTCCCTGTTGATACAGGAAGGCATACAGACATGACTAAGTGTTGCTCAGTGCTGTGATAAGGGAATGACAATATTTTATAAAGAGAATTATATTTTCCCACATTTTGAACATCCCTATGAAGTATGTGGGACAGGAATAGGGATTTTTTTGCCTTGATTTCTGCAAGCTTCGGGTGAAAAGAAAAGAAGCAGTGGGGTTGATAACTGTGGAGGTTCCAATAAACAGCACGAGATGGAAGGAAACTTTCTTTTCCTAATTTCCAATTTTAGCTGGTAATTTCCATTTCATAAGAGGGATTCTTCCAGGCAGTGCATTTCCAGCACATAATTGCACTTCTCAAGTGGCTGAGCACTTGGACTGTAGCCCTGTGTCTCCCAGCACCAACAAAATGGGCTGTAATTGTTTGGAAATGCAGTGCTTTCTGTGGCTCTCTGCCACATGCTACTTTGCACTAATTGTGTCAGCTCCCTCAGACTCAGCAGAGGATGCCACAGTCAGGCAGAAAATGAAAATCTTCCAGGGAGTTCCCTGTTCTGAAGCAAGTGGTGGTGGTGGTTCAGTGGAGCAAACTTCTGCATCAGAGCCGAAGAGAGGCTGGACTCATTGCAGTTCACTTGAGCGTTTGTGTTCAGAGTACAAAATACCCACTAACATTGTTCACTGTAGTACAAAAAGGTGTCACTGGGGAAATTCAGAAGGGGATGAAAACACCAAATCCATTTCCTCTGAGAAAATCTCAAATGGTGAATTAGGTAATGTCAGACCAGTTTGATTTGAAATTAACTGTTTGCCTTTTAAAACTCCCCTAAAAGCTCCAGTTTTCTCCTGGTTCAGTATTTGGCAATAAGCCCTGGCAGGTTGTCTGATGATGCCACTGGGTTCTAATTTTCTCACCTGTAAAATAGAAACACTTAACAATTTGTGATAATAAATTTGTTAACATTATTTTAAAAACTTGCTTGTATCTAGTTTGTTAAACAGTATGGAAGAATCCCTATATATGGGAAGAAAGATGTATCCCATGGGTAAATGTAGGCTCTGTAATTAACCACTGTATTGTAGTGATACCAAAGGGATCTCATTAGTGTGTACTTGCAGTAATGAGCTCTAAGTTGGTTCCATCAGATGCAACAAGCTTGGGAGATTTAATGCAGTATTTATATTTAGTGCGCAGTCACGGGGAGATTAAATTGTTAAGTGGCAGGTTTAAAAAACTCATAAAAACTTGTTTTTTCTCTGTGTGTGTGTAAGACCTGTTTAGTATTTGATAAATCCATCTTTTCTTTATGCTGTTTGGAATGGCATGACAGGCAGGATATGTCAAGGAACTCATTAAGTGCTAGGAGTCACTGGAGCAAGCAGGAGCTTACTTGGATGAAAACCAATGGATATAAGACAGGAGATGCTACATCAGGAGATTTGCTACATCACTATCTTAATTCATGATAGGCTGAAATGGTCTAGATCAAAGACATGTAGGACAAAACCATTTGCTAGTTTAATTTGGGATGGCTTTATTGATTTCAGAAATGCTATATAGAGTTAAGGCTGTGGTTTATGATCTCTGCCTCAGATAAGGATTGATTACCCATTGGAATTACTTACTTGTTTAAGGAGAAGTGCAGATATATGATGGTGGAATTCAGGGCTCAGTTTATATGCAGCTAAGTGGAAAGCAATTTAATAAGGAGATGCTGAAAGGAGGTCAGGTATCTTTTTAAGAAGAAGAAAGCACTGTAAAAACATTACTCTTTTTATGCAAGTTTTGTAAATAGAGTTATTGGTTACTTCTGAAGCAGCATTTCAGGATAATTAATAATCACCTGAGGCATTAATGTCTGGATGGAAAGTGATGGGTCAACATAGTCCGGTTGATACGAGTCAGGAAGGAATGATTCAGACATGGGGTCCTAAAGAGATACTAAAACAGGGTAAGTCCACAGTCACCTTCTGCATATGACAGCTGCCACTGGCAGCACTCAGCTGGTGCCTCAACTTGTTTTTCCACTTTGAAGTTACCAAGGTGTCCTTTGAGCTTATCCAGAGGGGGACTGAGACTTACTGGGACAGAGAAAGCAGAGGATAGCTCAGAAATTGGAGGACTCAGGGGGAGGGGGACTCCTGGGTGACAGGCCTTACTCCAGGGGCAGTTAATACAATTTTCATACTAAATGGTCAGTGGGTAACTCCTGAAATTTTGTGTTCAGTTGTCAATTTCAAGTGAATTGTCTGTCCTTTCTTACAAGATAAGAAGCAGCCTGCATGGCTGGTGCCACAGAGCTCTGGATTTGCTGCAGCTACCAAGGAGGTGCTGCACTGTGGCATAAAAATCCAGTTTTATTTTCAGCCCTTGCATCCTACTGTGTGCTGTAGGAATGTAAGAGCTGACTTCCCAGCATGGGTCTGAGTGCATTAGGTGTGCTCCTGGAAAGTATGTTTCTATTTAATTTAATTTGAAAGCAAACCACTCTGCCTGTTCTGAGACCAGTCTGCAATGCAAAGTGGAATGTGCTACGTCAGAATTCAGACTAAAAGGCTTATGCAGATACTGCCAAAGTGCTGTGGATAAAGAGATCCATGCAGTGGGTGTGTCTGAAAATTGGGAATATGACACCTTTTTAAAAAGTGGGAGTGTGACACTGTGGCAGTCAGTATTTTACCACAGCTCAAAATACCAGACTTCCACTTGTTTCCTGCTTGACTGTTTGAGTATGAAGCGGTGGGAATTTTTGTCATGCTTATCAAATACATGTAGTTTACACATTAATTGCATGCTGTATTTAATCTTCTCATTTCTATGTTATATCATTCTGGACATGAGCACAAGGAGTGGGGATAATGCCCCTACTGATGCAATGCAGAGAGAGACAAAGGAGCAACCATAAATGAAGATTAGAAAAATGTGTCAAGATTTTTGAAGAAATTGAAAAGTTGTCAGAAGAGGGCAGCCTTTTCACATAAACTATAAACCAACAACATAGAGAAAACATCTGAAATTATCCCTTTCACTAGAGTTATGCATGACACCGTGGGGTTAACCTTGTTAAGGAAACTGGAACATGCACAAAACTTGATCACAAGAAGAATGCTTCTTTTTTGTGCTATCTTCAAAGGACATAGGTCTGGCTTGTAGAAGCATTTTTTTCCTGTTATGTTCAGACAATAGAGTTAGAAATGATTGTAAATGAGTCAACAGAGGGAAATGAAATCGTCCTTCTTTTTAGTTTTATTTGTATTTAAAGAGAAATGAACTTTGAATACTTTGGGTATTGAGGACAAAAGATGCTTGCTTATATATTGCAGAGAAGTAAGCTAATCTTTAGATTAAGAATGAACAAAGAACTAGAAAATTAAATGAATGATGCTTTATTAATGTATTCTTAATCATATCAATCTGTCTCAGTATTTATTCAAATACAATATGTAGTTCATGAAGACTGTTTCAAATAGTGAAATTTATGTCATAAACAATTGGCAGACCACACTGGTTTCCTACAGAACTCACTGCTGTCAGTAGGCTCCAGCTACAACTAGTCTGTAACAATTCCAGTGAATTTGTCACTGCAGTGGAAAAAGTGCCAGAATTTGAATGAGCATCATTTGTGAACTGATAAGGAGATTATGAAGATGTTTGGGGTTGTGGGTTTCGTTGGGCTTTTTTTTTTGTTTGTTTTGTTTGGTTTTGGGGTTTTTTTAAATTTTTTGTTCCTGAGTGGAAGGAGTAACCTTGTGGCTGTGTCTCTTTGCAAGTAAATTGGCTTCTGGTAGGGCTGAACTACAGATCAGAACTCCAGATGGAAGGCCAGGTCAGGCCAAATATCTAGACTGGCAGTTTGGGTCTAGACACTGGGCTGAGTGAGGGCTCAACCTCAGTTAATGAAGTTTTCAGAACTTGATTCAGCAAAGCACTTAAATGCTAGTGATTGAGGTGATTGGTTAAGATAAGAATTAAGCACTTTAACAGAAGCCTGCCTAATTGCAGTCTCAAGCAATTAAGTGTTTTTTTCTCAGAGATTAAAGATTATTTTAGTACTTAAAAGCATCATAAATATTTAGTTTTTGTATAATATGCATATTATGCCATTGTTCCAGTTAAGAAACAAACACACACCGTATCACCTTACTTCAAGATAGCTGAATTTTGGATATTTCCCAATGTTTTGACTAGCAAAACACATGGGTTCTTGGTAGGTCCACATTATTGAGCAGACACATATAACTTGGAAATTTTCCAGGAACAGCATGACTCTGTCTGTTAGTTAAAATGTTTCCTTCTGAGCCCAGTTGGAGGTAGCAGGCTTTAATCCTTGTCTCTGTACATGTATGTGTGGTGGGTTTGATGCCTGAGGTTTTAACTTTCATATTTTTCAAATCCTGTACTGCCCAGTGTGTAACTCTGAAGTTTCTTGTAGCCTGTTCATTTCTGCTCTCTTGTGCTTATCAGACACAACAAAGCCTCTCTGGGCCTGTTCTCCAAGGACACCCAGACCATCCTAGGCCCAAAAAGTGTAAACCAAAAGCCTCTGAAGGGAGGCAAGCGGAGGGGAATTACATCATTAAACTGAAGCTTTAACTGGAGAATTAACCCTGGTATACAAATGAACCAAACCTATAAAGGTGTAAAGAACTCCTGACCTGTTGTCCATCTTGGGATTCATCTGGGCAGCAGCCTCTGGCTCCCTAGGGGTACTTTGAAGGCCTTTCCATTAAATACCCACCTTTATTCCCTTCATTCCTGTCTAGTCTCTGTTTCTAGGAGGCCACTTAAGGCATCAGGTTGATCCCACCTGGGTGCCAGGTGCCCACCAAAGCTGCTCGGGCACTGCCCTCCTCAGCTGGACACGAAAATACAACAGAAGGCTTGTGGGTCGAGACGAGGACAGGGAGACATCACTCAGCAGTCACTGCCACAGGTTAAACCGACTCAGCAGGGGAAATTAGTTGAATTTATTACCAATCAAATCAGGGTAGGGTAATGAGAGAGAAAACAAAATCCTAAACCCCTTCCCCCATCTCTCCCTTCTTCTCAGGCTTAACTTGGCTCATGGATTCTCTGCCCCGCAGTGGCACCGGGGGAAGGGCAGCAGGGGCTCTGGTCAGTCCATCACCGGCTGGCTCTGCCACTCCCTCCTGCGCAGGGGAGGGCTCCTCACACCCTGCTCCTGATCCCGCCGGGGTCTCTCCCGTGGGAGGCAATCCCACATCAACTCCTCCAAAGG
Organism: Rhipidura dahli; assembly: GCA_013399225.1. Classification (NCBI taxonomy): domain Eukaryota; kingdom Metazoa; phylum Chordata; class Aves; order Passeriformes; family Rhipiduridae; genus Rhipidura; species Rhipidura dahli. The sequence continues at coordinate 1,350,056 of VXAC01007801.1, forward strand.
AACTCCTCCCGCACGCTGCAGTTCTCCACAAACAGCTCCAGAGGGGATCCTCCCCACAGCCACAAGTCCTGCTCCAGCGTGGGCTCCTCCTTCCCCAGGGCCACTGGTCCTGCCAGGAGCCTGCTCCAGTGAGGGCTTCCTACAGGGTCACGCCTGGTCACACAAACCCAATACAATAAAAATTTCTCCCCTCATAGAAATTTTCATTAGGATTCTCAGGCCACCCTTTCATTATCAATTGCTGGATTTAATTTTTTTTCCTTTCTCATTTTTCCATTTCTTTCTTTCTGGATAAAGAGAGGAGAAAGACTGTTCTTGTCAGCAAATTTGCCCACTTTTTTATTGTGGAAAGATTACTTAAAAAAAATAAACTAGAACAATTTTAAAAATAAATATAGTGAATTCATGATATAATATATAATGGTGAATGTTTAGCTCTATCAAAGAAGGGCTTATGCTGATTTATATCCAGGTAAATCCATCTGCCTTTCCTGCAAATGTTTTTACTGCTCCATCTACCTCGGTGTATTCTGGTTGGTGTCAAAGACCTTGTGTTTCAATTGCTGCCGCTAAACTGTGTCACCTTTATTGGGATAGATGGGAAGCTCACCGCTTTGAGGACATTTTAACTACCAGAAGGACAGGGGTGGCAAGTCTTAAAGAACAGAGCTGAAAAATAACACGAATCATCAACCTGATCAGCTGTGTAAAATGAGAGAAGTAAAGGAAAGCCAAGGAAGTCTTTCAGAAGGAGACAGTCAAAATAATGACAAAAACAACGTCTGGAACATGCTCAGGTTAAAAGAGGGCGATTTTGGGTTACAGTGTGATCTGGGAAAAGAACTTTGAATTGCTAAAAACTGGGGGGATTTTGTTGATAGACATAGTTCCATCCCAGGCTGAGCCAGATGGAGTTCATTCTAGTTCAGATGAGTGGGTTTTAAAGTCAGAGCTGGATCCTGAGCTGTCTGTCAGCTGAAAAAGTGCAGCTCTCCACACTGGTACACTTTTTTCTGGGAGCCATGCCACCCAAAATTGGCTCAGACAGCTTCTCCTTCCCCTGCCCACTCGAGCACAGAACAAGAAGTCCCTATCACTGGAACTGCCTGTGAGTCTGGCAACCCACCCATTCCTGCTCCTCCCTCCAGCAGCAAATGTTCCTCCCAACAAAAACAACCCACAGGACCACAAACACTACTCTAGTACTCGGTTCTTAAAGGTGATACTCAGTGACAGAGTAACCCTGGTGTTTAAAAACCAGAAACACCTATCACACAAAACCCATCTCAGTGAACATTAGTGACACTCTTCAAAGAACAAAGGCTGAAAAGAGAAAAAAATGAAGCATTACATTATCTGCTCCTGAATGGTTTTTGGGTTGCAATTAAAGAAGTGGAGCAGGATCATAGCCACTGCCAATACTCCTCACTCCACACCTTTTCTGCATGTCATGCAGAAAGCTCCACATTTGTTAAGTTGCAAAGTACCGCACTTCTTCTTTGTTTATTAGGTTTTGAAGTATTCAGCAGAGTCAGTGGAAAAATTTCTCCTGATTGCAATGAGCTTGGATCAGCCCCCTCCCAACCTACACCCCATCAAAAAAAAAAAAA
>VXAC01007801.1:1354607-1377371 GCA_013399225.1 Rhipidura dahli
CCCGCCCCCACCCTTGTGATCTATTGCTTTCTAATTTCTGCCAGCACACTGTCAAAAGGCTGAACTCAGCAATGGAAAAACCTGTGTGGTAAAATAAGCTAAAAGACAAATCTAAACCATTTGCAACCCAGTAAGTTGCAGACACACGTCTCACTGCGCTGACTTCCAACCAATTGTATGAGATAACTCAGGGAAGATATAATAAAATGTGAATATGAGACTGGTCTGCTTCTACTGCAAGAAAGAAACATATTTTAAAGCACTCCTGTAGTCTGAATTTTAGGTTTTCTTTGAAGTCATTAAAGCAAGATGGCAACTAACAGTAGTTTGGTGAATCAATACAAAGGGGCTGAATATGTGCCTGTTGCAGTGTTTTCATTACAGCAGACACAGGAGGCACATTTCCGAGTAATGTAATAAATCTTCTTGCCCTCAGATCTGAAGATAATATTCAACTGTTTGTGTTGGTTTTGGAAAGAGAGTATGACTAACAGAACACTTCAATTATTATGATATGGCAGTAGGAGTTATTGCTGCTCAGATGCCATGTAATGATAGGAAAAGAACATAAAACCAGAAAGAAAACAAAATATGATTTTTTTTCAGTCTACTGTGACATTTTAGCATTTTCTGGATCAAATTTTAAAAATTACCATCAGCAAATTCCAACTTAAAAAGCCCAAATCTATAGCCATTCTTATTGAAGCCAATACAAGTAGATAAATATTTGTTTACTCTAAGGACTTTTTTCAGCAGGTAAACTATCACACTATGTATAAGGAAATGCCATCATTCAGCTGTGATATTGGAACTTTTCAGTTCAGTATTGTTCATCATGCAGGTATCAGTCATCAGTTGGGTTTTCTGCTAAAGTAATCTGTGTAAGTTATGGTCTCATGGCATTTTTCAAACTCAGGGCATTACAGCTCATGGAGATCACAGTAGATCTACTTCTCCCTGCATTTTATCCTTTCCAGTTGGGTTCCTTATGGGATGCTTTTCTTGTTAAATAAGGAGCCTCCATTCTCACGTCCATGCTTTTCATATGTAAAAGCTTTCAGTATCAAAGTACTTTAGCCTCCTTCAAACTTCTATTAAAACAAGTAGGAATTTTGTCTGATTGCAAAGCACTGGGAAGGACCTTATCTGAATGCTGCATAACAGCTCCTCTTATCTTTCAGACTTCCCCAATTGAATTGCTCTGCAAGAGGGTTTGGTTTTTTCTGTTAAAAATGAGTACATCATTTTCATTATTCAATTATCTGTCATACATTGGAGGAGGTTCAGTTTCTGAAAGAGGAAGAAAGCAGAAAACATGGTTTTCTATTTAAGGAGGCATTCCTTTTATCTTATTAGAGCCATACAGAGTGTTAAAACAAAAGGATCAGAAATTATAAAACAAACTCTAAGAGACTGATCGTTATAATCAGGTTTTTTTGAAGCTGAAGTGCTAAAATTATCAATGCAGCAATGGCTGCCTCTGATTGCATCTCCTTGTATCAAGGATTCATAAGCCATGCAGTTTTATGAACATGAACATTTTAGCTAAATAAGTTCGTATCAGAAGTAATGTGGTTAATTCTTTAGATCTTAGATTTTTCTTTATCTAGTAGAAAGACAGACTTCTGAAAAATAAAATATTTCAACCTACAGACAGTGAGACTAGATAACAGAATACAGAGGAACAAAAGAAGAATTTAGAATATGGGAGCATAGGAGAAATATTATCTATGCAGCTATGCTATAAATGTGAATATATAAGTCTGGGGAGAACACCATTCCATAGGAAATGCTGCAGGAAAAGGCAGTGGGAAAGTTAGTAATATTTTGTTTGTGTAATCTTCTTGTATTATTTTCTTCTGTAGAGGAAAAAATTCTCATGTATTGTGGAATGAAGTAACAGGTGTCAGTGAGAAGGAAAGAATTCAGGCTCATTTAAGAAGTCCAGAAAAAAAAGAAGCAGTATTTCGTGGACATATTCTGATTCTCCCTACTGCTAGTTGCAAATTTTCATTGATAGTGGTGGCTTAGGACAGTTTGACCACAGAAACTGTAAGTAACTAAGAGTTTTTAGCCATTTCTTCTGGCTGCTCCCCAGAACAGTTCTGTGGCAAATCCTGCAGAAGAAATCTCTGTAGAATCTGTTCCTTCTTTGCCACATGTTGACAGCCAAAAAATTATGCCTCTGTCTCAGCTCTCCATCTGTAAAATGAAAAACAAGGGTATTCCTCTACCTTCCAGAAATAAATGTACTAAGGCTTGTGAAGAACTTGCTATTTAGCAATGAGGAGTGCAAAAGTATAGAGGATGGAATGCCTTGTGAAAAAAGCTTTTTTGCTATTGAAGAATTCTACATAGCATGTATTTTAGTTTGACATTCAGTTGTAGCTGACAGAGATTTAGACAAGTTAGATAGAGATTTTAGACAGGTCTGCTTACTTTTTAATTTTTTTAAAAAATTGAAAGTGCCATCAACATTTCCAAGTTAGACTGAACTGTGCTAGACTTGATGGCAAATTAGGACCTTTACCTAACAAGATTCCTCTGTTTTTGTGATCAGCCTTTTATTGTGAATGGACATACTGCTTAAACATCACTAGAGCATGGATTTAACCTCTTTTTACATTATTATTAGGAACCAATGGAAATAGTAACTTAAGGCTAGTTCTGTCTGCTGCTGGTATAGCTGCAGTTTTTACAAGGAGGAAGTTAATCAGCACTGGTAATGGGAAGATTTGGAATGTGTCCATTCCCACCCTGGAAGAGTGGCTGGACTCAAACCAGCCCTGCTGAGCTGGTGGGAGAGCTTCGCAGTTCCTCCCTGTCTCTGCTACTTGGGTGCCATTTTGGGGAGGGGGATGCTGTTGGGCTGTCATGGGCAGCACAGAATCAAAGCTTTAAAAGCCAAATAAAACCCTACACATCAGCTGGTTTCACCTGGGGGAAATGCTGGTGTCCAGGCCTTGAGTGCCTTGGGGGATGCCAGCAGCAGCTGACCCTATCCCATCCAGGATCGCTCTCCCTGAGGCAGTGCCTGGGGATGGCAGGGCTATAGCTGACTCCAGCCACCTCCCCTGGCCCCAGCCACCTCCCCTGGCCTCTTGGACCTTGCTGAGTAGGTGGCTGGTTGGGGAGGCACCACAGCCACTGCCCCCAGGTGCCTGGCACAATTTTATCCACTGGGTTTGATATAGTTCCCGTGAATTGTAATGTCACAGATGCATTGCAAATAGTGCCCCTAAGGGTCTGATAATTTCCAGAGGATATATTCAGCCCACTTCCTCGGCAGCAGTGTCTTGAGTTCTCTGGTTTTGATATATACCTGTGTAGGGGGAGACAGCAGTGATCAGGGGATGAGCAGCTCCGTGTGCCCATAGCTGGTAGGAGCAATATGTATGTTCTGCCATTTTGTCAAGAAATATTCTCCAGGCAGGATAAAAATGAGAAGCACGAACATTTCAGAGCCTCTGTGCTATTACAGAGCTGCTCCTCTAAACATGCACAGCAGGAATAATTTCTGGTGCTTGGAGGATATGATGGGTGCCCTGACGACCTCTCACACAAAATCTTTGTGACGGGCATTCCCCATCAGGAATACTTAATGACTAAAGTTGTCAGGGTTCAGTCTGGTACCACGTGGATTTAAAAGCTAATTGTACAATCAGATAATGGCCTAAGGCAGGAGGAATAGTTTTGAGAGGATTGCTTTGGGCCATGGAGCTGGGTTTCATTTTGCCTCATGTTCTACGCTTATTTGGTAAACTATTTTACACGCACGAGACTTTGTACTGCATCGGGCATCCAGCATATCATTTATATGATTAAATAAATAGATCAGAGATCCAAGTACACTAAAATGCTTCTCAGAACAATGTGCAGTCTAATGCCTCCTATGGAATTAAATAAATATAAGCCTGTCATCTTAAATACATGGAAATGTCTTGACTCTAATGATACAATTGCAAGACTTTCCTACAGCCACAAAGCACAGGACTAATCTGGAGTGAGTCTTTGAAGTGCAAATTGTACATTTCCCACCAAGCACTTGAAGTAAAAGATGGGAAACATCAATTCACACTACTGACAAAGAAAGACTTCAGTTTATCACAAGAAGAAAGGTTTTAAATTTGCAATTTTCATCTATAATATAAGGTGCTAATGAATTTTATATTTTATCCAGATGGGTATGTAAATTCCTTCTGAACTTTGTTACAGAGCATCTATTGAGCAACTACTGAAAAGGGTCAAGAGTGTAGTCAGTTGAGGGGGAAAACATCTAATCTACCTTGTCCTGATTTTTTTCTAGTTCGTCCATGGATTCTGACATGGTATCCTATTCAAAGGCAGTGATTGAAATCAGTGGAAATACATATTTTTTATTTTTATTTTTAAATAAGTTTCTGATCAGACCAATTTTGGAAGAGGCAGAAAATTCCTTCCAAGTTTTGTCAGAGTAGACATTGTCCAATGCTCTTACTAATTCAGTTTTCTTCAGATAATAAACCACATTCAATACATTAAAAGGCATTTCTTGGGGAAGAGGTGGAGGATTCACTATAGATGACCCTGATGCTATGATCCACCAATGGCAGACAGTGAGTGTTCCTCTAGTTTTTTTGCAGAAGCAGAATAAGAGCTGGAGAGCAAGAGTTCATTTCCTATGGACAGATCTATTTTAACAACAACCCCGAGCTGGTGAACTGTGAGGTAAAGAAAATTTTAAGGTTTGACTTTTGTTGAAGACAAAATACTGCTTTACATCAAGAGTAGCTGAGTAACTTGCAACAACTTAATAGGAATCTTATACATTCATAGCTGGAGCAACCCCCTTATGCTTAAGTGGAATATTCTGTATTGCAATTTGTGCTGCTTACTGCTTCTTCTTGTGTCACTGGATACCCCGAGAAGTCTCTCTCTGTCTGCTTTATGCCCATAATGTCCATGTAATTAAGATAAAAGTGGTTTTAAGTATCTCTATCTCTAAATTAAGAGTAAGGTGACCAACAGATTTTTGGTTTGGATTTTATTCCATTTCCTTCTTCAACTCGTTTTCTTATGTATAACATTTGTTTTGGTGGATGAAGTTGATTACAGACACAGGAATTATGCAATGTGAAGTCAAAGCCTTTGTTAAAATGTGAGGAACAATCACCTTTACAGATCTATTCCCTAAATCTGAGTCCTAAGGACAATTTCATATCTGAAACATGTACACTTGAAGTCACAGGTGACTGCACACATCTGGCCCTTCATAGTAGTTCCATCCCTGACACATTTAAAAGTTTTTGCTCTGGAAACACTCCTCAAACATGGATTCTATCTCTAATTACCAGGATTTTTCAACTACAGGCCATTTTCTAAGTGCAGAACTGAGTCCAACCTAGGTCTCTCCTATCTATAGAATAAATCACTGGGATGAATTTCATGCTTGGCTACAGCAGCATAAATGTAAAGTAGATTCATTGAGGTCCACTGGGTAGCTGCAGATTTATGTTGCCATTAGTGGGACGTGATTTGCTAGAATTGTTTGCGTTTTCACTCCCTCATTCCTACAGTTTCTCTACTAGTAAAATGTAGAATAGCTATTATTTAGCCTTAGTAGCATTCTAACAATTAAATTTCAAAGAGATAAAACTTGCCCAAATCAGATATAAACAATAACATAACAAAAATGTGCTCTTCCTGAAGCTAGTAGGAGACCTGGGTTTCCTAGAAGGTTGTAGGTTATGGTATCAGGCTGCTTTTCCATCCAGCCATTCCTTTGAAAAATCTGTGTTCTGTTAATGAAGATACTGTGGTCTTAGAGAAAGTAGTTTTGCATTTTCTGACAGTAGGTGCTGAGAACAGACAGACTGTTAACTCACCCTGAGGGAAAGAAAGGCTGTGGGGTGAATTCAGTCCTTACTAAGTACCAGAGAAGCCACAAGGGAGAAAGATGTTACCAGTGCCTCACTCCCAGGAAGACTTTTCCCAGAATTCAGATGTACCTGTTACGCATCAGAGAGTTCAACATCAAACAACACCTGGTTTCATGAGCTTCGTTGCTCCTGAAAATCAGCAGATTTGTAAATAGGAATTTCTCTGAGTTAATATTATTTCCCTTGTGCAGCTGGAGGAAAACAAAAGCCTGCCAGAGAGACATTGGATCTTTGAAAATTGCAGGGGGACTGTTTGAATAATCTGTTCCTGTAAAATTCTCCCTATTCTAACATGTGTGAACAGTAGATTTCCCAGCTGCCAGCAGCACCAGGATGAGGCTGGTTGCAGGATGGGTGGTAGGGGAAGAATCCTGAGAAACTTCAGCCCTCTTTTTTGGGCCTGCATTTATGGCTATGGCCATTAATGCCAGAACCCTTTGGAAGAAAAAAGTGCAATGTAAAAATATTTTTCAGGCCCATCTGAAATAAGTTAGATATCAGCTGTGTCATGGGCATATCAAGAACTGCCTTGTCCTTTAGTGTTCATCAAGATAATAGTTACCAAGCTTGTAAGAGTGTACTTTTCCTGTGACTACTCTATTTCAGCAAATACAATGGATCAGCCCCCCTGCTTTAATTCAGCAGATTGATAGTGTTCTTTAGTTTATTGCAATATTACTGGTCTGCAATGTATGTCTGCCCTTGTGGCTAGCTTCTCTTCTTTGGGAAAACACTTTCAATCCAGCAATTTATTGCCCAATGCGCTTCTTAAAATGTCATATAAAATTGGATTTTAATAGACATGGTTGGTAATAATCAATGACCTTTTAGAAGATGTTGTGCCAATAAGTGGTTACAGACTGTCTTTCCTGAAATGTCTTCAATGATCCTATTCTTTCTCCAAATATCTGAATAATTCCTCCAGGAATTTAATGAAACTTCACAGGCAAGTGGATAGGGCAAATAGTCTCTCTTGCCTTGTGATCTGAAAAAAAGATTCTTGCAAACAGAGCAAACATGTTGAATAAATTGTATATTTTTTATTATGAAAATCCATATACGGTGTCATCACATCTAATATAGGTCATGGCTTCACTGAGATTTTAGAAGTGAAATTTCCCTCAGCCCAGCCCAGGCAGTTTGTGGTGTGTTTGTCTGCCTACACTGAGCACAGACTCAGGTTTGCCTGGCTGAGCACCTCCCCTGAGGTTCCAGGTGAGTTAATATAAAAGCTTAAATCTGCTCTCCTATGGCTAGGTCATTTCAAATACCCAAATTAACTAGACTAAAGTTACAGTGCAATTACTGTTTGGATTTTGTGTCAGGCAGGCACTGGAAGAAGGATTCAGGTATGGGTTTCTGCACTAGAAATATCAGTTTATATAAGAGGAATTAATTGTGTGAATTGAGCAGTGTGTGACTGCCTTTCTGAGGGAAACAATTCTGTTGGTTTTAAAACTCTTCACTAAAAAGGTGACACTAGGATCAGTTTACATCATAAACTGCCAGCTGCAGAATGTTCAGCCTCATTAAAAACTCGGTGTTCTGTGTACCACATTTCACTTATTTGGATTGTGTAGTATGAGACAGCTTAACAGAGGAGGGAATTGCTCTCCATATGGTGTCCTTCAGTTCTGTCCCTAAGCAAGGACCTTGATCAAGACTGGGCAACAGGTTGCTGGGCAGGCAAGAGAGGCTGCAGGGAAAGAGAAAATACATGGAATAACTTTGCAGGTGTTGTGGGTCGATCCCAGGCAGCTGCCAAGCATCCACACTGCTGCTCTCTCCCTCTCCCTGTGATGAGAAAGCTCACGTGTCAACATGGAGACAATTTGATAGGGGAGGGAAAGAGGCAGGGGAAACAAACAAACATAAACTGAGGAAAAGTAGTCATAAGCTGCCTGCTGCCAGCAAAGTGATGCCCAAAATTCTCTGAGCAACAGCCACCTTGAAAGCCAACTCTCCCTGCCCTCCCCATTCCCTCAAACTGCACAGCCCTTTCTTTCTGTATCCTTTGATATTATGGTTCATAGAATATCCCTTTAGCCAATTTGGGTCAGCTTTCCCAGCTGTGTCCTGCCCATTCTTCTTCTTCTTACCCATCTTCTTTTCCTCAGGGAAAACAAAAAAAAAATAAAGATGACTCTGTGGAAGCACTGCTCAGCAATAGTCCAAATATTGATGTGTTATCAATCCTGTTCGGTCACAAATCCAAACCACAGCACCACATACAGGTTGCTCTGAAGAAAGTTAACTCCATCTCAGCGAAATCAAGTACAGAAAAAAAAACATTATGAGGGCAAAAAGTAAAGATGGGTATCTATGGTGAGTTTTTGACGTCCCTACTGTAGGAGAAACTCATCAATATTTATCCCTGATTGAATCCTGTATGAATAAGAGAAGTTCAAAGCCCAGTTTCTGATGTTTTCTAGCTCAAATGTATGAATCAGACAGAATTTTAATTTTCAAATATTGAAGAGAAGATGACTTATTGAAAAGCATCTTGAAGATGCTTCTGGACAGAATTTTCAATAGTTCTCTGAATACTTTTAGGATTTATCTGCAGAGATTGTTTATGAAGATGCTGAAGAGCACAGAGCTGAGGTTGGAGCCCTGTGGAACCCCACCAGTGAGAGGTCCCCAGTCTGATGCCACCCCAGTCCCTGTAACCCTTTGTGCCTGGCCAGTGAACCAGTGGCTCACCCATCCCATGATGAGTTTATCCAGCTGGGGGATGGACATTTTGTCCAGAAGGGTCCTGGGAGAGAGAGTGTCAAACTTTACTGAAATCCAGAAGGATCACATCAATGGGCTTCCCTTGACCATCTGGATGGGTTATCTTGTCACAAAAGGAAACCAAGTTTGACAAGCAGGGCTTTCCTCTCATGGAGCTGTGCAGGCTGTGACCGATGACTGTGTTGTCTTCCAGGTGTTCAATACCTCCCAGAATAATCCTCTCCATAACTTTGCCAAGATCTGAAGTGAGACTGAAAAGCTTGTAGTTTCCAAAGTCCCTCTTCTTGAAAATCAGGACAATGCTCACCAGCTTCCAGTCAGCTGGGACCTCTCTGGATTTCCAAGACCGTTCAAGAATTTATCGAGAGAGGTTTTGCAATGACATCAGCCAACTCTTTGAGGGTTCTTGGATGAATCCCATCAGGCCACACAGATTTGTAGGGATCCAGATGGAGCAGCAGATCCCTCGCTATTTCTCCTGGGAATTGATCCTTCAACAGGTGCAAACTATTATGAAGTATGGCTTATCCTGCCTCTGAGGGTAGAGTTTCTTTGTTTTAAAGGAAACAGCCAAACCTATAGTAATGTGTATGTCCAGAAAAATGTGCCTAAAATCCTTTTTATAGCACACGTAGGTTATTTGTTTAGGACTGTGCCACAAACTCTTCACTGGGAAAGATGGTCAGTACCTTTTTTGCTATTTAATTACAAAATGTGTGTGCTACATGCACTTCTTATGACTGTCTAGCACAAATAATTGTGTGATAATTAATAGCTTGCCAAAAAGCTTTCTTTTTTATAAAAACAATTTATTCAAAGGGAATTTTAAGCAGGCACTTTCAATCCTCAATTGAAAGTATATCTTGGCAGACACTATTTATCTGCCGCTGTATTTGAAATATAATAAACAAAGTTTGATGCACTGCAAAGAGAGAATTGAAAAGGAAGTGCAAAACACTTAAAGGAAGTATCAAAATGCACTGAACTCAGCAAAATGCTTTGAAATACATCATATTAAGGGTTAGGTGGCAGTGAAGGGAGGGTCCTAAACAAGCAGTAATACATTTACAGCGAATGGAATACTGATTTTCTGTTGGAGACATAATCATGTACCTCAGGAGAGCAATATAAATCCAAATGATGTTATATTTACTAAGCATAGATACTTCTGAGTAAGGGAGGGCTGTCTACACATACTCTCAAAGTTAAGTCCTTGCAGTTATTTTTAATGAATTTGAATCTTGGTGTAGAGCTGAGGTCTCTTTATGTATTCAGTTATTCATTTTTGTGATGAAATAACATTGATGTTTATGGACTCTATCAAGTAACATTTGATATGCACAGTAGCCTTGACCTACCACTGCTTGTTTGGTCCTGCAGCCTACAGAGTGGATAGAAGATTTCTCTTTGCTTCATTGCAATGGAGGATGAAAACAATTAGCAGGATCAGTTTTGTACCTCTTTGCTTACAGAGATATAAACTTCTTGATTTTTGCCTTTTCAGTGAATATCCTCCATGCTATGACTGACAATGAGACAGAGTCCTTCTGTGTTTTATCAGTTGCTGTTTCTTGAATGGTGAATTAGCTATCAGGAATTCTATGTTCTATGACAGCTTCTGCTATTATTGCTTGGGTTGGTTTTTTTTTCCCATTTGTCTGGTTTGGGTTTTCTGGGGTTTCTTCCCCCTTAACTATCACTGTAACTTGACAGCTTTGTAATTCACTTTCTTGTACAGTAACATGTATCTGTCAAGACTGCTGTAAGGATGAAATCCTTAACTATGCTGTGTTGCATTGGTAAAATAATGGAAATTATTTTATGTTACTATAATAATGAAAGCAATGACATCATAGAAATGAAGTCTCTAATTATTCATTCGGATTCAGAAAGATGAATTAGCATACTAGTTAGGCTCTTTGAGTTGAAACATCTGACCTACTTTTCCTATATTCAGCCATACTCACCCTTCAGAGCTCAGTTGCCTGATTTGAGGCATGGGCTCCTCATTGTTTGGCAGAATGCAAAGGAAGTAAGAGGAGGTGTGGATGGTGGGATGTTTCCTGAGCATTTAGAAAGAGCTCGGGCAGTCTATATTTGACCCTTTGTAAATATGAAACTGAAATGTCACAGTCAGAGGAACTGAAATTGAGTATGAAGGCACTAGAGAAGTTGTTTAAGAAACACCTCTCTTTGATCCTGCCCTACTTTAACAGCAGAGAGGCATCAAGGTGAAAGAGGAACTGTTGCTAGGAGTGTAAAACCTAAATTGAACAGCTCCTTAAGAAAAGCAGCAGAAGCTTTAGAACACCATCATGTTTGCTCTATAAAGAATAGCAACAAGTTCCTTTTTCCCAGCATGTAGTAATAAAAAAGATGAGATAATAGAAATTACAGCTACCTATTCCTCTGCTGGCTTGATTTTTTTTCCTTTTTTTAATTAACAGATCAATGATTAATGTACATATGAGGGTGCTAAGGCACTGCAATAAGTTGCCCAGAGAAACTGTGTATGTCCCATCCTTGGAAGTGTTCAGGGCCAGGCTGGATGGGGCTCTGAGCAGCCTGGTCTAGTGGAAGGTGTCCTTGACCATGGGTTTAAGGTCCCTCCCAGCCCAAACCATTCTGCAGTTCTATGGTGTGCAGAAGGGGCACTGACACAGGCACGCCAGTTAGTGACAAGTACTTGCTGAACAGCAATTAATTTGTTCCACCACATTCACTTGCATTTTCAACCAATGGCTTTACCTTCCATTTCTCTTGCTATCTGTAGTTTTCAGGTGATGTTTTCTTTGCATGGCCTTCACTTTTTCAAAACAGGGCAAATGACCTGTAGAAAAGCATTCTTTGTGAGTATATGCTGCTAAAGCCCATATCTCTTTAAATTCTTTGTAAAATATAAGCACTGAGAATTAGAGAGAATACTTGAGTCACATTGAGTTAATGTTGCTTCACAAGAGGCAAGAATTAGCAAAGTAGAGATTTGTCTGTCTATGTAAAATCCTTTTCCCCTGCACTTTGACTCTAGCATTACCATGAGCCTTGCAGTACAATTACAGCATACTTAAAACTGAAAGATTAGCTCCTTACCAGTCATAATGTCAGTACAGCATTTTTAATAATAAACCATTCCTGATCACTGGAATATATTATCATTAGTAGCTCTCCTTTTGTAAGGCTGTGTCTAGGGCAGCGTTGAATGAACAGTGCTTTGAATACAGTCTTTGGGAAGGCTTATATGCCTTATATGTGTTTGTGCTACAAAAGAAAATGCACCTGCCACCTACTTCTGCTTTGTATTTTTCTACTTTCATTTGAAAATAGTCATGTCCATCAATACACACCTGCCATTGCTGCAATTTATATAAAAAAAATGAATTTGGTCATTTTTAGACAGAAATAGCAAAACTACTCTAGCAGCCTCTGTGCAGCTGAGTAGCATGAACCTGTCTAATCTAATTTCAGAGTTCCAGCTGCTGTGGGGTCAAGGAGGACAGCGAGTGAGATGGAAACAACAACAGCAGCAGCAGAAAGTAGGAAACCATTAACTAATTGGAAGAGAGAGGTGTCTGTCCTTTGGTTGGAGAGAAACCCTGATTAAAATATGTCAAGGGTACAGCTGAGAAGTTGTTGGGAAAGGGAGAGAAAAATGCTTCCTCAAACACTGATGTGTAAGGGAAGGTTAGAGAGATTGCCTGAGGCAGTAGTACAGAATTCTTTTTGAAACAAGGGGAGGCAATATTGTAGGCTTGTACAATATAGCTGAATACTAGCTATAGATAGATTAAATAGGTGAGAACCAATGTTAAAAGATGAAAAAGAAAGCTGTGAGAGCAGCATAAAGAATGGATTTAAAAACCAAGGAAACAGCATTTGTATTTTTCCTTGTCAGACTGGAAATCTGCAGCTATTTTCACAAGGTTTCCATAAAAATTCATCCGACTTCAATCTTTTGTAAGTATACACTCACAAGAAGTAAGGGTAAAGTCTGAAGATCCTGTGGTTCCTCTCCTTGCTTGTCCAGGACCATTTCTTAATGGGAGGAGAGTGGAATAAGCTCAAACCTCTCAAAAATACACAGAATGGATTGTGAGGCACCAAGTGGTTCAAACCTAAGTGGCTGCTGGGTAGGGCTGAGTGTGTGAGTATCAAGGAAGAGCAGAGGAGGAACAATAATTTTCTGCTTCATTTTCTGAATTTTTCTCAAATTGTTGAGTTCTGCCCTTTCCCCAGAGCAAAATGTGAGGTTCCAATCCTGCTTTTTCCAAGGATGAAATAGCCAGATGACAGAAAGAGGAGGTCAGCAAAGCAAGGGAGGATTCAGGAAGATGAAATTACAACAATCATGCATATGGAGAATGCATCCTCTACACTGGCATTTTCCAAAAAGCCATTTAAGAATTCAGGAATTACAGATATCAACAAGTATGTGATCCTGAGATACTTTTCATGGTGCCTGTGTTCTCATTTATCCTTTTGGAGGCCTCCCTGTCCAGTCTAATTTAAATTGCTCAAATCAACATCCCTGAAAGGCTGCTTTCCCAGGTAAGGACTGCTGGAGAGCAGTTGTTCCAGACTAGAAGCTTTTAGATGCATCCTTAGTACCTGGGGAACCCCCAGTTAGCTGTTTATATTTCTGTCTGTCTAGTTTATATCTACTTATACTGAGACAAAGAACAGGTGCCATGGGACAAAATCTAGCTCAGGACATCCTTGTTTAGGTGGCCTGGTCTGGCAGTCATGTGTCCTGACACTGGGCCAGATCAAGGCAAGAAAAACACCCTGCCTTTGTTTGTTAACATCAAGGCAAGAAGCAAGACACCACAGCACCAAAATCAAAGTCATTAAAGTGATTTTTACATGCATTTTAAGGTCCTTTAATGTGCTGCAAAAGGGAAGCTTTCAGAAAATGTGTTGCTATACATATGCTTGTCTTCTTTTAACATGGACTAACAAGAATATATAAAAGACAAGTTTAAGAAACTAAGCAAAAACTATTGCATTGAATCCCATTAGATGAATCTATTTAAACTTTATTAGCAACATCTACCAACAAACACAGCATCTTCTCTCCCATATTAGCTGTATGTCCTTTAGAACATAAATGAAATTAGGAAGAGGAACAAAATGATAGCACAACTCTCCAAAAAATAGTGATCACTCATTCTTAGGGATCTTTCTCCTGCGCTTTGGAATTAAAGGTTCATTGCTGAGTCAAATCTAAGCAGAGCAAACGACCTGGCTTCCTCCTTATCCTAAGCTGCCTTACCACTATATTCACACTTGGCAGTAGAAATTCCCTTGGGATTTTAAAGAAGATATATTCATAAAACTTTCTGGGAATTTGCATAATAGGAAAAATATTGAATCATCATTTCCAAATCAGAAAGTGTGACTCAGTAGCTTTCTGACCACTTTTGTCTCAACGGGCTATTTTCAATGATTCACTTCAAGTGGTAAAAAAGGTAGTCAACAAATATGAGAATTACAGTATTTATCACTGGATAAATTGCCTTGATTTAGAGGAAGACATGATGCCAGCTTACAAGGAGTTTGTAGGTAAGAAGGTGTAGTTAGAGTAGCTGGCAGCTCTGTAGTACTTGGCTGCAGACTGGTGATAAACCATGACAAGGATCAAGTAAAGGCTTTCAGATCTGCACAAAATCCTGCCTAACTGAGTGAGATGTAACTTCTCAGCAGCCAGTTTCTTCCTATCAAGGTCATTACAAAGTGTTATGGGATGTGATGGCGTTTTTCCATTTCATGATGATTGGATCCATTGGTTTTGTCTGCCATACACAAACCATTCATTTTTCTGGAGAATATATTCATTTATTCCTGTGATACCTTCTTCAGAGCTTTCTATTGATTTATGCTTTTCATCTGTCATTTATAAGTAACTGTTCCAGCCCTTGTGATTTTTTTTTTTTTAATCTATTCCCTGGATTTCTGTTGCTATTGATTTCTTTTTCTACTTTTGTATACTATTTTTCAGAATTAATCCTTTTTGCAGCTTTTTTTTCTTTTTTTTCCCAATATGAATGGTAAAAAAACCTGGAGCAATCCATTGACTTTGTAATAAAGGGCAACCCATTACTGTGGTGCTGTATTTCCAACTCCTCATCTTTCAAACATATATTACTGATTTTTGAGTACATCCATTACAGAACAGTAGCAAAAGGAATTGAGGTTTCTTTGAACAAACTAGCTCATTCTCGTTGTCGCCTTGCCTAAAAGTGCTTTAGAAAAATAATTGAAAAATATCGTTTCAATTTTGGGAGCGATTTCCATGCTGAACTCTCTTCCTCCTCTTAATTGTCCTTTAAAATTCCTATTTCTACTTCCTTTAAATTCTGAAAGCAGGCTGATGGCTTGAGGCATCTGTAATGGAATATCATCCTTAAAATCTGTGCATAATGTGTCAGCAAAGACAATTGCAGGTCTGTAAGGGCTCAAGTGAATTGCAGGTGTTTTGATGGTGTAAAAGCCAACATAAATGCCTCATAAATTGGTACTTTAATAACTTAGGTAGGCTGGGAGCAATAATTATAATTTTTATTTTCCCATAAAGCTCAAGCAATGCTGAGGTACTGATCTGCATACTCATCTGTGCTCTAAAATGCAATTGGAATTGTTCCCTTCATATATAGTAAACTAAAATAGTATTGTCGCTTTTAAAAAAATCAATGGGATACACAAAGCTTGTTTTTTCTGTGTTTGAAAGAAACTAGCCAGCATATAGGCACATGACTTGCTTTGCATCAAAGGAAGAAAATCAATCTGCCTAGCCTAACATGAAAACTAAAGAAAGTTCCCTCTTTGCGAAACATGGTTTCCCCTGTCTGGAAGTGTTAGCAGTAATAATTGTACCAATGATAGTGTGAAATACAATTTTAAAAAAATTCTATTTTGACTCCCCTTACTGAGTGTTCCTGTTGTCCTTACATTCTTGTGTGTGTGTGTGAATTTGGTCCTAGCAACACTGCTGAGGTTTCAAAATGCCCCTTCTAAAATAAAGAGTCAAAAAGAGGATTTTTTAATTGTTGTTTTTAATATAAGATTATGTGCCAGAATTCCAGTCACTGGGGTGATTTATTTTTCCTAATCCCTTTCCAGTTGGGATTACCACATACCCAGTGACTAATTGCCTTCACTGAGTGAAGTGCCATTACTGGAAAGCATCAGCAAGAGCATGAATTCCTTCCTTTCTCTTGATGCATCTTCATGTTTTCAGTTCTACTGTGATTAAAATCACTCCATTTCCATGACAGGGAGGGTGTAGTATTTGCCTCCACTGCACTTTTCCTAGGAGCAACCATCAGTCTTTCCAGCTCTGATTTTCCCCACCTACCCATATGTTCCTTGCAATGTGTTTTCCCAGCACCAGACCTCCCAGGCTGGGGGAAGCTCTGGAGTTCTCTCCCTCCCACTGGCATTTGCTCCAGCACTGTGCTCTGTCACTCAGCCCTCTGGTGACAGCCATGCCCTGATGAAGGCATGGGAGAAGTGTCCCTTTAAAAGGAACCAAAGGCTTTTCCTCTTCTATGCTGCTCAAAGTTGTTTTTTTTTGCCTCTCAGTCAGTAGAGGAACTGTTTGAAGTGCGGGGTTTTTGTTTATTGGTCATTTTAAAGTATCTAAAAATTCATTTAGTAACTGTATAGTTTTGGAGGAAGATAAAAATATGGCTGATAAAAAAACAACACTAATCTTTGATTTTTCTAAAGGAATTTTCCTGCTAGAGAGCTGAAAAGATCAGCAAAGGCTTTCAGTTCAGTCGGTCTCATTGTTTCCAGGGAGTGGGAAGTGAGAAATAGACCTTATTCATGAATGATACTGATCAAAAGAGATAAAACTAAACCTTAGTTTTTAGTGAAGTCTAAAAGGACTCCTATGTACTGATTCATTGTTATAAACAAAGTGTTCAGAAGCCACAAAAGACAGGTAGATGCTGTGATGTCCCCCTGGAAATAAGACTCCTTCATGCATCAAAATGCTTTTAATGCTCATTGGGGGGTGGATATGGAGAGTACTTTTTCATTGGGAAAAAAAAGCATCCACTGTCTCAACTTCATATTTAACAGCCTTGCTTTTGGTATGAAAGGCATTTGGCAAGTGAACCCATTACAATAATCAGGAGTGCTGCTTTACAACTACTGTCAGGCAAAGAGCTTCTGTTCTCTCTCTCTCTTCCTACTCGGTTACTTAACAGCTAAATTCAGTGAACAGACTCAAGCTGTAATAAGTAACTCTTAAAGAGACTGGCACTTGAGGGGATGGCCTTCAACTTCTACACTTTCTTTTCTCCTCTGAAATAAAATAAAAAAAAAAAATTCTTTTTGACTCTGGTTTTGGATTCCAAGAAGTAGTGACACGAATAAAAAAGAGCATTACTGCTAAACACATGCTTACTGTTTTAATTGCCAGGATATAGGAGGGTGGAAAATGCCCATCCAGTGTGACTGCAGCTTTATCATCATGGTTTAATCTTACAAAGTAATGAACTAAGCTATAATGTGCTCTGTGTGTATGTGTTGGGGTTATACATGACTGCTGGTACAACTATTTGGGCAAAAACCCTGCTCTCATCAAACAGTTGGGCTACTCCAGTGCATATATACAGATTCACTTATGTATTTGAACTCTGTCCATTTACAGACTGTGGGCTTATTCAACATGTGGTTTTTGGCTAAGCACTGATTCCAAAATTGGTATCTCTGAGACTAATTAAGATCATTAACATACTATTGAACATTTTCAAAACAATGTAATTGAGACCAAAATTTGATTTCTGTATTCCCTGCAGTTTTGTTTGTGGTTTTGCTTTCCATTTGGAAGTGGAGCCAAGGTCACAGAATATTTCAATAACCTACAGTGGATGGCTGCTAAATGTCATTCCCTTGAATACAATTACAACTTAAAAAAAAAAAAAAAAGTGCATTGTCCATTTGCTCTAAATGCATCTTTGATGGATGCTTCTGTATCTTTGTGATAGATTTTTTTCCCCCTCCCCTCCTCTATAACTCAATTGGATGAAGTCTTACATAGCTGTAATAATCAATGGTGATATAAAATCAATTAGAAATTGGTCTGGCATTATGAAACTGAGATTTTGGGTCAGATTCTAGGTAGGAAGCAATCAAAGTGCTTAACCTTGTACCCTACAAGGTGTTCAGGTGCTAATTTTCACACAAAAGCATGATTATACTTGTAATTATGCAGTACTGTTACATCAGTATAACTATTTTTGACACAACTCAAGTTATCACTCAAAGTCTTAACTGTTAAGATGAGCAATTGGAAAAAGGTGAATGACCTCTTAGTTCATCCCAAAAATCCAATACTTTATTTTGCACTCATGTTTCTGATATCACAATGATGGGTTTGCTCTAATTTGTCACATCTGTCAGAGTTTTGTGTGTCAGAAATCCTTCAAACTGGGCAAGACCTTTGGGCGAGTAGGATGTAAATCTGACTTTTAAGTTGAGGCTGACTGGGGAAAAGAAAGGGATTAGTAGATGTGCTTCTAAAAAGAAAATGTGAATCACAGTAGTGATGGCAGTGATTTGCTTATATTTCATTATAGGTTTAATGAGAGATGTTATGTTTCCAGCCTATTCTCCATCCTCCTCTCATTTTGTTGACAACTTCATACCTCATACCTACTAAAATTGTTCAATAAAATCCCTATTCTGCTGAAATCACTGCCAAAATACTAACTTCAATGGGACAAATATTCATAAAGAAGAAAGGTGGTTGCTCTAATTAATCTTCCTATCTTGACTACAGGAGGTGATTTCCTGCTCTTTTTTGCTACCTATCAGTAATACTAATAACTTCAAAATCCCAAACACAAAACAGCCCACCAAACAATAAATTAAACCAACAACAACACCCAAACCAAGAAAAACCCCACAAGCTGTCCAGAAAGATACACTTTACAGCAGAACTAGGATGATTCTTGCATGAATGTTCTTGCATTAGATTATAGAATGACTGAGTGGTTTGAAGGGAATTTAAAGCTCATCTCGTTTCAACCTCCTGCTATGGGTGCAGACACTTTCCACTGGACCACATTGCCCAGAGCTCCATCCAACCTGGCCTTGAACACTTCCAGGGATGGGGCAGCCACAGCTTCTCTGGGCAACCTGTTCTGGTGCTTCACTGCCCTCACAGTAAATAGTATAGACTATAGGTGTTTAAAAAGACCACACAGCACATTATTATTATATAAAGGTGAGCATTTCCTCTTTGCTCTGAACAGTAAGCTATTGATACCTATCCCATCTAAATCCTCTTCCTTCAAGACCTGAGCAATAAATGTTATTGCTCTCAAGTGGCCAAGCCATAATCAGAGTAATTGTCTAGACTTTATTTCCCTTCCTCTCTCTTTTGTGCTTTTCCAGTTCTATTTTGCTTCAGAACAAATGGATGTGGAAAAAAAAAAAAAGAATGAAAGCCATCTACTTATCGCTGTTTAGGTGATATGATTAGAAATGCAGATTTTCTGTATAGTCAACAGAGAGTTTTTCCCAGGCAGTAATTTAGATGACATCAGTTGGAAGGCATGAATACCCACTTGGATGTTTACATTTAATTAGATACTTTGTACTCCTTTACTAAAACACCTGGAGAAGAAAATTCATTGTGCCCTATAGTAACTAATATTTTTGAGCTTGGATTAGTCCTCGGAATACACTGTAAATTTGGTGTTGTTTGGAGCATATTTTTGGGAGGGAAGATGATAGGTTTGTAATTATGAACAAATATCTGCAGTAGTTCAGTATCTTTCTCCCTCAGGCATTTCCTTTCCTTCATATTCAAATCTGTTGCATCTGCTTATAGCATTCCAAAACCAGTTCAAAGCCAAGATTTTGAGGCTTTTTTCTTGGCTCTCCCAGCAATCTGTTTAACTGTTTATTAAGTGTCTATCACAGCAGTCTCTTTCTTACCCTGTGCACGTATTAGGAATCATTAGCTTTGTCACTACAGGATAAGCATCCACATGGAAAAGCTCTGTAATGCACACAAGGTGCAGTCTATTGACATTACATCATATGCCTTGTTATGTTACCAAAACAATTAAGTTATCTGAGTATCAACACTGCATGTACACATCACATCATTTTTAAATCAAAGCACTTAGCAGCAAAGAAATGAATAATTAAGAACACATAAAACTTATGCTGCCCACACAGTAAGTACATTATTCTTCTCCAGACTTTTACCTTAATAGACTATAAGGTCTTCAGTGAAGGCAGATTTTTGCTGTTGCTGTCCTATACTTGTCTGACATGTCTGTGTGCTCTACAGCAAAAGTGGAAGAGGCCAAAGAAGATCTCTTGTCTTCAAAATATGTACATGCATCTTGTAATTTTAATTCCACTCTAAGCTGATCATTATTCAGTCCTTGATAATTTCTCATAATAACTGTTTGGTCTTTGTTTAATTTTGATTTTTCACTGTCTGAGAAAAATTTTTGTCTGGTGGAAACTGCACGGAGGCCGTGGATGCCAAGAACTCCTGCCATGTCAGAGCAGTGCTACCCACACTGCCAGGTGTTAACCATGAGGATGGTTTTGATTGCCCTGTAAAATGAACACACCAAACTGGACACTACCCTAAAGGAGCTTCCTGACTGGGAATTAGTGGCTAGCCCAGCAAAGATAATCTCTGCTGCAGCAGGATATGTCCTACATTGCTTCGTGCAGTGGGTCCCATTCAGTTCATGACTTCTGCCACCAGCATTTTATCTCTCTTCTTCCATGCTCCATCTCTCAGACCATCTGTACAGCAAGGTGACTTCTGAGTGTGAAGCCATAGCAGCCTGAGTTTTGACACAGTCGTATCCATAGTCATGGATCAGTACTGGATATGCTCCAAGACACTTCCACTACAGAGGCCTGTGTCTTTGCTACACAATCTGTGAGGAGCCTAATTGGCACACCTGCTTTCAGCCTGTTGTTGGGGAAACTTGCACAATGCAATTCTTAGTGTGTTGCTACTCTAAACCCGCTTTTCTAGGCTTATGTTACTGTCTACATCTCAGATCCTGAGATTTCAGTCTGTCTTTCCTCCAGTTTTGCTCCATTTTGCAAAATGTTGTAAATGCCTGGCACTAGCTTTTGTCATATGTGTGTGTATGTGTATATATATATATATATATGTAAAATTTTTTCTTAGCTAACAAAAGGAAGCTCAGTAGAAAAAGAAGACATTTTCAAACGTACATTAAACAGTAAACACCTTGGGAAGGCTGTGAGGAATTGCACGTATAATTTCAAATAAAAGGCATATATATTAAATAATTATTTAATTACTTTAATTACTTCCATCTGTCCAGCTTTCCATATTCTCTTCCATTTCCACAGCTGTAATTTGTATTCTCATGCCATACAGGTGTTTAGAAAAGACATGCACAAAAGTACATAATATAAATATTGATGAACTGAAGGGTCATGCATATTGTTTCTAAGATAACCTTACCTATCTCTTCTCTCTCTTGATCATTGATGAACTTTCCCCAAGTCTGCCTCTATTTTTTTTTCAATCACTAAACTATTTCCAACAAAAAGGAGTGGTGGATACTTCTTGTTTACACTTCATATGAATTGTTAGAAATGAAAATTTCCTTTCTCAATGTAAAATATCAATTTTTTTTTTTTTTCAAAAATAGCTCAACAATGCTGAAACTCAGCTTGTTTGTTATCCTGGAATGTTACTTAATATTTCATGTACACCGGGGTAACAAGCATGTAATTTCTGGAAATTTTTGTTTGCTGAGATTTAGAAGAGGTAAATACTCCCTTTTCTGCTTGAGAGTGCCTAAGATGTGAATTCTTATCTGAATTGCTTTACAGTCATCTCTGTGTGGATAAAAAATCTGGTTCTGTTCTCATGCTCCTTGTTGGTTGTTTCTCACAACACTGTGCTGCTTTATTTTGGGGTATTACATTCACAATACCAGTTTTCTGGAGGACTTCAAGTAATATTTCTTGGAGAAATAGTGCTTGGAGAAGGTCTGTAAACAATTACAGTGTTGATAACCAAGCTGTAGCTGGTAGCATTATTGAGGCACTACACTTAAAGCTTCCCAGAGAAGCTGTGGATGCCCCATCCCTGGAAGTGTTCAAGGCCAGGTTGGATGCGGCTCTGAGCAACCTGGTCTAGAGGAAGGTGTCCCTGCCCATGGCAAGTGGGTTGGAACAAGATGACCATTCAGTTCCCTTCCAATCCAAACTATTCTGGGATTGTCTTGATTCCATTGTTAAATACAAGAAGCAAGGAGGATGGAAAAGAATGATCTGAAGAGGAAAATCACCCCACAGTTTAAGCACATGCAAATCTGGAGTCATACAGGGATCTGGCTCTATGTATGAAACCTCAATCATTTCTTAACCTCTCTGTTCCAATGTCCTCAGCTGCAGAATAAAGTTTGTAATATTTGCCAGCCAGTGGTAGTGGATCACTCATCTGTCAGAATTCATGCAGAAAAATATAATTTCTGTGTATTAAGGAGGGATATCAGTGATTCTTCAGGCACTCATGACCTGATCCCTATTTTCAGACACTGCAGGCAGAAACCACTTGGCATATTCCCAGGAGGGACAGCATGCCATCTTTAAAGGATGATAAAAATTTACGATTGGAACACTTGCCCGATTTTCCATCACGGTCCAGCAGGCGGGGTTCAGCCCCGTGTGCCACTGCCGGGTAGAGCGGGGCCGGGCCGGGTTCCGCTGTCCGCGGTGCTGGAGCTCCGGAGCGCCGCAACTTTCGCGCCCCGCCCGTCCGTGCGCCCACTCGGGCACGTTTCCCGAGAGCGCGGCCTCTAATTAAACTAACTCCTCCCTTCGGCTGCAGGAGCCCGTAGGAACGGGGGCCTTCCTCTCGCTCTCCAGCCGCTCCCCTTCTTCTTTTTTACCCCCTTTAAACAGAGCAAGTGAGCTTCCTCCGCCTGGGCTGTGCAAACTGCGGACCGCGCACCCCGGGGGCTTTAATTCCAGCGGGATCTGCCCCCTCCCTCCCTCGACAAACTTCGGGCGCCTCCCGAATCTTCCGGGACCGCGTTTCGGGGCTCCCGCCGCCCAGGTAAGAGGTGGCGGGGGGGGG
>VXAC01007801.1:1377401-1413917 GCA_013399225.1 Rhipidura dahli
CAGGAGCTGAGAGATTAAAAAAAGGCGATGGGGGCCGGATCCTGCGGTGTAGCCCCAGTACAGCCCGAGCCGGGCCGGGGCTCACCCTGGGGCGGGGGTGGGCGCGGCGGAGCATCCTCCTCCTCCTCCTTCGGCGCCTCTCCGGGGAGCGGCAGCCCCCGAGCCCGGCACCGCCCCCGGCACCCGCCGCTCCCTCGGCAGGTGCCTCCCGCCGGGGAACTTCCCCAAGTTTGGCCGGGGCTGGGGGTGGGAAAGCGGGAGAGGTCGGTGGGCGCTGGGAGCGCGGAGCCCAAGGGCTGCGGGGATAACACCTGGTGCAAAGCTGAGCTGTGCTTCCAGCTGGGCTTGTTCTGGGCATCCCTCAGAATCCTAATGCCAAAGCTAAGGGAGCAGTCAGTAACGTGCTGGCATGAAGAAAGAGCATCAGAGTTTTGCTCGTTTATTTTACCTACAATTTGATGCATAAAAATGCCAGTTATTTCAAATTACAGTCCACAATATACCAAGCAGTTCAGCTTATAAAAGGTATTAAAGTGCAGTATGTAAACTGGAAATTGCAGGCTTCCTTTATTAATTTGGAACTAGCATAATACATTAAATTTTGCTGAAGTTAATAGTAAGAAAAAAGTTAGGCAAGAAAGATAGTTGTAATTAGCTTTGGGAGAAGTAATACAAATGCAAATGAGTGTGATGACACTTCAGTACAGACATGTTGCTCCAAAGAAAACTCAACCTGACAAATTTAAGCTCTGTGCAACCAATTCAGAAGGAGGTATTTTTTAATTTTTATTTTTATTTTTACCTTTTTTTTTTGTCATTCTCGTAAGTTTCGATAAGTGGAAATATATCCATTGCATACATATGTGTATAGATAAAGCATTTATGGTCAAGAAGGAATAGTAATACTCACATGGCTCCTTACATAGGCCTATAGGATTGCAAAAATATTCCCTAACTTCATTGCTGAAAATCTTGGGCCAAGAATAGGCAGGGTTCAAGCTGTAAATCCAGGGAAGTAATTATCCTTCTAGCCAAAAGTATGGCCTGCTATTTAAAGTTGTTGGTACTGGGTTACTTATTTCGGATTTAACCTACATAAAATATACTTAATTAATTAAAATAGTTGTGGAAAACCGACCATATTTTGTTCCTAGTGTTACAGAAATTAATGATGGAAACTAATTTTGGACTTTCATGTTACTTGTTATATTTCAGGTACTTCATACCTAGTACACATTTCACTCACTTTCTCTGGCAGTTTTGTACAGCTGGATATAGCAAGTACATAGGTGGTTGCTTTTGATCATTACACAGAGTGTAAGCCAGAGCTACAGAGGCAAAATTGTTAAAAGTATTAATTCCCTTGTCTCATATCTCCTGCTGGGCAGTGAGAAATAGGTACACTCTACCTAAGCTCAAATCTGGTGCAAGTAGGAGGTGTTTATTTGCATCTTCCCATCCAAGGCTCCATCAGCAATGTCAGTCAGAGAAATGACTGAATGATTAATGGAATGAGAATGATTAATATGGGCACAGGATAGTCACAAGTTTGTTGCTATAACCAACAGTTACAGTGGCCATTCAGGTGTCAGTCTTGGTAACATTAATAACCCGTGTACCATTGGGGAGAACTGAAAACACCGGATGTATAGTTTCTTTTCAGTTAATATGTAGAAACTGGGTGTAAATGTGTGTGTTTCCTCTCTTCAATGACCTTTGCCTTTATGCAGAGGACTGTCATGTGATCTGTGTGTTCCTCAAGCTACTGGAGTTCTTAGTGTAGTTATGGTTTGCTGTTTCTCTGAGTAGTTACGAATTTCATTTGCACATTTTACTCTGGCTTCAGAATTAATTAAAAAATATCTGTTTTGATGTCAAGTAGAGTTCTCAAAATCAACAGAAAAAAAATGCTTATACTGAAAGTCCCTTTATTCCAAAATTCCTAAATTAGGTAGGTTATAAACATCAGAATAAATAAGGAAAGTAATCCCACCAATCTTATTTCTTAAAGAAACAATAAGAAAAAGAAATAACATGATGGATGAAAGCTGTTTCTTAATATGTTTTAACTGAAGTTTAATAGGATTAATGTTTCCAATGCAAATTTTTGTCCAGGTTCAAGTACTAGGTGGGCGATATTACCTTGCTTTGTCCCTCCTTGGCTTCTTGTTTGTGCTAAAATTAAGTTTCTCAACTGTGAGACGTCATCAGGCATTTTCACAAGTAGCAATTGAAATCTCTTAACACGCCTACAAAGCTGAGAGCCAAGTCATCTATTTAAAGAGTGTTTAGAAGCGGTGCTTTTCTTTGTTGGTTATCTGGGCAGTGGAGAAACCATTTATCTGAAATCAATTCCCTTGGAATATTTGGGTTTTTCTGTGGAATAACTGACCTTAATGAATGTGGGGAATTGGCATCAGATTAAATCTTTATCCATGGTTCAGCTCAATGAAAAACTTCAGAGTGCCTTCAGCTCAAGGGCTTTGTCTTTAAACATTGAATGTAGAGAACCTGTTACAAGGTCAGCTAGAAGTTATAAGGAACAACAGATGACCACCTATGAAGTCTGTACTGATGAAATACTTTGTGAGAAGGACAAAGCAATCTGCACCTTTGGAGGGAAACCACCTGGAGCCCAAATACCTGTTTATCTGAGCATCACAGTCACAAAATTTAGTCTCTGATCTCCCAGGGCATGCTTAGCATACTCTGAGGGAGAGAAAAGTCTTGGCAGAAAACAGAACAGTACCAGCCTTTATGAAAGAGAAACAAGCAGTGTGGCTGCAACTGGAGCTGAGGTCACAGAAAAGCATAACATGACATCAAGGGTTAAACTTGAGTGAAAGTGGAAAAATAATGGCAGTCTTTGTCCAAAAAATCCCCTCAGTCAAGGTGTCAAAATGAGATACTGCTTTTATTACACTGTACTGATGCTCAGGCATTGATTTTCCTTTTATCTGCTGGTCTGCTTCTCAATCAGCAGAATTTCTTCATCAGCTCTACCTTGCACCTCACAGCTTCATGGGCTCTGACTGGGAGTCACGATTGGGCTTCTGGAATGTAGCATGCCCTTGGCCGTGGGAAAACCAATATTACATACTATGTTGATTTTCACAGTGTAATGTTTTCATATTTTCTAACTTGTTTTAAACCAAGATTTGGAAAGTAGTTTTGCGTTTTTCATTAAGACAGCCTTCAAACCCCAGGGCCTCCAACAATGCTAGTTTTTCTTTTAAACATAAGACAAACTACCCACAGCAGTAAATCCACACTAATGGCTGCAGAAGCATTTCCTTCCCTTTTTACCCCATAAACAAGAAATTTCTGTCACAGAACCACACTTAGCTAGAGCCTAGAATCAGGGATATAAAATACTGGTTGAACAGTGGATTTAAGGTGGCACACTCTCAGGAAGCTTGCTCAGAATAAAGACCTCTTCAAGTCACAGAGGGTAAGTGTCTGCCCTTAAAGAAAAGTACAGATTTCTGGCTCTCGTGGATCGGGTCTTTAAAATCATGAGATGCAACATGATTATTATGCATAGGAAAGTTATTCAAAGAATTTCTTGAGGATTTTAAAATTTACTAGCCACTGTGCTTTTTATCTTATAGAAGCCCAGATAGCTAAACTCTGGAGAGATCCTTTGAAAGAGATGTAAGCAAAATTCCAATAAATATTAAAAACTGCTAGACTACTCCTCCAAACACTTTTTGGTAAATTATGCACTCTCTGAACATATGAAGTTACAATTGCTGGTATGGGTGGAACATTACCAGTCTCATTCCCCTGGGATCTATGCCTACTTGGATTTTGCATACTCACAGGGAAAAAAGCCCTAACCAACTGTTTCAATCTCTGTTGGTACTCCCACTCAAAGAATTAGGTGTTTTTTTGACTTTTCCCATTCTTCACAGTTATTCTGCCCTGATTTGTTATATTTTTTTGTCCAGTCCATCAAAATTACTTTAGGTCAGGCAGGGGGGATTTACAGGAATAACTGTGCCAGTATTCCTTGTTAGTGGTAATAATGTAAAAATATATAGTATATAGACAACACTGTAATTTATTAACTTACTAAATCATGATCAGATTTCTTAGCTATACTATGGGATGCTTCACTGGAATGTATTCAATAGCTCGACCTCCAGCTAATTTAGTTTTTCTAAACAGTCCTGTACACTATTATTGCAAACATTTGTAACTGTACCAAAAAAAAAAAAAAATAATTATAAAAAAGCCAGCAGGGCCCAAAGTTGCTCTCAGGCACATTAGGAAATCCTGTGCATATCAAATAGCTCAACTGGGACTTATTAGTTTGTTGGTGGTTAGGAGAGGTGTCAGCCTTTGACAAACCTATTCAGGCTTTACCACCCTGCTGCTGTGCACCTGAGCAGATCCCCAGGTCAGCCTGGCATCTACCATCCCTTAGCTGCTCTCCCTGAAAACTTGCAAGTCTGCTGGCTCCTGTAAGAGACTGAATAATTGATTTTTGCAGTTGTGCTCCTGTGTTGGGGGAGCTGGAACGTGGCTGTGCTTCTGCACTCCCCTGAGAACACAGGACTGCATGGTTCCTGAGCAAGTTCCAGTTCACCATTCCCATCTGTGTATGGTGCATCCAGATATTTCAGAGTGGTTTCCAGTCATTAAATATATGTATGACACTCATGCAGGGAGTCACTACACCCACTCTTCTGATGAGAGCAGGGATTTGATTTTTCCCCTTATTTTTTCTTGTTGAGTCAGAGCAAAGGGTGCACCTTGAAAATTCCCCTGCTAACTTCAAGCACTGAAAAGAGAAAGTTTGGGTTAGAGCTTTTGTGCTGAGCCATAGTATCTGTCTTCATCCTTCTAAGCAGCAGGCTAAAATGTGTCAGCACAAGCACACTTGCACTGAAAAGTCTTTATGTTTTTTTGGTCACCTTAGGGGAACTTGCAAGTCTTGCTTCCAGTCTCACCAGACCAAAAGGCACTGGTGGAGTGTCTCTATTCTAATTTTGCTTCCCTATCCACCACAAAAAAAGTGAAGAAGTGCTTTAGCTAAAATGTTCAAAATCCCAGAGGGAAAGAAAATGTAAGTTACATCAACCTCTGTGGGCTTCCTGATGTGTGTTAGAGACAAACCAGACCACAGCAGCATGTCCAGGACATGAAAGGTGGGCAAGTGATACACAACATCTCCTATTTATTCTTTTTTACAGAAATTTAGTTATCTTACCTAGTGTAGTGCCCCCCTTTCTGCTTTAAAGTGTAACACAAAAAAAAAAAAAAATCTTAAACCTTACTGTTTTCTAATGTAAATGTAGAATGGGGAAAAGAGATCAGAATAATGAATGCTTCAGAGAAGGGCTGATGTTTAAAGCAGTGTATTTTGTCCCTGCTCCTTTTTCTCTGCTCTTTGTTTGTTGTGGACCCTCATTTTAGACATGAGTGCTTCTCACAAGGTTTTGGGGTTTGTTTGTTTTTTTTTTTTTTTTGTTCTAATCTTCCAGTATTATTCTCCATATGTGTTTGAGATCAAAACAGTTATCATCTGAATTTAATTTAGTACGCCTTTCTCTTTGTGATGGGCTGCTATTTCACAGGGTACAATGCCACTATTAATCATCATAAAGAAAATGCATGAAAACAGTCCAAAATATGTCTCAGGCACTTCAAGGTGATGGATGCACAATATATGGCCCCATTATTATCACTCAGTAACTTGAAAACTTTTGGTCCACATATTTTCTCACTTTAAAACATCATTAACTTGTTCATGGGATCCAATACTTTGTGAAAAATGTATTACTCTTCTACTCACTTTTTCCTCATCCTTCATGCTGTATTGACAGAGCCAGTTACCTGAAATTTCTTAATGCACTGTAGGTTTACTTCTCAGTGTATGAGAGCAAAGAAAACCAAAACAAATGGTTGTATGGAACAAAAGTCAATTATATTGATTTTGATCTTTTAATGCAAAAGCAGATTATAGGAGTGATTGTAATTAGGGAACTTATGTTTATTGATCACAGTACTAGTTACTCCTAGATCTGTTCTCTTTTGTGAATCAGAAGGACTTAAAGACTAAAATATGTGTCGACTGAATGTGGCTGATATTCTTCTTCTTTTAGGATTGCTACAGAAGTTACACAAACCCAGTGAGATTGACCAGTGCAGCCCACACATATTCCCCAGTCAGATCATTCACATGATCCAGTCTGACCATTTGCAGAGTAAATGGTTGCAGTTTCCACAGTTATCTTCTGCTCTCTATAGTGATAAAGCCAATTCCTGTATCAGAGCCTGTCATCTGAACAACTGGATGAAAAATCTTAAAAGCTAAAGTCATCTAATATTTAAACTTCCTATTGCAAAGGAAGTATTTTTTTTTTTCATTTTGGGAAAAAAACATTTTTAATTATAATGAAATTGCCATGAAGGTTCATAGTGTTTCATAAAAGTGAAGTTGATACATTTCTATACACAAAAGAATGGAAGAAACTATCTTTCTAAGGGCCCAGTTTGAAACATATTTGCCTTCATTCAGGAACCAATAATTCACAGTTACAGTAAGTCTGTAGGTAATTTTTATTTCTCCTAACAGTACATATGTTGTTTTCTTTATAACATTAATCTGATGTTAAAAAAAATTAAATCTTAAAAATATTGCAACTCTTACATTTTTCACTTTAAATTTTAATCAGAGAGTATGGAAGAATCAATAGTTACTTAAACTTTGAAAGGTTCTGAAAGCAAACCTGATTATAAGTTGGTGACTTAATGATTTAGTATGTTACTGAATAATCAATAATTGCTATCTGATGTTCCAAATCACTCTTACTAAATATGTTTTGGAAAGTTTGTAATTACACCACAGAAGTTTCTGGCAGGCATGCTGAACTGAAGAAGACATCATCAATGACAGACAGTGGAGTGAGAGCATCCTCAGCAAGTCTTGCAGGGGACACCAAGCTGAGGGGTGCTGTTGACACTCCTGAAGGTGGGGGCCACCCAGAGGGATTTGGACAAGCCCAAGAAGTGGCACCATGGGAATCTGATGAGGTTTAACAGACCAAGTTCAAGGTGCTGCACCTGGCTCAGGGCAACCCCCAGTACCAACCCAGGCTGGGGATGAACAGATCCAGAGCAGCCCTGGGAGAAGGACTTGGGGGTGCTGGTGGGTGAGAGGCTGGACATGGCCCGGCCGTGTGCTCTGGGAGCCCAGGAACCCCCCGTGTGCTGGGCTGCAGCCAAAGCCCCGTGGGCAGCAGGGCAGGGAGGGGATTCTGCCCCTCTGCCCCGCTCTGCTGAGACCCCACCTGCAGTGCTGCATCCAGCTCTGGGCTCCCAGCACAGCAAGGACAGGGAGCTGCTGGAGCCAGCCCAGAGGAGGCCACCAAGGGGAGCAGAGGGATGGAGCAGCTCTGCTGTGAGGAAAGGCTGGGAGAACTGGGATTGTTCAGCCTGGAATAGAGAAGGCTTTGGGGTCACCTACTTGTGGCCTTCCAGTACCTGAAGGGATCTCACAGGAAAGATGGAGAGACTATTTACAAGGGCCTGGAGTGACAGGACACGGGGGAATGGTGTTAAACTGACACAGAGTAGGTTCAGATTGACTATTATGAAGAAACTTTTTGCTGTGAGGTTGGTGAGGCCCTGGCACAGGAAAAGCTGTGGCTGCCCCATCCCTGCAAGTGTTCAAGGCCAGGTTGGATGGGGCTCTGAGCAACCTGGTCCAGTGGAAGGTGTCCTTGCTCATGGCAGATCCCTTCTACCCCAAACCCTTTTAAGGTTCTACAATTCCATGATTTGCAGAGGCCCCTCTTCTGATGTCACAGGAATCTGTGTTCCAGCAATGGATTTGCCATCTCAGTTGAGCCACTGCTGCCTCCAAGCTGACAGATGTCCTGGGCTATCTGTTCAGCTGTGGGTGGGAATTCGTGGCTTTTCACCTTCTCTGCACCAAGGCTGTGGCTGGCAGCTTGGAGTGAGGAGCAGGAGTGCTTTGGCCCAGTGAGGGCAGCACTGGAAACCTCTGGTGTGGTATGGACCTTGTTAGGCTGCTCTTGTACTGCCTCTGAATATAAACAGGCAAAACCTCATCATTACACTGGGTAAACAGTCCTGATACTGCAGGGAGATCCTCCTCACATCGTATCTGGTTCCACAGATGGCCCTCTGAGGGAGCTTGGATTTATAATGCTTTTGGTAATGTACTACCAGAAAGGAGGTTAAAAAGTACAGTCTTTGCAACAGGCAAAGTAAGACATCAGCGATAAATTAAATTATTTTAAATGCATCAGGCCAGGTTCTGATTTCAGTTATGTGGATATAAACAGGCCTGCTGGTACCACAGACTTTTGTGCATGCAAGGAAGGTCAGAATCTTGTCTCAGGGATGTAAAAATGCATCCACTTTAGACTTCATAATCTGTATTAGAAAAATTTAGTCTGTCCTTGGACTTTCCTTAGACATCAACATTTAAAATATTGATAGGATATTTTGTGGGTTTGGTGATTTTTAGACAGCTTTTTGGGGGTTGATTTCCCCCCCCTTTTTTTTTGCACGACTGTATAACCCCAAACATTTCACGTACCTGCTAAAATTCTCATATCATGTTGTTGTTTCAGAGAAATCCAGCTGATATGTGAGGCTGGCTGTACTAACAAAGGCCAGAGAAGCCATTTTTCCCTTCCTACTATCTATACCAGATATTTCATAGGTGCCGTGGGGAGAGGAAAACTGTTCTTTAAATACAGAGTTAAGTGCCTATATTCTACTTCATCTGCAATGGCAAATTCCACTTTTATGAGGCAAATGACATTCTCATGATTTGCTAGGAAGCTAGCATTTTTTTTTTTTTTTCATTTGCTAAAGGTTTATGGAGTGTATGCTTGCATAGAACAAATACTGTTTTTCTAAAAAGTATAGCTTTGTAGAGAAACTTACAAATAATTATACTAAAAAGGGTACTTAAGTCTACATAGTTGATATACACAGCAATTTAAACAAGACAAAAGCATATAAAATAATCCAGGCAGTAACAGGGAGAAAGCAAAAAAACATGTAAGTTGTTGCCACCCCCAAGACAAATTCTTCAAAGCCACGAGTTTTAATGGACTGTGCCACTGAGATGGCCACAGATCTTGGAAATACAGCTGAAAGCTTCCCAGCTTTTCATGGCAAAACCACTTCAGCAGAAGTCTCATCTAAACCAAACTTCAGACTTTGTTAGAGTTCTTTGTATGACAGATTTATCCACGTTCACTGATTTCCTGCCAACTGACTGCACCTGGTTCGCTCTAAATTAGTTACAGTTAATTGTCAATAAATGTGAAGAAGGTCCTCTTGCCATTTTCTCTTGGCTGTGAAGCTGGTGAGTCTCATGGCTATTTATCAGGTAGAGTCATACATGCAAGTTTAGAGGAGAAAGAAAAAAAAAGAGTAAAATAGAGAGCAGTAGTAATTGTTTTATTGTTTTTCTTCCCCGTGTGCATTTTGGTGCAGGGTATGTGTGAGCACAGCTGCAGTAAGGTTGAGATGTTATTTAATTTAGCTGAGTCCTGGCTAGATGGGCTATAAGGGTGTGGGAGGTGGCCTGGACCTTTTTTCTACTTGTGTAAGGAGAATTGTTGGGTTAGAAGGAATAGGGAGAAGGAAGCCCTCTAGGTGAGTTTTTATTTCCCTCTTAGCCTGGTGTTCTTCTCTCTTATAGCAGCTTTAGAAGGTAATATAAAAATAGGTTCTTCTCTGTGGAGTTAGAGTGATTAGTAGTTTTTTTTTTTGTTCTGTTAGAGGCTGTTATAGTGGCTTTCCTTCAATAGGCCTTGCAACACCAAAAACTTGCTTTTAAACTGATTGTTGTATACTTGTAATTCCTGTTCACCTCTTTGCAAGATAACTAAAGGAACGAGGTGAAAAAAGAGGAGTTTTTCCCATCCTCTGTGTCTCCTAACCTGTTGCACCTACTGTTCCTGTTGATTTGACATTCTTGTGGCTTGATTGTGTCCTTGGTCATTTTCTTCCTCTAGTTGAGGGGCTGAAGCAGCACTGGTGTAAACCCAAATGCTGTGAAGGTTAATTACAGGCTTGCTTGTTAAACTTTTCTACTGCAATGTAGCCTCTATTAGAAGAAGTGTCCTTTAATTAAAAAATGTGTTTGTTTGAGATAAACCTGTTTGCCTGCACCTGTGTGAAAAGTAAGGCTGAGGATTCAGAGGGGATTAATGGTTTTGAATCTGAGGCAGATTTCTGTTTCTATAATGAAAGCTTCCTGTTGAAATTTCCTGGGGAAATGGAAGCTCTAGTTTGAGCTTTCAGTTACATATGTGTCAGTTACTGTTCTTTGCCTGTACAGATTATCTTGTAGAAGATGAGAAATATGACAGGAATATGACAGGAATGATATCTGTGAGGCTTAGATTCCCCCTCTCTCTTTGCAGTTTTGTGTTGTGAACTGCACAGCTTTCACCCAGTCCCTGCAGCCTCTTCTGCCTCACTATTTCTTTCAGGGAGTGTTCCTGTGTTGAGAAAAAAATGGCTCCTGGATCCAAAATAAAACATTTCAGTTCTTGCTTCTTTTGTTCTCAGTTGGAATACTCTGGATATGGTGTCTAGGCTTCCTCCTAGTAAGGTGGCTGTTTGCCTCTGTCTACTAGCTAGGAACTTCCAAGCCAGAAAACCTTTTTCAAAAGTTAAGCATTTCCTGATGAGGTGCTGATGTTACCACAGAATGGTTTGTGTTGGAAGGGACCTTAAAGACCATCTTGTTCCACCCCCCTGCCATGGGCAGGGACACTTTCTACTGTCTCAGGTTGCTCAGAGCTCCATCCAACCTGGCCTTGGACACTTCCAGGGATGGGGCATCCACAGCTTCTCTGGGCAACCTGTGCCAGGGTCTCAAGAGCCTCTAAGTGAAGAATTTCTTCCTGATATCTAATCTAAACCTACCCTCTTACAGAGTGAGGCCATTTCCCCTTGTTCTATCCCTACATGCCCTTGGAAAAAGCCTTTAGGTACTGGAAAGCATCTCAATGCTTTCTTAGTTGTAATATTTATATTACAGCTAGCAGGGCTGTAGATAAAAATGCCAGCTTTTTGTGGAACTCTAGCTTTCTGTAGGCACAGTCAAAACAAAATTATCTTGGACATTTTAATTAATTGTAAAGTAGGTAAATAACTAATTGGATACCATCTGTTTGCTTGGGCTGAGAATCAAGGATGTGTCTGTTAGTTTGAGGAAAGAATATTCATGAAACAGAATATCTCTTTTCCAAGATCCTGATTTTACAAAACCATTTCTTTCACCCTGCAGTGTCAATGTCCACATATTTTTAGGGTACTTATTTGTATTTGTGGTTCAACATTTTTGTTTTGGAGTTACTTTCTCCAGTTATATGCCACAGCCACTTTTGAAGCAAAAGACAATTTTCACTCTGAACAGGAAGTGCATGGGCAGATACTCTGTAGTCTGGGCTGGTGGTTGGAGCACTGATTAAATGCAAAAGAGGAAGTTTGAGAATCACATCAAACAGAAAGAATTGCCCCTCCTTTTTAACCAATCAACCAAAACCCCTTGTAGGAGCTTCCACTGCCTTCCTTCCCTCCAGGTGTGGGGCTGGGTGAGAAAGGGAGAAACTGAAATATAGTATTCTACCTGTCTGCTTTTGTAGCATTCCTTAGGTTTTTATTCTGTAAATAATACTGGGGTTTTAAGTTGCACAAAGCAGAGATATTTTTCACAAGAGATTATAGATCAGAATTGGGAATTGTAGATTATAGAGTATAATTTCAGTTGAACCTTTTTTTATGGATGGGTGCTGCATCCATGAGTTTGGAAAATAGCAATATTAAAAATAAAAGTTACTCCAATAGCTGTATTAAAATTATGCTTAATCAGCCAATATGTAGACATACCCTTCTGTTAATGTAGTGGCTTTTTTTCCAAGTTGTTTTTTTTTTTAAAAACTGTTCTGTTTACAAGAATTTTATAGCTCTTTATAATGAAAAAAAGCACAAGAAGTTTTTACAATACCGTCTTTTTAAAAGCTACTTATTGCTGCAGGATTTCCCACATGTTGGATTAATTTCCCGAATATTCATATACCAGATTCTGTGATCGTTCTCTTTAGACTATAAATGACATTCTGTTTTTTCCAGCCAGTCCTGTGTAAGTGGTGCAGTTCTGCCAAATCAGTATTTGATTAAACAGATCTTCTGAAGGAGCAGATCTGAGTCAGAGTGCTGTAAGGGGAGGTGTGCTGGGGAATAATAAATAGGTAAATGCTGCCAATGCCACTGGTGATGCCCAGAGAAGCTGTGGCTGCCCCATCCCTGGAAGTGTTCAAGGCCAGGTTGGATGGAGCTCTGAGCAACCTGAGATAGTGGAAGTTGTCCTTACCCATGGCAGGGGGCTGGAAAGAGATGAGCTTTGAGGTCCCTTCCAACCCAAATCATTCTGTAATGTGGAAAATGTGGTGACTGGAAGACAAAATTGGTCCCTAAAAACCCACAATGAAAAGCAACTGATAACACATCTCAATGTTGTAAACCCCAAGATTAAAAAAAAAATCAAGCTGTAAGTTAATTGCAGGGTTTTGCCTCAGGAAATTTTCTATGCTAAGCAATAAGATTTCTAAGAGATTCAGTAAAGTGCTGCTTGTTCAGGACTTTTAAACCTGGCTGGATTTGTTTGGATTTTTTTGTTTGTGGGTTTTTTTGGGTTTTTTTTTGGTTTTTTTTGGTGAAGTTCAGGGTTTCTGCATGAAAGAAAAGTTCAAGCATTTTCAAAGCAGTTTATTTTGATTTTGTAGTAGTCTATGAGGTGACAGTCTTGAACAAACAGTCAGGGAGGTTCTGAATGAAAAAGCATTTTTACCAGTGAGTATTTATTAAAGTAGAGTTATAGATGTGTACTGAGGGCATTTATGGGAATTTTTTGCTTTGCTTCACCCAGAAGTATATTTCCCAAGAGTTATAACTAAAACATTAAATACTATTTCTTTGTATAGTGTTCAATAATGCAATGGCTGGAAGACAAGGAAGTGGCAGGGTAGCTGGGTGGATGCACTGGATATCAGCAATAATTCTGATGCTGTGGGGTCACCAGATCAGTGGACAAGGACAAGGTAAGCGAAGATCTTTTACTGCAGTTTGCCATTGGCACAATATTGGTTGGAAAAACAAGGGTGTATGATCAAGTGCTGAACTTGTGTGAATAGCTGACAAGATTTAGGAATATAAAAATCTGAAGTGCTTCAGTTGAGAAGTCAAATGCTGTTTGGAAAGTGATGTCTTGATGCCTTCAGGGATTATCCAGGTGCTTGAATCTGTTTTCATGTGCTCACTGATTGAAGTGTGCCTTGAAATAAGTCTTCCCTTTGTATGTGTTGTTGGCTCTCTGGGGGTGGAGGAGCAGTTGTTGAAGAGATTATAGGCATGGATGCTTTGTGCTGTTTGGCTGTGATATCTGCAATGAACCTGCAATATTCAGAAAGGCTTTTGTGGCCATGCTCTAAATAACCTCCCTGTTGCATTCCTGTCTCACTCACTGATGGTGGTGCATAACAACAGCTGTAGGGATGCAGACAGGCAAAAGAAAAAGTCTTCTTGGGTTTTCAGTTTTGAAAAATGAAGCATTATTGCATGTTCCTGATCTGAAGGCTGTATCTGAGGGCTGCTAACAAGAGAGGTAAAACCAGGCTATTGTGCTTTTTAATATATATTTAGAATGACAGATGCTTGCGTGTTGTGTCAAACTGGGAAAGGGGGAAATCTTCATTGAAAAATTTGAGGCACTGAAATTAAAGGGAAGTAGATAGGCATTCCTTTTTGAGGAATTCCCTTATCAGGCCTTCAGCAAGTGCATGTTACATGTGAGCTGAGATTTCCACATCCTAATTTGCTTCTCAAGTGGGGGAAATGATGTATGTTTTTCAGCTAGAGCCTATCTGTTCTCTGTTACTCCAGTCACTGGCTACAAGCATGATGTTGGTTAGTGTGTGCAGCCTGTGCTGGGTCAATTTTCCCAGGAAGTTTGGGCTGCAGGAAGATTTCTTGGCTGTTAGAAGGATAATGGTGTTCACTCTTGCTTGGTGCAGTTTTACAGGTAGAAATTGGATGTAAATTGTGCACTACAGTTCTGCTGGAAACTTCTGTGGAACTTCAGCATGTTGCCTTCACAGATCTAAAAGCCAACCTGGCAGCCTGTATAGGACTTTAGCAGGGAAGTGTCATGAGTGTTTTGCAGGTAGTCACTGGCTGTTCTGTGATATAAATTATATTTGTACAGAAAGGGGTGTTGCTTTTCTAAAGTGTCCATTTTGACATTATGGTCTTTGAATTGGAAAACCAGATGTGTTTGAAGGCTGACTATT
Source organism: Rhipidura dahli (assembly GCA_013399225.1). Taxonomy (NCBI): domain Eukaryota; kingdom Metazoa; phylum Chordata; class Aves; order Passeriformes; family Rhipiduridae; genus Rhipidura; species Rhipidura dahli. Next base: position 1,391,756 of record VXAC01007801.1, read on the forward strand.
TTGTGGTATTCTGCTAAAATGCGATGGGTGTGGTAAATTTCAGTTTTATGAAATACAGGTGAATGGCATTGGGAAGAAACACAGGTACAGCATGTTGGAAGAGTTTGTTTTCAAAGTGGGTGATGTGAGGGAGCTTGTGCTGTGAAATACTCTTTATGTGGTTCTGAACCCTTTGTGAGTTGTGGGCTGATGACGAGACAGTCTTGATCTGTAAACTGACCTTTTGTCATGTAGTTCTGTGTGTTTGTTTTCTAATAATTGCCAAATTGTAACTACCTAATAACTACCAAATTGTGCAAAAATGAAACTAGTATGACAAAACACTCTAGAATGCAAAATGTCTTCCTAAAATTAGCAAGAATGCAAAATGTCTTCCTAAAATTAGCAGTAACCCTTAGAGGAAAAGGGATATGAACCAACATCATGTTATTTTGCTTTGATTTTAAATGACTTTGCTAGGTTGTAGTGAAGCTTTTGAATATTAAATGTCTCTAAGCAGGTCTAGTGTAATAAAACTGATTTTCAGTCTTAGTAGACTTTTTACTCCACTCTGATGGATGTGTCGTGTAGACTTGAGAACATACATTTATTGCAACTGCTGTGCACTGCTTGAACCTTCAGTTGAGAAATGTGAACTTTTAATGGCAAGGAAGTAGTAGATTATAAACAAGGAGCAAGTTTTTTTTGGCATAATTATATACACAGGATATTTAAAAAATGCAAAACCTCTAGGTTTCTGGATACAGCCATAATTTTGCTGTGGGTTTCTGTTAACATTTTATTTTTCTAAAGTAAAAAGTAAAGCCCTTTGGCCATGCCTTTCAGGAACCTGAGAAATGTAATTTCTGATTAATTTGAGTAAAATTAATATTAATTATAAAGTTTGGTTATTTGGAGTCTATCAGGACAATAAAATGAAGAAATAATGATTCTGTGTCTGGGCATAAAACCAAAAGTGTTTGAAAGCCATATGGCTGCATTTAAAGAAAACAGCTTCTGAGTCACGTAACTTCAGCATGAGTGGGTTGCTATGGAAGTTAGAAAGAAATCAACATTTGTTCCACTTCCATTTCCAATCTGAATAGTAAATTCAGATTGCAAACCCTTTGTTTTTCAAGAGCTCTTTCTATCTGTCTCTTTGTACACATTAACCCAACCTAAGAATTCTCTGGTTTTTGAAGTCTGTGGGGCTGCATCTTGCTGTATTCATGTGTAGCTTAGAACTAGATACTTCAGTCTACCCAATGTAAGTGTCCAGGAGAGACTGGAGTAAGGAAGAAACTGTTTTGTTTTGCACTCTTGCACAATAAAAAAATGTGTAATTTGTAGAGTTTTGTATCCGTTCTGCTTTTCTCACTTACCTGGATATTGCAGGTTTACTCCTCAGTCTTCAGAGGAGTACATGTATTTTGGCTGTATTTTGTATACATAAGTAACTTTAGAAAAATACTTTTGTCTTTAACATTGAGCCATGAGTAATTTGAAGAGTATTTTGAAACAGACTTGTTTCTCTTGGTGAACTTAGAGAAATAATGTATCTGGAAGTCTGAAATTACTTGAACAATAAGCAGGCAATTACTGTTCAGTGACATCCACAAATAGTGTTAGTATTGGTATTTAAGACAGAAGATGAATAAGCAGTCCTGGAATCTAATAATGTTCAGACTTGTAAAAGAAGTGTAGGTTGCTTAATATCTGGAATTTCACTGCTGTATAGATGAAGCAGGTGCTTTCTTTGAAGCTCTGGAGATGCTGGATAAAAGAATGTCTGCTCTCTGAAGAACATAGCAGCAATGCTGGTGTTCTTGGATGCATGTTTCCTGCCCAACAAGAGCCTTTCAATATATTTTTTTTTGTTTCAGAGCTGTCAGGGTACAGTGTTGACAGGTTGCTTTATTTAATGATCAAGCATAAAGGCTGTGCAATGTGCTACAGCCAAGAGGCTTCAGAGCTCAAACAATGTGCTAGAAAGCAGTGGGTGTTGCTGGCTGGCCAAGCTCTGACCCCTGCCTGCAGAAACTTTATTCCCCCCAACACAGGCCTAATGGGGGAAGAGGATCTTACCTTTTGAATTTAAACCGTGTTGTATGTATGTATGTAGTATTTTTGATCTCTTTTTGCATTTTGTATCTTTAACCAATGATAAAGTAGGTCATGCTCAGCTAGAATTATGGCTAACTTGGAATATACAGGAGTATATGTCAATATACCTTCAGGAACAGAATAAAGGAGTCTTTGCTGGATTTCAGTCATAAGGTGGCTGCTTATAGCTGAGAACAGGCATTCAAATTGCATCAATTTCGCCTTCTTTTGTCTGTGCTGCTGACAAAACCCAAATGTTCCCCAAAACATACTCCAAAACCAATGAATAACAATGTTTTCACTCAGTCCTGAAATCCCAAGATTACTGTGGCTTCTTAATAGTGGGAAGGAAGGCAGGTTGAGGATACCTGACATTTCATCCCAAACCCATCCTTAGTGAGTATCTATTTCTGACCACTGCACTTTGCTGTGGTGATGCCTTTTTCTGGTCTTAAAATCAACAGTCAAACACGGTTAGAAGTGATACTTATTATTTATAGTGGTATTTATTTTAAGGATCCTTAGGTGCACCACGTCCAGGGGGAATGCACCTCCATGCACACCCCAGTGCACACCCACAATAGATCTGGTATAACCCTATAGGTGTTACTAATTAGCACATCTATCAAAAATTCCCCAATGAGAGGCTCAAATGAGCCCCCCCTCCCCAAGGAACCTTCCCCTGGATGGTTCTATCTTAGTTTACAAAATGTGTTCTGGAGAGGACCTCGGGGTCTTGGGCTTTCTGATCCCCTAACTCTGTCATTTCTAAGATGTTGAGTCTCCTAGCTTGACAAACAAGTCTAAGAATGTAGGCTAAAAAGCACTAAGACCACAAAAGCTATAAAAAGGTATCTAAAAGGGGTATAAAAGAAAAGACAAAAAATCATGTCATCAATGGGCTGAAGCAGCTGTAAGTGTCTTTCTCTAGCTCAGCTGTCTCTCTGACAAGGTAAGGAAAAGTATTTTGTATATATGGAGTGCATATGTGTGCATATATACAGTTTCATGATACTAAATGAATAGCAGTGATGTTGGCTTTAACAAATGTAAAACCCCAGAGAAATAAAATCTGGGTGTAGAAATGGAGAGTCTTGGAACTGGTTCTGAATTTCACCCCTCAGCTAAACCTGAAAGGTACATGGGTGCTGTGGTGCCAGGATTTGCATCCAGCACTGCCAAATCTGCCAAGTGCACGTGTGTAACCTGGCTTGTGACTCCCAGTGGGAAGAGGAACAGCCCCAGGGTGACATGGAATGGGATCCAGGTGGCACTGCTGCCTCAGAGATGCTGCCCAGACCAGTCTTGTGCACATCCAGCTCCCAGGTCACCCAGCCCATCCAGAGCCTGTGGCATAGCCCAGCAGGGTAGGATGGGTTTTAATGCTCAGGGGAAGAAAGCTGAGGTCTGTTCTGGGTGTCTGATGTGAGCTGACTTGCAAGTTTTTGTTCTAATGGCAATTTCTGCTATCTGAAAATCAGTCCTCTTGCATCAATCTTTTAAAGTCGCCTTTAAATAAATAAATTTGCAAAACTGCAGGTAATGTATGAATGCTTTAAAAAGAGTATAATGGAAGATGGCCCAGCTTTGAGCAGGAGGTTGGACCCACATGCCTTCAGAGCTCCCTTCCAAGCTGAACATTTTCCATGGTTATATGAAAATGTTTAATGACAGAAAAATTGCTCCTTTAAAACCAAGATAAGTTATATGCTTCCTAACATTCCAGCATTATAATGCAGCTCCCATAAACTATGCTAAATTCAGTACAATCTTAGCCCAGTAACATCCTGGAAGAAGCTCTTTTTTCCTTCTTTTTAATTTCTGTTTAAGCAGGTTGTGGTGTTTGGGGTTTTTTTGGTGTTTGTTTTGGGGTTTGTGGTTTTGTTTGTTTTTGTTTGGGGTTTTTTGGGTTTGGTTGGTTGGTTTTTTTTTGTTCAATTTAAATTCAGGTCATCAGATTAGAGCATCAACTGCTGGGCAAGTTTATACTTAGCATTGCTCAATATCTTCCCTGGAAAGAGTTGTCCCACCTTGGTTGTTCCTAGAAAACATTTGATATTCAGCATTTCCTCAGATTGTGCCAGTATGTGTGTGTGTCCCATGGGAAATCCCACACAGAATTTTCTGAGATGAAAAGCTGGTTGGAATTTCTGCTCTCAACAGGGCTGCAGTAGCAGCAGATTGTGCCTGACACACACAAGAGCAGCTGATCCTGAAGCTGGTCTCCTGATCCCTCTGTGGCACTGCAGTGAGAATGCAATGCACTACTCTTTTTGGGCAAAATGGGGAAAGGGAAAGGCAAAAAAGGCTCTGCTGTGATTCCTCTGGAATCTCTAAATAGCCTCACTTCCTCTCATTAGGAGCAGCAAATACAATATAAACACTGTCAGAAACTGGAGGAGAAAAAGTTAAAGTCAGAATAGGTTTGTGGACTTCCTGGACCCCATGTCAAGTTAAAGTTACATTCCTAGTTTGGGTGTCTCTCTATGCTGACACCCTGATTTATTAACCAATATTTCATATTTTTGGGCTGTCAGTATAAGTAAGAAAAGTTGTAGTTGTTCATGAAAAATGATACATGGATTTGCAGGCATATTTGAGCACATCTATGCGTGTGTGATATGTATTTTAAAAATGTGTCCCATTTTGGAGAATATGTGTACTAGGGCAGGTGTCCTGTGAATAATCTGGTGTAAATGGGACTATCATAAGAAGAAAAAAAATTTGTGGAGCCAGTCAGTACCAACAAAAGCCACAGCAAGGTGGGAGCCCTAATACTGTGTTCTATTATTTGTGCTGGAAAAAAAATTATTGTCTAGAAAGCATTTGGGATACGAGAACTGGGGAGAAAGTATTTCTGGAAGAAACTCCTGTACCCATTTCTATGCCACCCTGTAATCACACCCCAACTCTACTTAAGGATACTGTAATAGTCCAATTTAAAGTCAATAATCTCCTACTATTCATATCTCCTTTCAGGTAAGAAGGTACTAATGTAATACATGTGTACTTTTAATGTCCCTCCAAAGATTATGAGGATGTGTTGTAGAATATGAAATTGTTCTAAGCTAATCAGTTCATATCCTATGATTTAAAACAAAGCTTTTTCCAGCAAAATAAAACTAATCAGTACTGCTCTCCTGTGAATGATTCTGTTGCAGGGAGCTGGTGAGCACTCATTTGATCTCCTGCACTGAGTCTCTGACTGACCTGTGCTTGGATCCAAATCTCAACTAAACCCAGATGACAAGTTTAAGCAGTCTTTGCTTGTGCTCTATTAGCTATTCTAAATTCAGGTGGTATAGTAAGAATAATTTGAGATAGGACAAGCCAAGCTCACCAGGCAGGTTATGTTACATTGCAGTTATTCCTTTTATCTTGGTGCTTCCTCACTGTGGAATTCTAGTGGATATTTAAGTTAAGTGATGAAGAAGCTAAGTAATGATGGGGCTGGACCTGTGTCTGTATCCTCAGTGTAGGCATTTAGAGACATTTGAGTGAGTTTCTGGAAACACCAAGCCCAAAACCTTTGTTCTTGAGAGCAAGATGTACTGTGCTGAAAAGGAGATGTGTGTGAATGGTACACCTAAAACTCATGTTCTCACTTCTGCCTATGCAAATTGGATGCTACATTTTATAGGTGGAAAGGTGCTTTGTATATACACCTGTGGATGAAAAATAAAGTTTGAACTGCAAAAAGAAGTCTTATTTTTGGTTCAGCAGCCTGTATTGGAGGGCTTCAGCTTCAGTGAAAGAAGCATCAGCCTTAATGCAAAGTGACTGCTGCTTGTCTCATAATAATGTTCTCAAAATACATTTGAAAGCACAGTATCAGCCTGTACCTTTATCCTACCAAAGTACCAGTAGATTTTTATAGCAATTGAACATGATTTAGTACTTAACCTTTCTCTCTTGTGCATTATGCAGCTTTGCTAATGGATAGCAACACTGTATTTCGAAGGGAGGATTTGTTTTGTTTTTAATGGCATGGCTACTAGTAGCCACTTGAAAATTGGCAAGTAGCTTTAAACAAAAATAGGCTGTTAATCAATAAAATATTATATTTTTTAAAAAGAGGTCTTAATTTGTGTAGGCAACACTCTTTGCAGAAACTCTTGATGGAAAAGAAACCAGGAGAGTGTTTCTTTGAGGTATTGTCTCCTTGTGTGTGTACCTGCCACAGGTACTGGCTAACTGAACAGTGAAATCTGAAAAAAGGCTGCTGCACATACTGCCTTGTAATGCAGCTGAGCTCCTGCATGAGCTGTGGAATTTAAATTCGATCACAAAGCAAGCTTTGCTTTCAATCAATTATATTTCCATTTGTCATAAATCCTTCTTGCAGGCAAAGACACTGCACAGTTAATGCAACCCCCATTTTTCTTTAGGATTTATCCTCATGGGCTTTCACAAAAAGTATAAGTTATTAAACATGCAGACATTGCTCTTTGTGGCCAGAAATCAAAAAAACTTCATGTCTTGCCTATTTCAGAGAGATCCAAGGTAACTCAAACAGTAAACAATTAAACATAACACATCATCATTATAGATTCCCCTTCAGTGTTATTCTCAGAATTCATACAACAGCAGGTAAGACTACTTTTAGCATTAAGTACAGGAGGAGAGGACTTGAGCAGAGTATCTATTACTAATGAGGAAGTAGAAAATTTGTGGTAATAGTGCTAAGTAGCCAAGGAAGAAAGGGTTCTTATTACTGAAGTAACAAAAACTCATGAAACTTTTGGTGTAAAGTGATAAAAGGGCTTGAGAATATTAATTAACAATTTGAACTATCAAACCACAAATTTAGGTTTTCCTCATGAGTAATTTGCATTAATTTGCCTGAGGTTATTTGCATGACTCTCTTATGACCTGAAAAGTATCTCTTCTCTGTGGACTGAATTTTCTGTAGCTATTTTCCCCCAGGATTGGTAGTCTGCATCCTTGAGAGGGGAAAGAAACCTTTGCTGAAGAGGTTCTATGGGGAGCAGGAGATGAATTGTTCCAGACTGGGGAGCAATGCATAGGAAATCAGACCTGATGCAGGAGATGAATGCAATGCCTGAATAATAAAAGGGCTCTTCTTCCATACACAGAGAGCACAGGTAGCTCTGTTAGCCTTCAGTTCTTGTAGCCTGGATAACCAGAAATCAGTGAAAAGGCTGAGAGTAGGTACTGAGTGTAGTTTTACATTCTTAGTAGAACTTGTGTTGCAAAAGGAGATGTTATATTTCTATTACATGGAAAATTAGGAGAAACTGAGACGATCTCAATGTTGAACACTTGAATTAATGGCCTAATGCAATTCAAGATGTAGAATATTTCTTAACACCATGCTATTTATTGGGCCATACATAGCTATACAGGAAGAATGTTTCTGAGATCAGGTGTGTGGTTGGGTTGTTTCAGGTAGAAAGTTCGGTGTTTGCAATTTGCAACAGGTTAAATCCTCAAGAATGGCTTTCCAGGAAGCTTTAGTTTTGAATAAGGAGAACTTCCTCATGAATGTGTGTGAAATTGAGAACCTCAGATGTCATCACCTGGAGACAAGCTTGGATGATGCAGATAATTGGTGGTGCTGCTGTTGTGGCAGCTTTTGTTCCAGATGGACCAGGACTCATTTCCCATTGTGTAGGAATTAAAAATTATCCTAGCACTAAACTCAATCACCATTTTTATTTTCCTTTCCAAAAAGCAAATTTACTTATTAGATGACAGGATATGAATAAAACCACCACTTGATACAATTTAAAGTGTTTCACTTTATATAATTTAAAGTCTTTCATTTTGGAAAATATGGTGTTCTTGATGTTTTAACAGAATGTATGAGATTCAGAAATGTTCTTGGCAGTCACTGTGGTAGTAAGCTTCATGAAAAATAATAAAAATTGGCAGAAAGGAGAATGATACAATGCATGTAGTATAAAACACTTTATCCTGGAACGTGTACAAGTACTAAGTGTCCTAATGTATATTTATTGAGATAGAGCTTGGAGTTTTATTTATGTTGCATTTTAAATGAAAGTATTTCAGGATTCAGTTGTCTTTTTGTCCATTTTTTATACACTTATTTGTAAAAGTTACCATAACCATTAATTGTCAGATCTTGGTGACTAGAAATTAACCTCTAAAGGGATGTTGCAGGAAGTCCATAGTTCAGACAGGCTTTTTTGATATATTGGGTAGCTGAAATGTATTTTCTTTTAATCAAGTTTTCCTTTATTGCCCAGGTTCTGTTTGGGGTTCATTTCTTTCAACAAAAGCAACAAAATTAAAAAAAGATCCAAACAAACACAACAGCAAAGTCATTTTAGCCTTTTTAAAAGCAGATCCCTCCATAAGCAAGTGCTGTGAAAGGTTTATTAGAGTGAGCATGCCAAGGCTGGGTTCCAGCATTAATGGCTCTTTTCCTTCCTAATGCAATCTTTTTCCATCTTTCAGCTCCTGAGCTGGCTGGTTGATGTTTGGGAGCAGATACCCATTTTTTTCCTGCTACCACTTGCTGTTCTGTGTTTAGATCCTCACTTCTCCAAGAGAAATAAATCCCACTGAAGGTTTTGGAATGGCAAATCTTCACTGGAAGAAAGCTGGTAAAAGTGATCTCAAGTTGGCTTTACCCTTGGTAATTGGGACATCAAATCTCAGCTTCCAAAAGAGAAAATCTGGGGAGAACTGTCAAAATGTATCAGAACAGGTGATGGTCAGTAAGTGCTGAACCATGTGAGGATAAAGGGGCAGAGAGAGGGAGAAGTGGAAAGTGGTATCCTTGGCGTGAAGAGTGAAGCAAAGATTAAAGGTCATTGGTTCACCCTTCTGGCTCTGCTTTGAAGAAAACTGAAAGCAACCAAAGACTATTCAACTGCAGGTCTGTAGGAACATAAAGGCAGAGTGTCCTATGCAGTGCCTTGCATGTGAATCAGTTAATTGCAATTTGTGCCTAGATCTAAGAAGGCCATTTCAGTGCTCACCCTGGAGGTAAATTGTCTGGAGGTCTTGAATCTTTCTGCACCTCAACACCAGTACTGGAATCCATCCAGTGATGGCTGTCTAAGAAATACTATTTTTTTATAAAAGAAGATAGCTTGGTTATACTTATTGGGTGACATTTCATTCAAGTGAGGAAGTTCTCATTAACACTCAGTTCAGGGAAGTGGTCTTCAAAGAATTATCTTGTGCATTAGATGAAAGTGTTCAGTGATTTGCAATTTCAGAACAGTCTTTCATTCCCAGTTTAAAAATTGCCAGCAAATGCACAATTAATTACATAACAATTTAACTTTGACAGCTCATTTCTGGATCAGATAAAATAAGTCACAGCTTTCTCATCTTGCTAAATGATGTTTCACTGCTTTGTGCCTATGCTTCATAGTTGTAGGGTCATATCATTAAAAATACATGGGGAAGAATGTTGTTTCCATTATTATAATGTGTAGTAGAAAATGCAGATTATTTCTTATCTGTTTAAACCTATCACTGTGGACGTTAATACTTTCAATTTTCTCAGTCTTTGTTAAAAGTAGGGGATAATACCATGTGATAGATTTTTTTGTTGTTGCTAAGTTCAGGCAAATAATTCAGAAATATTTCAACCATATAAGTTAAAAGCAAAACCTTATTGAGAAGCAAAACCTTATTGAGAAGCAAAACCTTATTGAGAAGCAAAACCTTATTGAGAAGCAAAACCTTATTGAGAAGAACTGAAGTTTTGTTTTGCTGAAAAGAAATACTGTGTTGCACAGTTAGAGTCCAAAGCATGCCATGCTCTTTATGATATATCTGCAGTCTGTTTCTTTAAAAAACTCTGGCATTGATCATTGCCAGTAATAAATCCTATGATATTTCTCTATTATGGAGAAGTAGCCTGGGGCAATTCTTTTTCATGTATATTGTAAGATTGCAGATACATATGTATGTGTATGTGCCAAGCACTTTCCTGCTGGTTTGATTTGTTGCAAGATTTTATTATTTATTAATTCGATATGAATGAGTAATCCCCTTTACGTGAGGGATCTGTTCGTGAAGTGCACTTTGAAAATTTGTCTTCACTGGTAAGACTCGTAAATCACATGCTATAAAACTTTTAGATGTTTTGCTTTAGACTACTATAAAGTTCCCAAGAGAACTTTGAGAAACGTGGGGCTTCAGGTTTCACAATGTTCATGCTTAGCACAGTCCACTTGAGTCTAAGGGTTCAAGTGTCTTGTATAAAGTTGTTTCACTTTTTTTTTTTTCCCTTAAAATGTCAGTTGAAGCAGCAAAGATGATGTTGAGCAGTGTATAGGAAGTGGTCAGGTGTTCTCAGAATGGCTGAGGTTGTAAAGGTTGTCTGTGCCAACCTCCCTGCTCAAAGCAAGCTCAGTTAGCAGAGGCAGCCCAGGAACTTGTACAGACACCTCTGCAATACAAGTATTTGGGAGATGTAGAATTATTATTGCTCTCTAGACTATCTTAAAAATATGCAGGGGGAGGGCATTTGCAATTCCAAATGTGATTTTGCATATTAATTTATGCATGTGTGTGACAGGCAAACTGTGGTTGTTTCACTGGGCTGTCCATCAGTGGGAGAATGAGCTTAACAAATATGTTCGTTCTTGTACAAATCAGGAGGCAGATGCTGTGCTTGAAGTGCCACTGTACACAGCATGGGCTCGTACGTGTCTGTGAAGAAAAATAAACACAAGCATGACAGGCTTCCTGTGAAACTGCTAACTTCATCTGGCAGGTCACTGTCATTATCTCTGACTTGAAATGCAGTGGAGGCTTTAGAATCCCCCACTCCTCCAAATTGTTGTCTTTATAGGCCCTGTGTGTGGAGTAAGGTGTTTGTTGTGAGGAATCCTTTGTTTTAGCTTCCAGTGTGCGCAGGCATTCTGAATTCATAGCACATACAGCCTCCCCCTGTTCAGCAAAACAGGCAAGTCAGGTGTTCTAGCTCGGTTCAAATCTCTGAAGCCATGAATATTTGGCCAAATTGGCACCCTATCTGATGGAATTTTAGCTTGGTCAAAAAAATCTTTATGACCATGAGTCAAAAAAAATTAAACTGTATGCAAAAGGTCTCTTATCTTCTCTATTTGTTGCATGTGACTTTGTGTTGCTACTGTTTTTAATAATGTAATTATTAAATCTGCCTTCAACAGTCATTGAACACTTTTGTGCAGTTGGTGCATCTATTTCTTCTATGGAAGATTGCTTTGTCATTTTGTCTACTTCATTTGTTGTGCTTTTTGCCTGAGCAATTCAGCTTTCCTTCACCTAAACCTGTCTAAAGAGCTAATTTCATTACTGTTTTCAAGCTGAAAATGAGTGACATGCAGGGTAAACGTGATGCAGGGTGTTATGCACACAGGCCATGTGTCAGTGAGCACCTGCAAGATTTAACTTTGTATGCCCTCAGATACGATGGACAGCTACACTTTTATTAATAGAGCCTAAATGTGTAAAATTGACTACAATTCTGATAAGATTATAATGCAATAGCAAAGCATTTGACCACTTTTGGGCCCTCTGTCGTGCACAGTCTTTCTTCACATCATCTCTGAGAGAAAGTGATTTATGCTGTCCACCCCAGCTGGCTCATAAATCTTGCCATTTTTGAATCCTGTCTAATAGAGCCCTTTGTCCTTTACAAGGCCAGCCACTGAAAAGGCCTGTGACTTTATGATAACAGTTTGCATATGTCTGAATTATTTTTCCTCTTAAAAAGAAGAAATTCTAGATATTCTTCAGTGTTTTCTGGATCTGACACATGGAACACTTCTAGAATCAGCAAAAAATTACTAGCTTCTAGCACACTTCTTTAACAGAGTCTGTATTTTAAAGTATGGAACTTCCAGTGTGTGATTTTTTGCTGAACTTGGATACAGATCATCTAAATACATTAATACTGTGAAAATGTTACTAAGCAGTTGTTAGAAGAGGTGGCTCTTGCTGAGGTGGTGCTGGGAAGTAATGTATTCTAATTAAATTCCACAGAAAAATCCAGAAAGCATTTCAGTGAGGATGCTTTACAAGTTTGCTGAAGGCAGCAGTCTCCTCTCACTGTAAAAGCATGAAAACAAATGGTTCTAATTCCTCTTGTTTTCACAGTAATAACTGTCATAGGTTAAAACAGATATTTCCATTAGAGCACTTGTATTAGGTTAGCTTAGCTTGTTGAGAGGTAATAATGACTTTCCTCCAAGGATGAGGAGGCAGAAAAGAAATCAAATTTAATATCAAAGGAAGCTGCAAGTACTTTGTAAGTAAATCAAGATATAAGTTAGTCAGATTTGTAACTGAAATACATATAAAGGATGGTGATGGGTATTTTAAAACTTTTTTCTCACATCTTAGAAGTTTCCTTGTGGAAGTACATAAGTTTTACTTCCATGTGGATGGAGGCAACCAATATGTAGTGCTAACATCACATTATTATACATCATTCCTCCATGATGTACAAGGAACTGCTTGGGGATTTTGCTTTCTTTAGAGGGCAAAAGGACTTCTGTAACTATGGTAATATGGCTTGTCTTAAGAGTAATGTTTGGATTATAGACTGAAATAAGTAGTAGCATAAATTCCCAGGAGAAATCATTGATGCCCCATCCCTGAAGTGTTCAAGGCCAGGCTGGGTGGGCTCTGAGCAACCTGGTGTGGTGCAAGGTGTCCCTGCCCATGGCAGGGGGGTTGGAACTGGATGATCTTTAAGGTCCCTTCAACCCAAACCATTCTATGGCTCTATTTTGAGATTGGCTGCAGGGCCCCTCTTCAGGAGAACTTTTTCTTGTATCACGCTGAGAAATCCCACATAGAATAAAGCACTGTTCATTTTATTGCATTGCACAGATGCTATAAATGGTATTGATAGATCCAGAACAGGAAGAATTTCATTATTTAAATAATCTTAATGTAAATTTCCTATGTGTGTGTATTCCTCCACTGATGTGCCATGTGTAGGATGCAGTGGACAGGATTTGCATATTATTTCAATAGAAGGGTGAGAAACTGTGTTTGCTTCTTAAGGAAGTTAAGAGTCCTAGAAGTGATTTTGTGTTTCTATTTGGAGGATACCAAATGCTGTGACCTGTCTCCTGAATGCAGTGTATTAATAGAGCCTGGGGCAATGCCACTGCCAAAGTTGCTGTTTTAGCAGCTTGGCCAAGTTGTGAATAAGGCACAGCATTTGTTTCTCCCCAGGCCCTCAAACCAAATTAGTCTGAAAGTAGTGACTCCTGGCCTTGGGTGTTTGGAACCATCTCCTGGAGCAGAAGCACCTTGCTGGCTGCCTTCTGTGGTACCTAAGACTGGGATTGTCACTGTTGCTCTCTGTACCTGGCATCTCCAGCCATTGCATGGGACTCCCCTCCTTTCTTCCCTGTGCTTATTTTGGGGGAACAGAGAGATGCAAAACCGCTGAAGATTTTTATCCCAAGTACAGCAGCCTCCATCTGTCAGCAGCCTGAAGCTTCTCTCTCTGAGCAGACCAAGCCAGTGTGGCAGTGGCTTGGCTCCTGTGTGACCACTTTCCCAACAGGACATCTCCCTGTGCCTGGGCTTTCCCTTGGGGCAGCACAGGGCTGCTGGCACTCTAGGGCAGTGTGACTCCTTGCACCCTGTGGCACCACTGCTGCCCTCGCTGCCCTGGAGCTTCCTGAGCTCTCTTGCTCACGTGCATGTCTCCAAAATGTGTCTTGATGTTTAATTCATAACACAAAGCTTGTGATTAGGGCCAAGTAGCTGCCTCAGGTTTGGAGCTGGAGGATCTGCTATATCAATTTATAGCCTTAGGTTAGGCAGGGACTCGCCATCCAGCATTTTGGCAGGGGACCAGCTAAGCATTACTGTCACATTTGATTCTTTTTTAGGCACTCTAAATGGGTATTGGAGTTCAGAGAAAGTAAGATCTAGCATAAATACTGGCTTAATTTGTGTATGTTGACTGGGTTTCCACCAGGCTTTGGTTTGTTTACTCTCAATTAGAGATGGTATGGAAAAAGATTTATATGATAATCCATACCAAAGGGCCAGTTACTAATGAAGACATTGGTAATTCTATGAGTAATTAAATTTTGTCTGAGCTAATTACTGAGGTATTCTAATTCAGAGGCCTCTAGCCACAAATATTGAAAATCCATTTATTTAACTCAGCTTTTACTTAGCTTGTTGCACTAGCTGATAATACACATTCATTTCTAAAGCATTTCCCTTGAGTGTCCTCTCTTTCTTGCTGTGGATGTGTGGTCTATAGATACTTCCTTTCTGTTTGAAATAGAGTAAAAAATGGTCTTCTATACATCCAGGTCCACAATAAAGCAGTCCATTGGAGTTTCTTATCTTTGAATAGAACAAAAGCTATTGTTGAGGAGAATTGACTCCATCTATCACATATCTTGTATTATTTTCTGTTATTCTCTCTCCACACATTATCTCCCGATGTATCATGCCATGTAAAGCTTGTTCTAGTACTTAGAATATGCTCTTATGTGACTGGAGCTGATGGCAGAAACTAATGGAAAAGGACTCAACTCATTTATGATCAATTCAGAATCTGGCTGTGGTGAACTTAAATAAAAATCTTAACTAACTAAGGACCTGGTTGTACTTGCATTTGAACATAGCTTATAGAGAGATTTTTGTATTACTTGATGAAAAAATTAACACAGGCTTTTATTAATGTATCCCTTTTGCAAAGAAAGGCTTTACAAGTCTTGAGAGCAAAATGCAGAACTTGGTTTGTGTGCCTGCTTTTCCAGATGAAGAGCTTTACAACATTTTTTCTCAATAAGAACTAAGTACTGTGTTACAGCACATTTTAAGTAAGGCCTGGGTTTTTTTTAATTGAATAATGGTATTTTTAGGTAGTAAATTGCTTGAAAATGTTTTCCTAGAGAGGTCTTAAATAAGAAATATTATTTCAGAAACTAGAAAGACCCCATTTTTGAAAAAGATTGAAGTAATTTCTAGTATTTCTTATTTTTAATTTTTATCAGCGGTGCAAGCAGAGGCCCTGAGGTCTCTGCTAAAAACTCTTGGACCTGATATAAGCCCTCAAGGGTTTTTCAGGCATTTGTGTCTTCCCCAGTGGCCTGATACCTCTTGGGGTTTGCTCTTTTGGTGGCAGTGCTGTGAGGCATCCTCTGGCGTTGGTTGTAACGTGGGGGACCTCTTTCCCCATCAAGGATCTGTGTCCAGCTCTAATGCCAAACAAAAGGACGTTGTTTGGTGTGAGATACGGGCTTTTGTTTAGTCTCAGAGCTGCGGGAAGTTTGTGTGAGAAGTTGCTTTGATGGAAACGTAGGCTTGGACTTGAATTGTGAAAATTGCCAACAAGATTAGTTTTGCAAGTTACAAAGAAATGCTACTCAAGTTATTTGCTATGCTACTTTCCATAAACAATTCAAAAATTGGAATTTCAATTTTCAGAGTTCCCTAAAACACGTTTTACCCATTTATTCACCTTTCATCCCCTTTAAAAATCCAATCAGGTTAAGAGCATTTTAATGCACTTCTAATATGTGCATTACCTGGAACTTTAGATTAAAGTAGAAAATGGGTCTTTATGACTGTAGTGAGTGATGTTAAAGGGTTGCTTTAGGAATGGTAAAACTTGTTCCATTTAGTGTGTGTTGTGATCAAAATACTTTGCAATTCAAAAACACGTCCTCTGAAGATCACCTTCAGTGCTGGGAAGTTTATATACCATCTGCTTTGACCTGCTCTGGAGACAGTGAAGTCAAACCAAATTGTGTTACTAACAGTAAACATGATGAGCACAGCTCGGTACCTCTGAATGGGCTAGTCCATAATAGTCATGCAGTGGACGTGGCTCTGGGACCCCTGCACTGCTTAGTTGTTGATTTTATAGGTGGCAGGTGTTCAGACTGAAGTGATGGGGAAATGTTTAGAAGCCTTGAGAGGAACAGCTACATAAATCCAACTGTGCAGGCTAATTGATTGTAAAATGGCTTATGCTGCTTTGAATTAGTTCTCGTTTCAGGCAAATAATTTTCTCCTGGCACTTGATAATTGAGGGATGAATGCAAAAGTGGTCTGTAGCAGCTGAGTGCTCACTGATGCACTGGTTCCTCCTAATGTTGGGAGGAGTTGGAGTTTTTTGCTTCCTTTGCAGAAAGAGGGAAAACAGAAAAGCTCGGCATTCACTGGACTGCAAGTGGTCCAGACAATTTGGAAAATGAAAAGTAAGGAAGGGTGATGCATTAATTGTAAGCAAGGAAAGGTGATGCATTATTGGGTGTCTTCAGTTACTGAATTAGATGTGGAGTTCAGTGAGTGAGTGTGGGGTTGTAATAAGGCAGGGAGGGAGGTCCTATAAACTGGCAGGTGCCATCTAATACTGTGGGTTACTGGGAGAATATACCTGCCTGGAAATGAGGTAATCTCTTTGTAGTCTGGTGTCTTTCTGGTGGAAAAAGCAATGCTGAACATACCTTTGTTTTACTTCAGTTTTTGTCATAATTGTATGTGTTCAAGTGCTTGGAATGTACAAAGTGTTATGAAAATGGTCTGTTACAAAGGGGTGAAGAACTGGAGGGGAAACTCAAAAAATACGTTTCATGCCAAATTCTTTTTCTGTAAGTTTATTATGTTAAATTGAACTTGATCATTTTTATTTAGAGTATAGTCACAAAACTGAGTGACTGATTGGGTCATCTTTCTTTTCAAGACCTATCTTTGAGGAATAAGGAATAACCTCGTTAACTGAAAAATCCTAACGATTCTCTGTCAGGTATGGAAACATCCCAGGAAGTTAAGCTGAGTCTTTTTGTTGACTTGACTCAGTTAATAGTCACTTAGAGTCACTATAAAATTATTACAGTATGAAAATGGGGTTACCTTTGTGGCCTTGATTTGAAAGAATTTTGATAGATTTTCACAGTGACTTCTCTTGCATTTAATGTACGTGATGTAGCATATTAAGACTTAGCAGCATAAAATGAATTTAAATTACAGGCTTATAAATGAAATACAGCAACCAGTTTTGTGGTTGACCTGTGCTGGTGACACTAAAGCACGTGCCCTGTGGTAGGGTGAGCTTCCTGAGGTGTTGGATCTTTTTTGCAGGGAAATTATTTTATATATATATGTATATATACACATACATATTTAATTCAAGCGCACTTATTGGATATATTTTCCACACAGGAAAAGATTATGTGAAATATACACATCTAACTTTGTAGTATTTATTGTGAGACACTGGGAATAGGAAGAATATTAGTGTATCCATCTTTGTGAAGCTCTATATGTCCTATAGATGCAATCTGTGCTTTGGTTGAAGGTGGAGAGAAAGCTGTCAGGCATTAGCTGTAGGGAAGAGGCCATTCTTCAGTGCTTCTAAGCTTGTCTCCTACATGATGTTTGTACTGTCTACACAGCAGCTCATGACTGTCAGACTTTTTTTTCCCTTTCCCCTCCTAGTGCAGACTGCTTTGAAGAAGTTTCAGCTTTTATTCAAATCAGTCACAGTTGGGCTTGACAGCCCTGTAATGTCAGGTTGCATTTGGGTAATTCTCTTATGACACCACTGATTTTCCTAACATGTTTGCAGCATTGTACGGAAGCCAGAGAGTGAGGAAAAGCCTTTTTCCTACTTTGTTACCGAGTGCTTTGCTCAGATTTCACTACTGGATGGGAAAGGTTGACACTAGCAGTAGAACAGACTCAATCATAGAAAATACTTCTGCCACAGTCATTGCTAAAACTGAAATATGAACATAGCAAAATCCTACTTCTGAATGGTAAAACTGGTTGTACAGTCTGATATATTTAGTGCTGTCCCTAAGATATGCCTGTGCCTTTGCAGGGGATAATGCAAATATATAAATAACTGCATTGGACAGGAATAAGGTAATACCCCCTTTACATAGCTGCCATGGTTTTTGTACATGTGGGTGACAACTGGTGAGCTATTAGAAATATTTGAGCAGAACTGTCTTGTTATCAGCATTGGCAAGACATTCCAGAAACTTCCATTCTAGCACTGCATTTTATTTGAAAACTGAACTACTTGTATTTTGGCTCTTTGAAATGCACAGAGAAGGGAAAATTTAATTGAAAGAAAAGCCTTTTGCTTGAATTAGTATTCATAAAAACTAGCAAAGAGCAAATGAGTTGTAACAAGTTTTTCAGATAAAACTCAAAAGAATGCAGCAGCTTGAACTAACACATAAGAATGGATCTTCTTCTTGCCCATCTCTTTTCATCTTGTTCCATCAAATATGTACTTGGCAAGTTCTAGTTTTTACTAAAATAAGTTTGAAAGTTCAGAGTACATATTTTACATATCTTGGGAAGAAAATTAATTTTAACCCAGCTGACTAAATAGTTAATATATACTTTTATTTCTCTTAGACTTTAGTTTCAGACCATAATGGTAAGAAATTGATAAAGTATATTTAAGAAGTAATTTGTCTGGGGCTTCTTCAGATCAAAACTTTTTCCTCTTCCATAAGCCAGTACTGCCTGGACACTTCAAATATTGTGGTGAAAAATCAGCTTGCCTAGCTATTAGTGCAGAAATCAGAATGGCTACTGTTTATGTAGCTGGAGGATACTGCTACTAGTCAGGGGCAAAAAAAAAAAAATCTACAAAAATGAGTCCATTTTGAGATGACAGGAAATACACTCCTAAATTCAGTGCTTTAGTGGATCTTGGAACAAATGTGGGTCTCACTGTCCCTTCTGCTGAATTTACCGTGGGCAGTAAGGGATCTTACTGTCGCAAGCTTCATGGTTTAAAACATACTATTTAGCTGAACTGAAGCTGGTATGATTTACCTTGAACACTTGAGGTATAAG
Organism: Rhipidura dahli; assembly: GCA_013399225.1. NCBI lineage: Eukaryota > Metazoa > Chordata > Aves > Passeriformes > Rhipiduridae > Rhipidura > Rhipidura dahli. The sequence continues at coordinate 1,410,638 of VXAC01007801.1, forward strand.
CAAAAGTGAAAATGTGAGGGTTGTTTAATAAGCTGTTTGTCCATTTGCTCAGCAGAGAGTGGGGATGGCTGGGAGAAACTCCATCAGTCATCTCTGCCATGTTGGCAGGGAGAGCCTTTGCTTTCCTTAGACATTTAGTTTGTGGAAATATACAGTCACCACCATCCACAGCTCAGGAGAGGCAAAATAGTTAAGGATTCAGCTGCAATTAACCTTTGAGAGCTGTCTATGTGAGTCCCATTTATGTCTTTCAGAGAGAACTCTTTATACATCTCATTAATTTGATTCAGTTGTTTCTATTCAAAATGATAAGAATGTATTTGGAAGCGTGGCTCCAAAAATCTGTTGGGCAGTTTTATTTTGCATGTGTTTTGCAACCAGCCTGTAATTTTCCTCTATAAAAGTCACATAAATTTAGAGCTCTATGAAGACACAAGTCAATGTGCATTAGCTGGATGGTGGAAGGATAATGTTAGTTAAAGCCCTCATAGAATCTTTGCTTTTTTTTTGTTCTGCTTTTCAAGACTCTGGTGTTTGGCTCTTGTCAGCAATTCCCAAAGGTTAGCTGTTAAAAGATAAAGCTGTAAAAGGAAAACATGTCCTCTGTATATGGCATTTATACAGCACAGCTCAGGTGCTTTCACTGCATGCATTGCTGTAATGCCAGAATCCACCACAAGCATTTAAGATTTTGTCCCATTATGTGGCAACGTGCAGTGCAACCTACTTTGTGGAGGAGAAGTGAGTAATTGAAGTGATATTGGTATAGGTTTTGGAGGCCTGTCTTCTGTACTGTGGTGGACTGATGCTGTTGGCAGTGCTAAGCCCAAAACTGAGCTCACATGCAAGTTCTCCTGAATAGTCTGGTTTTCTTTTTGATCCCTGTAGCCCCCTCTCATTATGTTAGGAATCATCTTACAATCAATGGTACTACTTCAAAGGTTGGATTACTTTTAAATTTATTATTTAATTGCAATAAATGTTCTCTTACTGTAGAATAGGTTGCTTTATGCTGCTCATTTGTTCAGTCTCTAAATACAGAACTGATGTCTTTAAAATTCTGTTTATGTATAATTTATGTACTGTTAATTTGCCTCTGTTTGACCCCCAGCTTACTCAGGACAAGGGAAAGCTTTGTTGTTGCACAAATATTTAGGAATACATTGAGAATACTTCCAAAGAAGTTACAGTATTTTTTTTCTTCTACATTATGAACTCCCTAGGTTGCTTGCAAAATTTTCTTTGTCCTCATAACTGTTTCACTTCCTACCTTCAGATCTTCTGTATGATCTGTCGCTTACCAACATGTACTGAAGCTGAGGTCTAGAGGTCTCTAAGATACGTAGACAAAAGCCAGAAAGCATGTGAAGTTTTTTTATTTTTTTAAATAAACACTTGTGTGAAGTAGGAAGACTCTCAGTTGAAGTCAGTGAAGTCAGATGTTGACCTTTGGGTTTGTTGAGCTGCCAATTATCTGAATCTCTGTCTTTTCTGCCTTCCCCTTGTGTGCCATCAAGAGCACAAACATGTCTGAAGTGTGCAATTTTGTTTGCATGGGAGGTATAATGTTGGCAGAAATACAATGATTTTTCTACCTGCAGTGCATATAGAAGAAATGCTATAGTTACTCATGTATTTTGTTCTCGGTATCAATTCAAACATAGTGCATCTTTCCATACCAGCACTCTTGAAACAATAGGTTTTTATGAAATATTATCTTGCCACCTTTTAGAACAGACACGGACAATTTGAGTGAACTATATTCCTTCCACTTCTCTGCAGAAAATATGCAATGTTTGCTTAAAAGAAAAAACTGAAAAATTTGTTTTCCATTTAAAAAAATTGTTTGTACTTTATACATCACATAATACGAGATGAACTTCAAATGGGAGAAATTATCTAAAATACCATAACCTGCCTTTTGCACTGCATTATTTCAAATTATTTGCCCATAACTGCTACATTTTTGTGTAAATTTCAGTGAGTTTACAAAGCATCTGCAATGAATCATTCCTGTTTGAGTTTCAGATGGCATCCAAGCTTGGTAACAGAAGGTACAAGGGATTAATATTTCGCTGCAAAACAACAGTTTGAGCAGGTGGCACTTGATGCTATTACACATATAGGTCACTTGGGAGAGTGCTTAATCACTGAACTGAATATTAATTAGGACAGCCTTCTCAGCCATTTTTTTAAAAAAGGAATACTTCTCAAGGAAGAGGGGGAAAAAGACCAAACCCACCAAAGTCTGGGGTTATGAAAATTAAGGTGCTTGCTGGAAAAATTTGCTATATAAATTGAGGTTCAAATTTTTCAGGGGGACTAATTTTGCAATAAAAGAAGTCTCTGTGAACTTTGAGTGCAAGTGTGAGCCCACTCTTTCTTCTTAATTTCTCTTACTGAAACTTTTCTCTATCTTCCTGTATTTCATACTGTCCTGTTAAATGCCTGACCAAAAATACTTGGTCACTTGAAGCTGTCAGTTTCCATAGTAAAAATCCAGTACTTTACAAAGTTATGACTTGAGAACCTGAAGAGAAATGTGGGATTAATGTATCTGAGTTGAAACACTACATTTTTCAAATAAATTAAAGAGAGAAACAGATGACTTTGTTGCATGAGTTGCAGAATATGAAGTCTACTGCCTTTGACTTGGTTTTCTGTACCAAGTTATGCTTTAAATAACTTCTAAATTATTCAGGTCCTTGTTTCAAAAGGTGTGAAGTCTGTTTGCAAGGTGCTAGAATGCTCTGAAACAATACTAATCTGATTTGGTTATGCCTGACTCTACCATGAATAGAGTCCTGTGGAATTCAGGAGTCTGCAGGAAGAGCTGAAGGAGTTTGCTGGAGGTGGTGCTTGCTGTTGCCTCTGTGCTACAGCAGCTGGTGTTGATATGCCCTATCAACACTCCTCTGCTGCACTGTCTGAAGCTCCTTCAGGAGCTTTGATTTTCCCCAGGGCTCCCTTTGGGAGCTGCTGGCTGTCACAGCTGTACGACAGTGATGAGCAGCAGCAATTTCCCTCTGCCCCAGGCAGGGGCAAGGAGAAGGCAGAGCTGTCTCCTGGAGAGGATTCTTGAGGCTTTTCCACTTGAAGGGATGAGGTGTTTCACTTGGAAAATGGGCTTCAGGCACTAAGGAAGTGAAGGATGGTCAGGAGGAGGGTCAATGTGGGGCTGTGACCTCCCAGGACCTTCCCACTGCATGCTGAGTTAAAAGCCTGCTTCTCCCTGCTCCCACCAGCTTTTAGCACTGAGCTTTGCCTTTTTTTTTTTTTT
>VXAC01007801.1:1413952-1450178 GCA_013399225.1 Rhipidura dahli
GTCCTGGCACAGTGTCTTGTGCCCATTCTGTGCATATTCAGGCAGTGCACAGTGCTTTCACCTGGGCTGGGTGTTCCCATGAACCTGCTTGAGACACCTTTCACAAGGTCAGGTGTTCAGTGCAAACCTGAGGAGATGCTGCAACACTGTTTTTGCAACAGCATCTTCCTTCTGAGGCCTGGTTTAGCATCGTGAAATGATGAAGTATTGTGAATTGTACTGCTCTAACAGTTCCAGCTACATTTGGGATGACATCACTTCATGGTCTGTGTTTGCCCATTGAAAACTATCAGTAAAATTCAGGTTTTATATGCACAGGTAAAACAGTCCCATGCATTTAAACATATTTCCATTGTGGAAGCTTCACTTCTTAGCTTAATTTTGTGTCTTTAAATGTTTGGGAGGGGAGACATTTTTTTTGTTCCTTTGTTTAGTTCAGAGATGAAGTTAAATATTGAAGGTGGTGAGCTAATAGTTGACTTCAGTACTTAAGTGGAAAATATTTATCTTTAACCACCTCACAGTGTGTGAGATCTCCATATAAATACAGGCTACAGGAGACTGATCTAGGAAAAGGAGAGGGAAAGCTGAGTTGGAAAGGAGTTTGTAATGGACTCTGAATTAGATCCTACATAAACAGTGGCAGCCAGATGGCATGGTCAGGTACCTGGGATAAGGAGGTAATGCAGGCAGAGGGAGGTGAGGGCTGGGGGGGAAACTGGAAATGTCTTGATTTCAACATGGATAAATGGAAACCCTTGGGGTGGCTGAGGTTTGGGGTGTTGATTCTCAGAGCAAGCACCAAAATGAGCTGGTGCCTAGGGAGAAAGAACAGGTATTGCTGGAGGTTAGAATGATGGCTATAAGGTATCTAGCCTGAGGAATGCAGGAGAGGGAACTAAGAACTGCACAGGAGAACTAGGTGGTGTAGGTCAAGAGAGTGGGATGGAGTCAGACCAGAAGGTGATCCTGAACTTTTAATAAGAAGCAGGTAGTTGGAAAACTGAGATTTGAGAAGGGGGGGGAAAAAAACAACACAGGACTGATACAGATTTGTGGTAGAAGGCAGTTTATTTGGGGGGGTTTAATAGTTTGACCAGTCTGTAGCCACAGGTCTGTGTTGGCTTCCAGAGCCCACAGTGATGCTCTGTGTTCTTGACTCTCTTTGTCAGCCAGTGTGTGAAATTGTTCTGGCCAATTCTATCCCTGAAAACCCACAGGGTAACAACTGCTACCATTTACTCCCCCAGCTCAAGGGAAATAGGACTGTTTATATTGTACATGAGTTTCAAACATTTATAAGTGGACAAACTGGTAGTGAAAGAAGTGGAATCTGGTTTTAATTCTGAAGACGTAAACAAGGATGTTGCATGCAGTAAAAATATTCACAGAAAAACGAGGAGTTTGTAGTCTAAAGGTGGTTAATGAGTCTTGCAACAGAAGTTTGCCTCCACTTGTATGCTGTAGAGTAATCCTTAATTATGTTATCCCATGCTATTTTTGTTCCAGACTATTTTTGTGTTATTCAGGTTGTTGGATGGACAGAGTTTGTTTAATGAACAGATGTTCACTATTTTGTACAACATGTGGCCTCAGGCCTCATTTCCTGCATTTTATTCAGACCCTTTCCATGAAGTCAAAATGATTCTTTTCCTCAGGGGCTTTTCATGATGCTCATCACTGTAATATCTGAATAGCTTCTCTCAAAATAATTAATTTACCTTCAGAACACCCTTGAGCTGTGCAAGTTTTACCTATTTTTACAAGCTAGCAATAAAGGAAGAATGAGATCAAGATGAAATATCCCCCCTCTTTTTCAGAGTGCCAAGTCTGAGACATTCAAGACACTGTCAGGATGGTCACTTTTTTTAGTTTCTTTTGAGGTACAAAATATTAAATTTTGGACTTCTATTTCCAAATTTTAGTGCTTGCTTATATGTTGTGGAGAGGTTAAACTCAGGTTAATGTAACAGTCTTTGGTTTACTATTGTTAGGATTTATTAACAGTAGTTGTCACATTTGTTTAAAGAATAAAATAATCTAGAATTTAACATTTTCTAAGAGAATAAAATTTGAGTGCTCTCCAATTCAAGTAAGTTATGAATTTGTAGATATTTATATGTCAATATATTTATAGTACAGCATACTACCAATTTCTACTTATTTGTAGGTGTTTCACTCAGGTTTTGATAAGAAGGTAAAAGATGATCTGTGGAACATGTAATTTGCCTCTGAACTAGTTAAATCAAACAATTAAGGAATGAACACAAAGCATCAGTATGAATATAAATTAATTTTCAGTGTCATAACTAGAGCAACTGTCTAGAAGAAGTCCTGACTACAGAGGAGGCATTTGTTACAAAAATGCTTTTCATGATGTTGACAGGAAGATTTTGTTTTTAATCCAAGGAAACAAATTAAATTATGGTGCTTGTTATAGAAAGGTTAACTACTCAACCCACGGAATTCCAAGAGCATCTTGGAATACCTGTTCTGCCTTGGATGAGATGGTACCTTCCTGTGTGAAACTCATTGCCTGATAAATCCAGCTTTTTGCCTTACAGAGCTGAGTCATTGCTGACTTACCAATAAAAATCATATTTGGAAGCCTTTGGATAAGCTAGGCATTGACCAAAATGTACCAAATTAAATTTAAAATGGAACCATAATTATGGGCAACATCATATCTGGAGAAGCTTCAAGCTTGGTTATCTTGTCAACTGGAGCCCAAAGTTTGCTTCCCTTGTATTAGTCATGTGCACCAAAACTTACTCCCCTCACAGGCTTCAGGAAGTCTCTTTGGCTACCCCTTGTGTTAGACCTATGGAAACTGTGGTGCTTAATAGAAAAAGGAATTTGAAAATATTCATGGGGCTGTGAGATTGAGTAAAGATAGTAAACTTTATGGCTTGGGGAGTTCTCATATTAGGTAGTACTCAGCTTCAATTCCTGTTTAAAGTTTAGTTCATTTTTATTGACTTGCATCCAGTGACAGTGGTAGCATTTAACAAGTCTGTGTGTCCCCTTTCTTCCCCCTGCTTTGTGTTTAAAGGCTTCAGGCTTTTTAAGCTTTTGAAGTGTTGATGTGCCTTGTTTCAGAGACTGGTCCATGGTTATAGGTAAGGGTTCAGTTCTGCAGGTCAGTGATGCAGAAATAGCTGTGCAAGCTAACATCTGGAGGGCTCAAACATGCTTACTAGAGGTTCCTATCAGCTATATCTGGTAAAATCCTGCTCAAATTAGTGGTTGCTGAAGTCTGTTTCTTTTTGACCATCTCATTTCAGTGCTGTGTCTATGTGTTTAAACACTTGGACTTATCACATTAATGAATGTGCCCCTTGTGGATGTCACTTTAGCATCTCTGTGCCTCCTGCTCTGCTTGGCACAGGTGTTTCTGCCCCAGGTAGCTGTGAGATGGTAAAATGCCCAGACCCTCGGCTGGGGAGGTAGTGCACAAAGATGAGAAATGCAAAGGCTGCTTGGTGCCTGGATCCCAGAGCTGTGGGAGCCCTCGGGGGTTTGTAATGAACTGAGAAATGGAATTTTGGGTTATGGGAAGCTAATCCTACAGGAGCAGCTACATTGTGCCACTGGTAGGACAGTTTAGGTCCTGAAGTGATCTTCCTCCAATTCTGAATTTCAAGAATTCACCTGCCCCAGCTTGTTGATAAAGATTTCTTGGTACAGGTGTAGTTTCTTTTGTTCAAATCCTAATAAGCTGCTCACTCTTGAGGAGACAATAACCAGTAATTTTTTCATGGCTTTTGTGGTACAATTTTGTTCCTTCAGCAGTTCAGCCTCTCTCTCCATCTCCCTGCTGCTCAAGCTTGCACTGATACACTCCTCCCAGTGGCTGAACTTGGCAAATCTAGCTTCTCAAGCCAAAAAGTTGCACTGAACTTTAAGCAGCCTTGAATATTTCCTTGCTTGGGTCTGCTGTGCCCCCCAGTGTAAAATCTAGGACGGTGGCAAACCTCTGGGACATAGTGAGCAGCCAGGGGCAGACTGTGCTGTTCATTTGCTGGCTCTCTTAGGCTGTTTGGGGAACTTTGCTGATGTTTGTTTGGATACAGAAATGGCCACTAAGTTAGTGGCAGGGCTTGCAGGGGGAAAGGAGTGTGAAGAAAGCTTTGTTCATAATGCATTCTGTGCTTCGGTCTTAGGGGTTTTGAAAAAGCACAGAAGGGGAGGAGAGGGAGCAAAGATGAGTGGCACCATATGGGTTGCTGGAATAGAGAAGCCCAGTTGTGGGTGGGGAGCATTATGCTTATTTAATAACAAAGACTCTGTGTCTGTGCCAGTGCACAGGCAACGTGAAAATAGCAGCTCACATTCTGCTTTTTCCCAAACTGAAGCTGTCTTTTGAATGACTGGATTTGACAAGGCCAGGATCTCTGTCTTGTGAATTTGACTGATCTCAGTGACCTGGAACAGGGCAAGCAGAAACCACTGCTGTCAGAGGAAGGTTATCCAGAGCACCAGGAAGAGTTAACAGAATCTAATATTTATGAATGCAGTGGTGAAAGTTGCTAACACAACACCAAAATGTGCAGCATGCTACCTGAACCTCATCATCAGCTCCTGCTCTGCCTTTCTAATTCGTGGGCAATTTGGCAAAATTCATTGGTTATTTTCTGTGACCATTGTGTGTGCACACACATGACAAACATTTCCCCTGTCATTTGAGATGCCAAATGGACTCCACTGACATATCTGCTCTTTTTTTTTTTTTTTTTTTTTCCCCCCCAGTGCTGAAGGAAGAGTGAGTCAGAACAATGATAAAAAAATGTTTGGGTTTTTTTTCCCCCAGTTGTATCTGTGCTACAGAAGTTGCTGTCAGTCATCTGTGACCAATACATCTGGAATTGACACTTCCAGCTGAAACATTTGGGGGGCATAAACAATGCTGAGAGCTCCTAGGAGAGAGTCTCTTTGTCTGTGCTGTTGTATTTTTTAGCATAGCAAGCGAGCTCTGTATTGGATCCTCTGGATGCTGAGTGATATGAAACTTAGAAAAGGGAAGACAGGATTTTGACATTCAGATTTACTCATCTCACACTATGGAAATACGAATTTTTAGACTAATTAAGAAATCAAGTAAAATTTTTATTTTGCATTATGATTTCAGAGACTTGTTACTGGGTAAATCCGCTTTCAATTGTGTTGTACAGCTAGAAAGCTATTTTATAACCAATCAGATCATGCTGCTACACTACCAAGCACTTACTGTGTGAGTTCAGCAAGTCACTTCTGCCCTTCCCATTGATGTTAGAGCATTTTTGCAATCAGTTTGGTGCAAGATGTCTTCACTTTACTTTCTAATCTTAGTTCTGCAATGCTGGGGAAGACCACTGGATGGAACTCTTACATTTTATTTAACAGAGTGATGCAAAGCCATGCAGAGACTGAAATATGTGTTCCTAATAAAAACCTTTTATTAAATAATGGCATTACCATTAATGTTTGATTTTTAAAAAATGTATAAAAACCATGAAGAGAGCAGATTTTAAATAACACTTCTATGACTCTCAAATTGTCAAGAGAGGATATTTTCTCTTTTGCAATCTCTAGTTATTCTGTTTGGAAGAATCAGAGTTGAAAAACAACCAGAACTTTAATTATACTTTTTGAAGTCATGAGGGCTTTTAAGAAAGATACTGTGTACCCTGTGCAGCAGTATTAGCCAGCAGATTACCCAGCCAGAAGTTTTTTAAGACTTAATATTGTTTGGCAGATAGCAAAAAGCTTCCACTGTGAGAGATGTTAGGCAAGAGGCTTTTAAGAAGTCATGCTTCAATTATTCTGGTTAATTAGAAAGAAAGAAAGTCTGTAATTAAGGAAGTAGTTCTTCCCTTTTTTTTCCCCCCTCCAAATGAAGTTGAAAGTTAATTTGGAGCTAAGATTATGGGGTTTATTTTCTCTTGCCTTTCACTTTGAGTGGATGGACATCATAATACTGTGGGACCTCCAGAGATGAACATTTTAGTTGATCAGCAGTTTGCATGTAAAGAAATAGTTCCTGTATTTGGAAACTTTTACAGATTCGTGTAATTTCAGATCCTTACCAAGATACTCTTTGTGTGGTGGTAGCTGGAAAGGTTTACAGTTATTTTTATAATTCGCTAGCAAGGCATTTGCTAAAATATCATAAATTTCTATGTATTGTGGTAAAACAGATCCTTTTGCCACTCTTGAAAATGAAACTATGGTAATAGAAACTCATTATGGCATCGTCCCCTAGGCAGTGACAGCAGGCAGATCTCATTGCAGCCCAAGCTCTGGGTACTCACACTGGAGTCCTGAAATATTCATTTGTCTCACATGTGTGTCAGGAGGTGCTGTGGAGGGGAGACCACATTCATGGGTGGGTAGCAGCTGGCATGGAGCAGGGTAACCTGCAGAGATCTTTCCTCCTTCTTTGTCCTGTTTGTTGGAGGGGCATTGGAAAAAAGGAACAAAGCCTTAATGCCTGTAGTTCCTTGTAAATCACGTGATATTTAGCTCTTTATTTTAAGGAGAGAAACAGAGGCATTAAATATACCATACAACATGAAAATTTTGGTTTTTTTTTTTTTGAGTGGGTTATGCTTGTTTAAGGCCAAACAGCACTGGCAAAACAGACTCTGAAAATGTAGGAGTGCTCACAGGCTTTCTACAAATGCAGCAAGAGGATTTAAGGAACACAGACAGAAGTGCAGACAGGGGACTGCAGTCCTGGTGAAGCTGAGGACCCTTTGCAGATGGTGCCAGGGTTTGTCAGGGTGGTGGCTCTAGGGATCTGCAGGTGACCTACTGAAATTCTGCTTGTGCTATGGAGTTACCAAATTTGTGAAGTGGTACAAAGTTAGGCTTAATATGTAAACCTATTATTTCTTCTGAAAGGGAAGGAAAAAGGGTGCCTGAGGGGCAGCCTTCTGAATTTGGAGGAAATCCAGTCATTATCAGGGGAAGACATGTCTAAATTGCTTCATGAAGGAAAGAAATAATTAGTTAGAGCAAACTATTTGCTTCATTGTTTTTGTCTTACTTTTTAGTTTGCTAAAACCCAACAGAGAACAGCTGTTTCCCAAGCTGGATTGACTAATCCTGCTGCTTTGTCTCCTTTATTGTGACTTGGGTGTGAGCTGGTAGTGGAGCTGTTTTTCTCCACTCACTTCAATAGTTGTCTTGTAATTGTTTGGTTGGTCTTTTTTGTTTTTTTTTTTTTTTTAAGAGGATAGATTTCACAAACTAAAAAAAATGCCTTTTTTTTTAATATTTGACAAATGTGACTATTCAAGTTATAGGTAAAACCAAACCATCTTATTTTTCCTGATAATTAGCCTTTTTATGTTTGCCATTTGTGTTCATTTAGCCCTACTCTGACTTCTGCTGCAAAAATGCATAGCACCTTAAACATGTCCCTACAGATACTTGGTGTTTTAAGGTATCTCCAGCTAGATGGCTTCTGGTTGTGAAGAATTTTCTTACATGGCTGCTGTTTCAGATGGCTTGTTCCTTTAGGTGGGTGTTGATTTAATAAATATAACAAAACGCAGAGTATGTCTGGGATGCTAACCCTGGATGGAGCTTTCCTTTAAGGAAAGGGAAAATTAGTTCTGTGGTGTCATTATCAGCTGTAATGCCAGCATCTGCCTTTTGTTTCACAGCATCTCCCAGATGCTGGAGTTGCCAATCTGCCTGGCTTCACAGCTCCTCACCTGCCTTGCTCCTTGCAGTTAAACCACCACAGTGTAATTGAGAATTTCAGACTGCACAAGCACCAGATGATGAGATTTTTCTTGGCTTAAGCCTAATTAACTGTTAACTTGTTAATTGGTGGAAATTCCTACATCAGAGATCAGAAGTTTGTGCTGCTAATTATCATGATCTCGTATGTGAAACTGTGCTGACACTGGCAACATTGGTAGACCGGGATAATTAGAAGTAGAGAGAAGCAAAACCAGAGTACTTATCTAATTGATTTGATGGAATATTCAGTTTCTCATTGCTCCTCCCTGCCTCAACAACAGGAATCAAGTATGAGCTGCTAGACACTGGAAGCTTGGTTAGCATCTGGGTGAATGACCAAGCTCCACTCACACAGACAATGTATGAATTGGTGTAAAAGACTTTCTTCAGAAGTGTGCATGTATAGTTTGCACAGCACTTAAAAGGACAGCCAGACCTGATTGGTTTTGAGTTTTTGGCTGCTGGGGAGTTGCACATGGTGGTGGGGGCAGCACAGCTGCCATGGCAGGTGACAGCTGTGGTGATGCCCCAGGCTGGTGCCCAGAGAGGTCAGACTCCCTCGTTGGTCAGTGACATCCCTTGGGAAGAGCAGGCAGAGTATAAGAAGTCTGTAACATGGAATGAGGTGTAAAGACCCACTTTTCATTGGCAAGAGGTACTGCAGTAGCTTGGCAGGATATATATTTGGTGGTGTTATAGACAAATTTTAAAATACAAGGTGTTTTTGGATCATTAATTTCTACAATGGATTTTTTTATGCTTTGCTTTTTCATACCTAGTTGAGGTAGTGTGGGTTCTTTTGGGTTTTGTGGGGGTTTTTGTTTGCTTTTGCTTTAAGGTGGAAATGTGTCCTACTTGTAGGATAGTATTGCAGAGCCTGTTACTTCTCTGTATTTCTTGCCTTTCCATTTTGTTCTTTATATTCACTGTTACACATTTTTCCTTTCTTTGCTTTCTTGTGCTCTTTTTTTAATTGCCAGTGTAGGATTGTCTTTGTTTTGCAAGGGATAGTGGGGAGAAGTTTGCTCCTGAAGGCACCTGCCCAGGCAGTGAGCACAGTGAAATGTCTCACCAATGCTTTGTAGGACAGGGAGTGCACTGGAGCAGTAACCAAAACCTGTTTTGCTTTTCATTTAGTAATATAGAGAACTAGACAGGAAGTTTGAGAGAAATGCTGAATGGGTATTTGCAGAGCTGGGTAAAATTAAAGGGGGAAACACAACATAAAGAAGGGAAACAAAGCATTGAAACATGAGTTAATGGCTGCCCACTGGTGCTGTGTGTCATGGAGCTGTAACTACAGAATGGGTAGCAAGGTGGGTGAAAAAAGGCCAAGGTGGATGAACAAGTAAGTGAAAAATGTGATTGCAGATAACAGGGGGAAGAAACTGTGTGATGAAAAGATTCAAGAAAAGTTTGAGAGGAATATAGAAAGAAGTTAAGGGAATATAAAAATTTATGAGAAAAGCAAAGACAGATTTTTCTAAAAAAATATTACACTTACATTTAAAGGATGAGTTTGAGATGAAATGACTTTTTAATACAGGTAGAAAAAATGCTTTTCTTTCCTGAGAAATCCTGAAGTGCAGGGAGAGGTGATGGTGGTGGTGGCATCTCTGCTTCACATGAGTGCAGACAGAGGTTCCAAAGGATGTTCCAGCTTGCTGTGCCAGGACTGAGGTGTCCTGCTGTGCCACGAGGGTGCCCAGCAGGGCAGGAATGGGCCTGGGGTGCCCCAGGGTGAGGCTGCAGCAGTGTTGGGGTGCCCACTGAGGCTTGCCCTGCCCACCAGCATGTCAGGGGTGGGAGCAGCCATGTCCTGCAGGGAAAGGAGCAGCATCTCCCTCTCCCAGGCTCTGCTTCACCTCTCTTGTCTTCCCACTACTGCTACTGGGAAAATTCCCCCCCCCTCCCCCTTAGTAACCTCCACTTTGCAATTATTGGTATCTTGGCACAGTTTGGGTTGAGTAAGCTGGAGATGCTGCTTTGTCAGGAAGATGGCCAGGAGGCAGTATTTGGCCTCTCAGGAAAATGCAGTTACTACTCTTAAAACATCAGCCTCTGCTAAAGAGGATTTTCTGCTTCCTTATATGAAAACAGCATGGATTTTCTCCTTTGTTCTCCAGTAAAAATATTCCTCCTGAGTACTGGAGTTCCTTGGATTTGAAAACAGATGATGAAATATAGACCTGAGCTGAGTCTTCTGTCTGTCCAAGTCTTGGCAGCTCCTGAAGGGTAAAAACCCAACAAAACCAGACCCTCCCACCTCTTCTGAAGCCCATCCTTATTTTAGCATTCAAGTATTTTCCTGCAAATCCAAATATGTAGTTCAAATGTACCCCTCTGCCCCCAAACCAGCTGGGAGTTTCAATCTCAATAGAAAATACACTGTTTTAATAAGGAAAAACCTTTTGGTGTGAATCAGTAGGTTTTCAAAAGACTATTTCCTCATCACAGCAAGCTAGGTTTTTCACAGAAAAAAGCTTTGGGAGTGGTGTGGAGGGGACCCAAATTACAGCCCACAGCTTGACCAGTGGGGCTTGTGTTGGGCCAGTGAGGTTGAACTTGCTGCTTTGAACCAAACGGTGCAGTCATCTGATGTGTGTGTGTTCTGTTTTCATAGTGTTTAAGAAAAGACAGTTTTGGGTGATCCTTGATCAGTTGTTATACAGCTCCTGTTACACATCAGGTATCATATTGAAAATTTACCTTGGAAGGATTCCTATTTCTTGTAGCCGTTCCCTTTCAAAAATATTCAAGATTTTACCTGCAAATACTTGGAACCTGCATACTGATCCAACAAAAAGAAAAAGGTGCATAAAATATATGGTACATGATGTGGACTGTCAGTCATCTGTCACTTGTTCAGAGCTCTTTTCTTGGAGGTGGGAGGAGGTTATTTTCCAGCCTGCACATTGGTAGATTTGGCTGCACGCTTCCTATTGCAGGGATCATGTGCTCATGTATGGTAATGTGACCTGTAACTCTCAGGCTTTGGGTCCCCAGGTGGATGAGTGCCATGGATTGATGAACAGGGACATTTCAGTTACATCTGCCCAAGTTAAACTTGACAGGTTAGAGCCGTTCTGTGCATGTCTTGTCACACAACACCCAGAGAGCATCAGGAGGGTCAAGTAATATCTGAAAATGAACTAATCCCACTGAAAGTCTGTACAAGGTTTTTTTTTGAGAGCATTTTTTTTTCTTAGCTTCCCACTTTCTATGTGCTTTCTCGTGGCTGTAGTCCTGTGCTTCTAGAACTAGTTTGTGACACTGTTAATAAGAGCAAAGACAACAAGATTTATTCTCCCTCCCATTTGATTGTAGCCTTGTTAATATGTAGATGCCTGTGCCAACAGTATCCTAGAAGAAATGTGGATTGGGATTTTAAGAGGTCCAGGAGAGGAAAGCATAGGAATCAGTGGGATGCTGGCTGCTTCTCTTGCAACCTGCTCTCCCTCTATTTCTGCATGGGTCAACCCCCTGAAAAGGGTTGCTGGGGTGCGATGGCTGAGATTTGCCAGAAGTCAAAGCAGCAGACAGAAGGCCCCAAACACAGCTGCCAGGGCACTGCTGACTCAGATTTAACTTGTCATTGGCCCTTTCTACAGCATGGCTTTCCAGCCTTTCCTTCCTCAGTGTGGATGCAAATCCAGGGTTGTGTCCCATCTCAGGTGCAGAATCCAGCAGTTGTCTTTGTTAGAGAGAGTCAACAGCTCCTCCCAGTTTGGTGTCATTGGCAAACTTAGTGTCCCTTCCTGTCCTGAGTCCAGGGCATTTATGAAGATGCTGAAGAGCACAGGGCTGAGGTTGGAGCCCTGTGGGACCCCACCAGTGAGAGGTCCCCAGTCTGATGTCACCCCAGTCCCTGTAACCCTTTGTGCCTGGCCAGTGAACCAGTGGCTCACCCATCCCATGATGAGTTTATCCAGCTGGGGGATGGACATTTTGTCCAGAAGGGTCCTGGGAGAGAGAGTGTCAAACTTTACTGAAATCCAGAAGGATCACATCAAGGTCAAGGGCTTCCCTTGACCATCTGGATGGGTTATCTTGTCACAAAAGGAAATTAGTTTTTTAAAGAAGTACTCTCCTCTCATGAATCTGTGCCGGCTGTGGCCAGTCACTGAGTTGTCCTTGTGGTGTTTCTCAGCATAAACATGAATGCTGCTCTCAGCTTCTCTTAAAGCTTAATGTGTTTAAGGTAAGTTCTGATGGTGGAGTTCTTTAATCCATCAGGTATGCCAACTCTGTGACTGTATAAAGAACAGATACTTGATGGTTCAGTGCAGAAATGAAATCTTGAAGGCTTTGTGAAATATCACAGGCAGCATTTCTGTAGTAACACAATGAAATTTCCAGGTAAAATTTGTGGAATCACCTAACACTTCAATCCAGTGCATGTGTGCAACAGAACAAGCAAAGCAAATTTTTAAGAATTTCAAAGTATTTTTTAAGTATTTGATAATGAAAGTGAGTCACATAGGCTTTTTTTGAGTATTTCTGTTTCATCTGAAAACAGTAAAAGTACTTATAATAAATAGAAGTCTTAAAATAGTTACAGTGTACTATAAAAGTGCAATTTATTTTCACTTGGTAATGCAGGATGCAGTAGAGTAACACTAAATAAAATCTGATGCAGTGAATTTGGCAGAGTACTAACTGTACATTTAGATGATTGTGCTATTAACCTCTTTCATATACCCTGTCTAGTTTGTGGGCTACCTTTTATTGCAGTAATAAGTGGTAAGGACTACTATTAGCAGTATGAGATGAATACTGCCCCCCTAATTCAATTTTCTCATCCAGACTGTTAGGACAATGACCTATATAGTCTTTAAGATGAAATTAATTTTGGTTCAGAGGGCCAGCATATGGCTTATGATTCCCTCAAGTGCTACTTAAGCCTGAGCTTGATGTTTTATTTAGCATACCTTGTATAATAATTAAGCTCAGACTAGATTATTACATTAGTTTTGTCCAGTTTGAACAACTTTTTCCAAGAAAAGAACAGCACTTCAGGAAATCAAGTGCTTTATATTTGTGTAGTTTGGTAGTTGTGAACCAGATGCTGCTGCAGCTGAACTGTGCTCCTCGAGGTGTGTAAGATTTACTCTTGGATTATTTGGTCATATATTCTGTAACAGAACATTCTTGTAGTCTCTATAAATGTTTGTGCAATGTGGCTCAGAAGGTATTGTTTTAAATCTGTCGGTTTCATTAGTGAAACTTCTTTCCTTTTAAACTTTGCCATTCTGGACAATGGTACTTTTGCTGTGAGTGCTGTAAAACTGTGTGAAAATATTTTGTAAAAGAGCATCAATTTTCTCCAAGGTGAAGCTTCAGCTGAAGCTTACATCTTACTAAACCCCACAGAATTAAGCAAGAAATATTTTTGAATGCACCAAACTACAGAAAATATTTAGTGTTTGTATCCTATACATGTACCAAGAATCATTCCTCTGTCAATGGCTCTCCCTGCTTTGGTGTTCCAATAACTAACATAAAATGAGTTGACATTAAAGAGTAAATAGGTGCTAAAGATAATGGAGCCCTAGAATGTGAATATAATATGAATCATTTTATAAATCCATTGAAAACCAGGTGGTGGTTTCCTGTAAATTAATGCATCAATCTCCTTCATGTGAATATGAACTGTGAAAGTTTTTAGTTTCATACTTATTTTCTGTAATTCCNTTTTTTTATCCCCCCCCCCCCCCCCCCATATACTTTTGCCTTCATTTTAGGGCCTCTTTATCATGGTTAGGTCAAGTTTTAGATACCTAATGAATTTCACTCACTTTTTTCTTTAAAGGTGTTTAAAGATTCTGACTGATTCTGTATTATGAGAGCTGTAGGGATCCATCCTTTTTGTATCTCTTCATGTTCAGTTCTGTGTACAGTGGAGCTAATGGAATTTACTTTTCTCTACATTCTTTAAAACAGTTGGTATTTGTGCAAAGATTAAAATCCAAAGTGCAGCCATGATTCATGTTAATTCTTTCCAAGGATGTCAGAAGAATGTGTTCTGCAGTAACATTGCTCATTGCTTTTTCCAAGCGTATTGAGCCTTGAAAACTGAGATAAACTGAAAAAAAAAATTCTCTACTTTTCAAGGCAAGGAGACTGAATAACAGCACAGATCAGAATCCAAATTCCAAAGGCATAACTTAGTCTTAGAAATTCATTTTAGGAAGATGTGGCACAGACTAATCCTAAATTCTGTCATAGGTCGCAGGAGACTGTTCTGACATTTAGAACAGTCCTCAGCGTGGCAAGCTTTCAGGGTGACATTTAGATGGAACTTTTTAGAAATATATCACCTACTTGGGGAAGTGCTGTGGAGTGGAGCAGATTTATAGAGCGAGGAGCCTATTATGCAGGACTGTAGATCACTGTCGTCCACCACTAAAGGCAGCTTTTTTGCTAATGTTCACCAAGTGTCCTTTGCCTTTCTCCTCTCCTTGGTGAAGTAACAATTCAATTTGATAGCATTCTTTTAAAATATTTTTGCTGGGAACACTAAACTTCTGTCATTTGTCTCATTGCCTGCTCAATTCACCAGATGCTTTTTTCTCCTTTTTCTTCCATTTTGCTTTCAGCTGCCTGTTTGCTCCAAAGTTTGTGATATCAACACCTTGTACATCTAATAATATATCTGGGTTCTGGATAGGACATCCATCATATTACTGTGCACATACAATTGCAAAAACATAAATCAATGAAAAAAGTAATTTCTAGAATGCAGCGTTCTTGTGTGAAAGTACAGTGCTACCCTGAGACAAATGTACTGTTATGAGAATGGAAAAAACATTTCAGAAAAAAAGGGGGAAGAAGGGGCATAAAGTGACTTCAGTTACCTACTGTCAAAATTTGTGAAGTGACTATTAAAGCACACTTTTGGAGTTCTGTAAATTACATGGTATTTTCTGCAACATAGATAATATTTCATAGAAATTTGTAACTGTAGTGTTCCAGGAGTGTCTAATACTTTTTGATAAATCTGTGAATACTAAGTGTTATTTCTAGGCTCTGTTATCCTTCATCTGCTGGCAGTACAGCTGAATTTAGACCATCTGAGTCCAGAGGCTCAAATCCCCAAAGCTCTTTGTCGTGCACCCTCTTTTTCCCAGTGTGTCCAATTCATCCAGTTAGGTGGAGCAGAGCCTTGGCTGGCTGCACATTTGGATTCAGCAATCAGCTTAATCAGCCATACATGATGGGTACCCTTCATTAGGGTTTTGATGAGGGTTTCTATTCTATATCATTGAGAAGGGGCTGATAAATAAGGTGGGAATAGAGAATGGCTTACATGAATGCAATGTGCTAAATTCCAAGACACGGCTGAGTTTGAGTATCAGGAGGTTGTTTATGGGTGACATTACAGAAATAAGTGATGGAAATTTTAAGGATTGGATATTGTAACAATGATGGATTGTTTTGTGTGGTTTTCAGATTAATTAATTAATTCTTAAAGTCCTTTTTACTGTCACATCACCTCCTTTATCTATGTTCTCATTTATATTGCTGCTATATTCTACTGCTATGGAAGTATATTCTAATTAACTTTGTCACAGAATAGTGTAATTGAAGTTACAGCTTGGTAAAGCTGAGGGTCAGTGCACCTTCATGATGACTAGGGGATTAGGAAGATATTTAAAAACTTACAGTTGATAAAAATGCATGAGAGGAGAGCCAGTTATTAACCTGATTTCAGCTAAAAAGAAATCTCCTATGCCTTTTGTAATATTAAGAGTCCTTCTGATTTGTGAAAAGCTCACTGCATTCTTCTTTCTATGCAAATTTCCTAAAATTATGTGAACTCTTGACGTTGCAAAATGTAGGATGCACAATTGGTCTATCTATGCAGCTGGAATTAAGTATTTTTTGGGTTAATGAAGAAACGGAAGTATCTGACATTTGATCTTTCCACTCAACGATCTACATCCTTATATAGAGATTTACAAATCAAATATGGCAGACTATCATTCACCTCACTCTGTAGAACCTGTTTCAATGGCACCATCAGAGAATATTTATGGAGTGTA
The DNA here is from genome assembly GCA_013399225.1 of Rhipidura dahli. Lineage (NCBI taxonomy): Eukaryota > Metazoa > Chordata > Aves > Passeriformes > Rhipiduridae > Rhipidura > Rhipidura dahli. The sequence goes on from VXAC01007801.1 coordinate 1,429,729, forward strand.
AGACTGTAAGAGATTCATGCTTCAGTTCAGCAGGTAGACAGAAAACTTTAAAAACTACCATGTTGAGCCAGGCTGAAATAAATGTGTTTGTGTGCAGTATGTGAGTGTCAGCTTTCCTCTTCACTCCCCCAGATAACTTAGTCCTGACATGGAGGTATACTGCCACAAATTTCAGAGAAAAACAGTATCCCAGAATGGGTCAGGTTGGAAGGGACCACAGTGGGTGTTTTAGGGCTGTGTCTGCTCCCATGCTGAGGAGGAGTGAGTGTCCTGACTCTCAGGGAGCTCATTTTCCTAAGGACTACACTTGAAGAAGGCTTCAAAAGTCCAAAAGAGCAAAATAAAACTATTGAAATGAGCTTTCTGCATTAGACCTTTTAGGGAGATCAGGGAGGTGGGCAGGATGTTGCTGGTTATCTGATCCTGGTGTGTACACTGCTATTGGAGTGAACTTAGGGTGTGAGGTTTTGTGGGATGGTGTTACCCTCCCTCTTCTTGTAGGTATCTCAAGAGTTGGAAACAGGTATCTGAAAAGTAAAACTTGATAGAGGAAGATAGTCTGTAATAACAGTAAATAACTTAATGTGAACAATTATAAAAAATAAATGCCAGCTCAGTAGGCTTTTCTGTGCCTAAAAAATTAGTAGCTACAACTCTTAAATGAGTATTTCTCCCTCTCTAGGTTTTTGCAAAAAGCTGTAAAATTAGTGTGATACTTACAGTGGTTAGAAATGGAATTGTTTCTTTTTGATAAGTTTTTTAATTATTAGAACAGGAGAGAATATCAATTCCCTTTGCACACAGAAAGGGAAAGAAGCATGACCCTGAAGAGTTCATGGCTGAAATTATGTAGCAAGGAATTTTACTTGGAAAGGGTGAAAGAATCAAAGGGTCAAAATAGATTTTGTTTTCTTGGGAGTAGGCAGGTTAAGTAAAAATTTTATTACTTCATTTATAGCTGTTAATGCAGTTGATGGCAAAACTGACCCAAGTAAAGCAGTGAGCTCCATGTTGGGAGCAGTGTTTCTGTGAATAACTTGTGCTGCGTGTTCAGGATGCTGCTGTAGCCAAGATGAACAAACAGAGGACTCTGGCTTGACTGGAGTCAGAGTATAAGATTTTTACAGAACTACAGAAGATAAATTACCGCTCTTATATTATGGGATGGCTCACACAACGTTTCGATAGAGCTTCATCTTTCAGCTTGTTCAACTATGAACCTCTTTGAAATCCCGACGTATTTTCCCACTTTTTTCGTGGAGAACGATTTTGTCTTTGCCATGAATGACCACAGGGTGGCAACATTAAAAAATGAAATCCCAGAGCATGAGCTAAAGTGATGGTTGTGTTGGGTGGATTTTAGGGAGAGGGCAAGTACCAGCGGGTGTGTCTGAGGATACGTCCCAAATTTCAGGTTTTGTATCAACTTTCACAGCTTAAGACCTCATGCTCGCAGTTTCTGGCTTTGCTGAGAGATGTAGGAAGAGAAACTTGGTTCAGAATGAAACACTGTCAGTCTTTACTCCCATCCAAAAATGTATGTGAATGCGTGGTGAGGTTTTATTCCTGAATAGCAGTTATTGCTCTGTTGAAAGCACTGAGGACAGAGCTGGCTGGTAGTTTGTGTGATGCACAAAAATCTGCTGCAGTGTTACCTGGATAAAAGAATAGGTCTAAGAGCCAACCTGCTGCTAGTATTAATACTCATCTGGAAGTTTAGATTTAGTACAATTAATACAGGCAGCAAATAAATTGATTCTTTTAGAACTCTCAGTTGCATATTAAAAAGAAAACACGTTAATATTTTCTTTCTAGTATGATCAATACATAAAATATAATTTTAAAGGCATATTTTCTTTTTTACTGCCATTTCACAACTGGTTTTTGTTGTTTTCTTTTCTGAATGCTAGGTTTTTTAAGTCCTTGAGACTTCAAAAAGCTAGTTTCTTAAGGTATGTTCAATTAACACCTGCTTGAGTGTTGTAATGTGCTTATATAAATGCATGGACTAAACTCAGTTTGGGAAATCATTTTACAGAGGTATCATGGTTTTCTATAGTTGCAGTCCAGTAAAGTGAAGAAGTGTGATGAGGTGATTTTAAGCCTTGTCGATTAACCAGTGAACGGAGTATAACCTGTTTTTCAAAAGGAGTTTGCTTGGTGGGGAATTGGGTCTCTAATTCACGTGGTTTGCTTTTGGCTCCTTTACTGGACATGATCCTTAATAAGTAGGAAGAGATTCTGAATGACTCACTGGAACTCTGAATTCCTCCAGGAGACAACTAGAAAAAACATTTAATAGTAAAAGATATAGTATTTAGGCTGAATAATGGTAAGACCTAATAAATCCTCTTTTTTCGTTTATTAAAATATTTCAGTAAAACTGAGACACAATCTTCCTTCGTTGCTCATACAAAACTGAGAGGGGAAGAAATACCAGCTGTGGTATTTATATCAGAATTTATAGAATTTATAAAGATTTAAGAAATCATATGATTTTATAAATAATTAATATCAACTTATTGTTAAGCACATCTGAAGCAAGTGTGTGCTTGCAGGTGAACACATCTACTCCAAAAAGTAGCCAGCCCCTTAAACAGCTTCATTAATGTCATTTAATGTAATACATAGAAATATAAATTCCTTTCCAAAGTTGTAAGTAAATAGTGTGGCATTTTTTCTACGTACTTTCCATAGGGTTTTTTTCCAGTGAAATATATACATTTTTTTGTTCTGTTGGCTTTGACTTGTATGATAATGGGATAAGCTATTGACTTTTCCATCGGCTGCGTTAGCTTTATCTGGGAGAAGAAAATTGAGGAACAATATTTAAAAAATATTTGCCTCCAAAAATGGCTAAATACAGTCCTTAATTTGAAGCCTGTTAAACTAAGAAGTCACCTAATAAATCTGTAAATAAATATTTGTAGGGTAAATATACCCTACTGTCTACTACCAAATTTTCATATATTTGAATTTCATACTAAATGGCATCCAGACAGGATTGGTACACAATGCTGGAAGGAAGAGTAGCGTGTGACTAGAAATACATGTTCAATATTTTGTTGCAAGTTTTCTGTCTTGTAGGTCCAAGTAAAGATATAGACTTCTGCCTTGTGCTGGGAGAATGTGCAGACTTTCCCTTTTAAGGGGGTGACATCCACTGCAGATGTTGCAATTTATCACTTGGCTTTAGCACAAATGTGACATGATCTCATTAAACTTCTGCCACGAGGTTTTATTGCTTTAATAATTTGTTGCAATATTTATAGAATACTGGGATGGATTGTATTGAATTTATCATATTATCCAAAAAATAATATGACAGAACAATAAATCAATCACATTTTTAGAAAGTGGTAAAATTGTATTGTCTTACTATTCCAGATCCAAGCATAATAAAATCTCCTCTGAAAATAAAAGGGAAGCTTATTAGCATGAAATGTTTCATAGTAGACTGATTGGTTTGGGTCTTGATCAAAAATCTCTCAAGCTATTATCTGGTAGCTGCTGACTTAACTTTTTAGAATAGAGTATTTCAGCAATGCCTTGTCTTGTGGAATAGATTGAATGCAGGAGCAGAGAATAAAGCATCACTTGAGGCCCTTAGCTGAACTGGGTCCTGTCTGATGCTGATTTTCTTTTAATTTGCTTGAATGGTAGTGAGATTGTTCCTGGAAGTGAAAGAGCAGCAAGGAGAGTACATGAACAGAGAGCAGAGCAATTTGTAACAACCACTTTTTTTGTCACAACTGCCTTTTGAAGGAGCCAGTTGCTAATTCAAACTATCTGTGAAGCCCCAAGGAGAGCTGGGCTGTGTGAAATACAGGTATTCCTCTGTACCTGTAATTACACACCAACAGCTGTTAAGTAGCAAGAGAATAATGTACTAGGAAGGGGAAATAAAAAGCTTAAATTAATGACAAAAGCAGTCACTAGTTATGTGATCCTCCAGGTTATGGGGTTTTTTTTTTTTTTAAATTTGAAATATGCTCTGTATATGTCCAGCCTCCTCCACTCCATACATTGATTCATTCTAGAGAGATGCTGTGGTTAATTCTAAAACTGCAGTTACTGCTTTTATGAACTCTTGTAAACCAAATAATCCAAATCAGGGACCAGGACACCAGTGTGGTGAGAATTATCTACATTCAGAAATACTCCAGACACCTCTGATGTAGATCCATGACCTGCATTTTCCACTAAGTATGTAGTGAGAAGAGGAATGGATGCAGAGAGATGAGAGAGTACAAAGAAATAATTCAACAGTGATATCTATTTGACCTAGCCCATCAGAAGCCTTATCAAATTAAGGTTTCTCAGACACAGAAGTGGATTTTTAAGGAACATAAGAATTATATTAAGATTAACTTTGTGAGTGCATACAGGATGTCATCTGAGCATAGTACATAGTGTTCTTGTTTTATAACAAAAAAATACAGAGAGACTCCAATTTTGGCCTTTCTTAAGTGGAGACACTTAAGTGGCCAGAGTAATAACTGTCATTTCTGTGACAAGCTGGGTTTAAAAATCAAAAAACCTTTTGCTATAGTAATTCATTATGATATCTTCCTATCAGTCTACATCTTCAGCATTTTCAGCTAAGTCAAACTTGTGGTGTTGTCAAAACAAAGCATTTGCGCTCCTGTGTATGGAACTGAAGGAGAAGCATGTTACTGCAGTTCAGTTCTACTTGAAAGTATCTCTGCTTCTGGAACGTGTGCTGCTTTTTCCCTGCACACTGTTCTTGCATGTGTGGCAAGTGCTCTGTTACACTGGGTACAGGCATGTGGGTTCCATAAAGTGCTCCTTTGTGATACTTGAACAGAGCATCACAGGAAATGCATCTCAGCCTGGAAGCAGAACAGAGATGAGGTCTGACTCTGTCCCATTCTGAAATCCACTAAGTGGAATAAGTGTTAGGGATTTTCCAGAAATAAATGTGTCCTTTTGTTTGGCATCATGTTAAAGACATGTTTCAGTTTCACTTTGTCCATCTTGAAGTGTTTTATTTCCCCTTCTCTCCACTCCCCTGCCTTTTTTTTTTTTTTTTTTTGTCTTTTCTCTAGCATTTACTCTGTCATCTTGGTAGATACTTGGCAGTTTCCATGGAAGTTTGGTGGGAAGGCTGATGGTCTCTTCCAACCTTACCCGTTCTGTGATTATTTTTTATTGCTCCAAACACCTTGTGAATGAAAGGGTGTGTGTTTCTGTCCTTCTCAGTTTTCAGGATGTTTAATTTCCTTACAAGCTGTCCCCACCCCCAACAATCTCCTAAGTTATCTCAGATGACCACAAGTGCTCTCTCCAGCAACACTATGTCACATGTCAGTCTTGGAGTTTTTTGAGGAAAATTAGGTAATTAAAAGGGCACAGCAATTTTAAACCTGATTTTGTGTGAGTAGAAGAACTTCAGGTGTGTGAGTTCACATACTTGCTTTTAGGTGCTGCTTCCTCTGGGCTGCTGTGTCTGGGTGCTGACCCAGAGCCCCAGCTCTTGGGGTGAGCTTTTTTCCACCTGTGCCCTCCATCTTTCCCTCACTGATGCTTTGGAAGCAGGGAAGAAGAATTGGCATGACTTTTGAATATGGAGAGTGGAATCCAATGGATTTGCTAGAGAATCAGCAGAGAGAACAAGCCCTCAACTCCAGCTGACATTTGAGAGATGTTGATGATCTTTCCTTAAGAATTGAGTATTGTGTTTTGAATTTTTTTTTTTTTAACCAGTGAAATAGGACAGATAAATATGTGTGGTGCTTTCATAGAAATATCTGGCACAAGGACTGCTCAACTGTTTTAGAAATAGGAGCAGAGCTAAAGGCTTGCTTGGACTTCAGAAGTTTACACTACCTAGCTGTTACTGTGAGACTGTATCATGTTTCTCTATTTCTTACATGTTACACATCTGTTCTTTAAAGATAAGGTTGCTTACTGTTAATGTGTTTTATTTACCTTAAAATGGCATAGTGTTGTTTTTTTTCTTCCTCCCTCTTGAAGAGCAAATGAATAATAACTAGGTGACTCCCTTCTGATGCAGCTGGCATTTCCACACATTTTTCCTAATGCAGGGATAAATGAGATGTGGTAGTACTAATTTATTAGAAATAAAGCAATTCTTGGTTCTAAAATTTACCATAAAGAGTACATTTTTCCTCCCTCACCAAAGCCTTCATGGAGACAGACGTTCAATGCTGCAGGAGATAAACATGTTTTAGGTATGGCTTTGTATTTTGAGAATATTTCCATGCCACTGGAAATAATGACATGCAAATGAATAATAATAATAATGATAGGGCTTAAAGTGTCTTGGTTGTTCTGAAGAGTTTTTCTAAGTATGTCTAAATTTCAAGTTCAGATGAAGAAATATTAAGAATCATTAGTGAAATCTTACAAGTTGATTGCTAAATTTACAAAGGATGGAGGCAGTGGATCCCAAATGAGTCTGTTCTCCCAAGGGAGCCAGAAAGGGGAATAACTGTGTCAGCTTCCATTGCAAGTACTAAACCTGGAATTTATAGGTGCACATTTTAGTAATTATCTGCTTATACCTTTCAAGAAGGATCTTTTAAGGGGTGTAATCAGAATTGTAAAAAGGAAGTAAGTTTCTCTTGCAATAAATTAAGATCTATTTGAAAAGCCATTGGAAATGCTTGAATACTTTACTTTTTAAAGACGAGTAGGTTGTACAGATATTTGTAATCTAAGCAGTACTGATTGTGAGGTATTTTCTTTTTTTTAATAGTGGTCATTTTCGAGACAAATTATTCTGTAAGACCTTGAAAGGAAAAGGTCACTTAATGCAGAGTGTACATCTGTACAATTTATATGCCAATTAATATCCTGATTCATGGCAGACAACTGAGTTAAAAATCACTGTGGTTTCATGCCAAAATCCATAATATAGTGTTCATTTTGGTCTGCATAATAGAATTTTATTTGGAGAACATATTTGACTAGATGAAGACATCAGAGCGTCTTGGATGAGTCTGGCAGTAATCCCACATATTTGCCATCATTATATTGTACGGCTGTCACCGTGTCTGGTGTTGGGGAAAAAAAAACCCTCTCTCCTTTGCAAAGCTTCCTTTGCCTTCCTGTGGCTCCCCTGGGGACAATTTAATGGTTTGGGAAGGATATAAATGCAGTTAAGTTGAAAAAGGTACATACAACTTGGGAACTGTTCAGGTAGTTTCCTTAAGGATTCAGTTATTTCCTAGGGCTTCCTATATTTGGATCTGGGGTACAGTGGACATGGAGTCTGTAGGGAGGTGGTGCAACTCCTGGAAACCTTTAACTGTTGCTTTACAGCACAGCAGTAATCAAGGATTTTAATTTAGGACTGACTCTTCCCTTTCCAGATTTTACATGCACTTTCATGTAGCCTTAAAAAAGTAAGTACATACATAATATGAAACACAGGGAGAAAGATTAATCATAAAAAGAAGCAGTTTACGTGATATTGAAAAGTAGCCATTTGAATTTCCTCTAAATGTTGGTTTAAATAGGAGTCATCCCCCTGAATTATCAAAGGATTTCTGGAAGTCTAATCTGAGCTACATAAACTAACAGTATTTTATAAATCTTCCTTTTTTTTTTTTTTTCCTGAAGTTCCTAGACTGATCAGTAGCCTAATGCATTTACCCTTGGGAATCGTAGAGTATCACTTTAAATGATTAAGTAATGGGAAAAGAGCTTAATCTCTTACAGCTTGTCTACAAGTAAAGAAGATCAAAGACAGAGTGATCAGGTTTTCCAGCTTTGCTGCTCTTCGGAGACTGGGGTAATTAAAACAGTCCCTTGTAAACTTAGATTTGTAGTCCTGTCCTGAACAAATATGTTCATAAATACATGGGAAGTTAAAGAAGAGGACAATTTGTCATATCTCTAGAGAAAACTATTACCTTCTTTAAGAACTAATAAATCAATTTCCACAAGGTCTGTCAGCTCGGTGAGATCAGCTCCAGGATAGCACTGGCTGGAATTTCTCATCAGGAGTTGTTCTCCTGGAGTGTTTGTTCCTGCTGGAAGCACAGCCTGCACACCCTGTGCCGTGAGCTTCTGTGGCTCCCAGCCCTGCAGCTTTGGGCAGAGCATCTGGAAATATTCCCCCAGCTGTGCAGTGGCTGCCCAAGCAAATGGATACTCTTGTAATGCATGGTGCTGATGGAAATGAATCTTCTCACAGGATTTCTGGTTTCTTCACCTTCCTGCAGTGTAGTTGATCTGACACCTGAAGCAGATTTCCTTAGATAAGTGGGAAATCAGGTCACTCTGGCATTTGGTGGGATCCTCACTTGAGGAGCCACTTGGTAATTTTTCTATATTTTACAGTTTTCCTTCTGTTTGTTTAGCAACTCTTTTTGCATGTAAATTCACTCTTTTACCGCACTTTGATGCATATTAGATAAACATTGGTGGATTTCTATGTTACCCTGCAAAACCAATTCTGTCCTGCAAAAGTGCAACAAATGAGCCAGCTCCTCAGTAGATGTTTATATTTGAAATGAAAAAAAACCAAACAAAGCTCCCCTCAGGTGAAGGCAAATTTTAGCAAAACCTGGCAAGCTTGAAGAGTGAGTGCTGGGTACCGTTCCTCTGAAGTTTTGCAGATGTTCAGAGGGTGTAATTTCCACAGGAGTATATGTGAAACCAAGGGGAGTCGTACTTTAAATATAACTTCACTCATATAGATTACGTTGTCCTCCCCTGTGAAACTGACTTGCAGTGCCTTGAAATGTTTCTGCTTGGAAAAGAGGTGTCAATGGCTTCAGTAAAAAAGAGCTGTGTGAGGAGGAGAGAAATTGGTTCCAATACTTGGTCAAAAAAAATCAAAGTTTAGCAAAAAAGTGTGGGGATTCAAAATACATTTAATTTAATAAAAATCTTTTTTGAGAGAACGTTTCTATATGATTAGAAATGCCTAAAATATGTTTTTCATGGTAAATCTTGCACCTGTGAAATTGCATTTAAGGGATAGATTATTCTGGGCAAGGTATGCATTTAAGGGATAGATTATTCTGGGCAAGGTACCAAAAAAAAGTAGCCAAATAACAATAATTTGATAAGGGAATGAGAATATATTGTAGCCAAAAGGATGTGGGTGCAGTTTTCTAAGTCCTCTGAATGAATTGCTATCTCTTTAAGCTTCTCTTATTAAATATGATATTTGTAAGCAATTTTAAAAACTCTTGTTGAGTTTTAACAACTTAATGAAATCATGTAGGACTAAGATTTTTGAAATAGCTAATAATTGCAGTGCTGTCTGCTGCTATGGACTTATATTTCATTAGTTTCCAACTTAATAATTTAGTTAATATTTCAAAACCATTACCTCAAACTTGTGTATTTGACATTGATTTGATTAAAATGATTGAGAGAAGCCAACCAAAGGAAGAAGGTGCTCCATGAAGATGGTTCTGTAAAAACATTTGAAACCTGTTTTGAAGACAATTGAATGCAAATTTGCATTCCACGTGTCAAAGGTGATCAAAAGTTTGAGACTGTGAGGAAAATTTATTAGTTTTACATTTAAGAAATTATTTTCTAGCTATAAAAAACTTGAAAATGCCTTGAAGTCCGAGGAAAGGAACCATGGACTTAATTGATTGAAAAATGCAAGAAAAGGATGCATTTTTCAATCAGTTTCAATCATGAAAAATGCATTTAAAGGATGCACCAAATAAACACTGGAGCATGTTTTACTGCTGGTTTTGGGATATTTTCCAGGTGTTATTTCCTAGAATGGGGTTTTCTCTACAGACTAAGTAGGATTAGGGAGTCAGATTCCCCAGTATCTTTGAGCTGGGACAGGCTGTTTCTGTTTTTTTAATACCTAGAATACACTTAGAAAGTACAATGAGGAAATACTGTAAAGAGGCTTTTATCCACTTCTCTGCCATAGAACATTATACATTCACTTAGTTAAGCGACCAATTTATTAAGTTTGATGGTATAAAAGGAAAGTATTATCAAAGCTTCTTTTAATGAAAACACCCTGAAAATTTTTTTTCTGTGTAAGATGATTTTTTTCTGTTGACAAAATCCTGTTCAGTTGAAATGAAGAGAACATAAAATGTCAAATTTAACATGATTCTGAAGTATGGAACCACATTTAAGTTAGTATAGGAATATTGTTTTCATAAATCAGTTGGTTGAATAGTATGCATTGAGCATATGCATTAAACTAAAAATATCCTGGAAAAAGCATGCATGTTAAATTAACCCATCAATCCACTTTACATGTCCTGGGACCTATCATTATAGAGTTCAGTATCATTTGACTTAGAGGTGAATTAATACCTGGTTGTTGTTTAGGAGGTTAAGGTACTGAATTTAAAATAAAATAAATAATTATAATCCTGATTGAAACACAGTTCTCTTGAAAAATGTTTTCTTTCTCTGGGAAAAAAAAAAAAATCCTTTACCTTATACAAATTCATATTGTAAGGACTTGGGAAAGGGACTGTTGTTTCAGGTAACAGCCATTTAAGTCATCCAAGGTAGAGATGACCCAGGGTCATAGCTCTGCTTTTGAAGGGATGGTGAATTTATTGGTGTTGTTTCACAAATCAGAAGAACTTTGAACCTGGTGGGATAAAGTCCTTCTAATGTTGTTTTTCATGTGGGAGCTGCTCATCTTTGTGCTCTGTGTACAAACATTACTGGGAAAATATCAGTTTTTTATAAGCAAAGATTCCTTCTGTCTGAGCTTTAGCTCCTGCTGCAGTGACAATTTGATATTTATATCAAATAATTGCTGTTTATATGGGACAGAACAGGGTTTACAATAACCACACATGGTGTGATTCTGGGTCCTGAGCAGGGACAGGAGTCGGGCTTCGGTGATCCTTGTGGTTCCCTGCCAGCTCAGAATATTCTATGATTCTCTACTCTATAAGGTTGTATTTGAGCACACTTGGACAGACTGTGAGGTTTCCATCCTTAACAATACCCCAAAGCCAGCTGGATACGGCCCTGAGCAATCAGGTCCTGTCTCAAAGCCAGTTCTCACACTTCATAGACTGGAAGGTTGTGGGTTTTTTTCCCTCTGCCACTTTGCCCTCAGCCTTGCTCAAGAGTTGAATTTAACAGTGCTGACAACATTCTGTATTACACTAGAACATGTGGAAGGCATGCTGTAAAGAACTGTAGAGGCATTTCACAGTGTATGCATTCTTTTTATAGGTGAATACTCCATTTAAATGCTCAGTTGAACAAAATTTAGGTAGTAATTAAAAGTGTTTAACCCACATAAAAAATTTTATGTGGGTTATGCAATTAATTTTATTACAGAAATTGCATTTAACTTAAGAACTGATGACCTTATCTTAATGCAGTAATGTATTTTTCATTAAAATGAAACATCCTGTTAGCCAGGCAATAACCAGCCAGAAAGGAAGAGATGGAAAAGGTCCACAATATACCATGTACAACATCTGTCTAATAGGAAAAAATAGCCAGTAATGCAGCATTTCTCAATTTATTACTGTGTCATATTGGAAAGTTTAAACTGTAATTAAATGGATGGCAACTACTAATACACTGTCACTTTACAACTTGGATGGCTTCTACTGCTGAGCTGTCCTACCTCCTTCAGTAAATTACAGCTGTTGCTTGGTCTTTTATGCAGGCTTTCACACATGGGATATATTAATCATCAAGGAAGATTATTGAATGCATTTCCAGACACAGGAACAGCCAATATTTCTTCTGTCAAATGCACCTTCCACCTGTTTGCTGCAATGCTCTATCCATTTTTAGGGGTTTCTTGTCTTTGTTGTATGCTGATAACAACATAGATCTTGCAGATGAAGTTTTCTTGATGGCTTAAGATGATACCTCTGAAAGAGTGAATATATTATTGTCATTGCTTTTGCTGTCATGAGATTGTTTATTCAGTACAGCATATTATTATAAGTGTTTGGTATTAGCAGCAAACAGTATTTTTAGCAGTGCTATACTACAAGGAAGAGGGGACTTTTTTGTGTAACAAGTGAATAATCATGGATTGCCTATAGAATCTTACTCCAGGCTGTGTACTTGCAGGCAGTGTACAAACATAGCACCTAGGGTGGTGTTGTTGGGGTTTGGACTACTCTTCAAATTACTGAACTGCTTTTGATGGCTGGTAAAAGTATTTAATTTCATCTTTTTTAAACCATGTTTATAGATGCCAATATTTTGGAAAAAAGTCAGTTAGGTACAGCATATTTTTCAAAAATCCCCCAAATTCCTAAGGCTTGTTTGTGTTGTCATTACTGAGAAACACTCTTTTGGATTACCTAGAAATTCTTACTAATACCAACACATTGGATCTGATTCTGCAACCTTTGCCATCGAACAGAAAGCAAGAACAAAGAACAAAACCCACCAAGTGAATCAGAAAATATCGAAGAGTAGAGGTTTAAACCACAAACAACTCTTTCTCTGGTTTTGAGTATAAAATCAATTTATTGTTTTGGGAGAAAGACATTCTCAGGTGGCTAATTTTAGGTATTAGGTCTGTTTCATAATAGGCTTCAGTAGATGAAGTTCCCAAGGAAAGTGATGTGTACAGCAAGAACAGTCTTCTTTATTGGATGTCTTGGTGGGTTTTATGGCTTATGTTTAGCTGCTAATAATGTTCATTCTTCCTTGAAGTGGTAAGGGAGAGATCTTCTGTAAATCTTTGTCTTCTTGAGCTGGATCACATTCTGGAATTGTAGAAAATGGAAAGAAAAAAAGTACTGATTTTGTTCAGTAGTGAAAATATGTTTTGCTTGCTTTTATGGGTTTTCAAATGTCTAAATCATCAGGGGGGCCAATTGTCCTGGCACAGTAGTCACAGTCCTTGAATAGAAAAGTTCACTGACATGAGATTCCTTGAATTTTAATGGATTTTACCTTCATTTTACTTGTTTTTTTTTTTTTTTGTGGGTTTTTTTTTTTGTTTGGTTGTTTCTCTTTTTTGTGGTTTGTTTGTTTGTTTTTATTGCTTTGTTTTGATTTTTTTTTTTCCTGAGTGGTGTTGTGTGCATGTGTGTCTATTTTACTTTAGCTGGTGAGTATTGTCAGGACAGTAAAAAAAGTTAACTGAGATAACCATTTAATGTGTGGTTTTTTTGAAGCAGGAAGGCAGCTCTGGAGACCACATAATCTAACCACCTGCTCAGAGCAAGCTGCTCAGGGCTATACCTCATTGGGTTTTCAGTATCTCCAGAGGTGGAGGCTCCACAACTTCTCTAGGAACCTCTACCAGTGTCTGACCACCTTCCCAGGAGGAAAGTGCTTTCTTGTGTGTAGTGAAATGGCTTCTGTTTTAGTTAATGTCCATCTCCTCTTGTCCTGTCACTGGGCACCACTGGCAAGAGCCTGGCTGCCTCTTCTTTGCTTTCCCCACCTGGTATTAACACACATGGCTCAGATCCCCTGAGCCTCCTCTGCTCCAGGCTGGGCAGCCACAGCTCCCCCAGCCTTTCCTTGCAGGATAGATGCCTGGTGCCTTAATCTTTCTGGTCTTTACCTGGACTCACTCCAGAATTTCTGTCTTGCACTTGACCCAGAACTTCAGGTGTCTCTCACTGGAGGTGAAGGGTCTCAACCCTCTGCCTAATGCTGCTCAGAAGTTTTGTCCTTCTTTGTTTGTCCCTTTTTGCTCCAAGATTGCACTGCTTGGGTGGTGTCCATTAGGGCCCCCAGGACCTTCCCAAGACATCTGGTTTCCAGCTGGTCAGTACAGGTGCATGGGAATTTATTCCTCCCCAGGACTTTGCATTTCCCATTCATTCAGCATATTTCTCCAGCCTGTTTAGGTCCTTCTGGATGGCAGCACAACCCTCTGGTGAATCAGCCACTTTCCCCTCTGCAGAAATGTCATGCTTTGTGTGTAAAGATGAAACTTTTGTCTCCATTGCAGAAATCATGAATACAGAAAACCCTGAGGCTGTGACAGCTGACTGCTGCTGAGCTCTTGGTTTTCAGAATAGCTGCATGCCAGTTATAAACCTTTTTTTTTCCTCCTTTTTTTTTACTAAACATTTTGTCATAAAAATGAATATTGTCTTGTGGTCAAACCCTAAATGTTTTGTGATCATTTTGTGATGTCTTATGGATGATGGTCATAAAATTAAACTGATTGTGTTAGCTGTTGTATTGTAGATGATGATCCATTACCCACATTAGCAGTCCTAAATCAGGGTTTTTTTCCACTTTGATATTTATTGTTAGTGGTACTGTATTAGGTTTTATTTCAATATTTCTTTTAAAAGCAATTACAGTGTATATGAATAGCAAGTTGGTTATACTTCCACCTTCTGCAAGGGATTCTGCAGTAGTTAAAATACTACCATTGCTGATAAATGAATGGATTACCTTCAAGGAGCTTGGGGGTTTTTTGGGTGGGAAGGTGGACAGGAACATAGACAAACTTGCAACTTTTGTTAATTTTTGCACTATCCAATAAATGTACCCAGGCTTCAGTGAAATGGGCACAGTCAGTAAATAAAGGGTAGCTATTAGCACCTAATGGAGGCCTTCCAGTGCCTGAAGGGAGGAAAAGCTTCTTTGCTGGGAGGGTGATGAGGATGCTGGAGCATATTTCTTGGAGAACTTTGTGTTTGCTCCATCCCTGGAAGTGTTCAAGGCTGGATTGGAGGGAGCTCTGAGCAACGTGATCTAGTGGAAGGTGTCCCTGTCCATGGCACAGGGGGTGTTACTGGATGATATTTAAAGTCCCTTCCAGACCAGGCCATTCTGTGATCCTATAATTGAAGTTTTAAATGTTATTATTTTTACCTCATTGTGAGGGAGCAAATGAAATGGCAATTGGAAACCATTTTATTATTTTTTTTGTTCAGTCTTCTCTTTAACAATATTTCTGGGGGTCCAAAAGTCATTCCTGTGCCTTCTCATGACATATTTGTGTCAGTGGTTTTCCTGGAAGTACAGAAAGATCATTTGAGAGGGTTAATCAGGGAATGCAAAGTTTCTTACTCATAAACATTTCTGCAAACCGAAGCAGAGTCTTAAGTTATCTTCTTGTCTCTTATGGATATGATGCTGAAGGTGCTTCAGCTATAAAACCTATGAAGGAAGGAGGAGTCTTTTCAGTATCTATGGTGAGACTGTGCGTGGAGGGGATTCACTGGCTCATGTTGCAGCTGACAAAGGAGAGCAAATGGGTGAAAAGGCAGTATAGGAAGATTTTTTGTGAGGCAGTGAGTAGGGTTTGCAAGGCTCTGAGGTGTTGCAGAGGGGATGTGTTATTTTAGGTGTGGCCCCAGAAGCTCTTTACCAGCTTTGTGGGTGGGGATTTGGTGTTTGACTGCCTCAGCACCCAATGTGTGAGAGATGCCTTAGCAAGAGGTGCTTGGGGTGGGCAGGGATTTATATTGGCAGGGAATCTGCACAGGGTGTCCAACACACTGCTCCTGCTGCCAGCTGGGAGGGAGGGAAAGAGGAGCTGAGGGAATCCAAGCCTCTCTTCTTGTGCAGGAGAGCTTTTGGCTTCTCTTAGAGATCCAGCAATTTGTTATGTGACTACTTTAAAGCCCCTGCAGGACAAAGCCAAGGAAGTTATTTAAAGACCTGCTCTCTTTGTCCTGGGAGGAGTTAAAAACCTTTTCACCAGGGTTCTCAGGGTGGAGATGATTGTTCACAGGGATTGGGAGCTGTGTCTGAAACACCTTAATGGCTGTCCCTAACTAAACACATGCTTTCATTTTTTTTCCCCTGGAGCGAAAACCGAACTGTCAGAAGGGGCTTAGCCTGGCATATGTGATTTTACATTAAAGTGGACTGAATCACTCATGCTGTAAAGGGCAGATGAGATATAGATGAGGAAACTTTTTCTTCAGTGTTTCTTGCAGTCCCCCTGCATGTTGCTCACTGCATACACAGCTGGCATGAGCACATGCAAATCCACCACTTTTGTTCACCTCCCTGGCATGGCAAGAGGAATTTCAAGTGCAGAGGGGTCAGCAAGTTAAATGTAAGTAGGAAACTTATCCCTCTGGGAAACAGCCAGGCTAAGGCAGGTTACTCTGCACTTGAAATTTCGAGCTGAGCTTACATATACAGCCACTCTTAGCAGCCAGAACCTGGCAGCAGAGCAAACACCTAGTTTAGAGTGGCCAGTCATTGGTTTTGGGGATGCTGGCCCAGGAGGAACTAATAGACTCGTGGGGTGACAGGTTTTCACGTGGAGAAGATACGATTGCTGTGGGAGATGCAAGAACTATCTTATCCACTTTGTGAAAACACAAATGCAAAAGAAAGATAAACTGCAGGGAAGAGAACAAAAGGTATGTACTGCTTCTTAATTAAGAATGATGATATTAACAGAATATTAATGAGGCTGAGTAAAAGAAGGGTTCATCTGAAATGTTAATGTGAAGCAAGATTTGATCGAAGTTACTAAATATAAACTCTGTATTTGATTAATCACTTTTTATTGTGGTGTATTTTTGGATTGTATTTAGCAACTACCTCTGAAAAAGTAATTGTGATGGGAATCAGAGAGTAGTAATTGGAAGGCAGGTGATACAACAGAGATTATGCACGAGTGGCTGCTCCTCTTTTTGCTTTGCCATAAAGAAACAGGAATTTAAATTTAAGCTGTTGCAGTCAGTCCAGGCAATGCTGGCTGTGAGACTGTGACTATAGAGGGAGCCTGTACTCCATCCAGGGAAACGTGCCCTGGTGTGCACTGAACTGAGAAGAAATATAGGTACTTCTACTGGCATGACAACCTGAACCCCCTGGGTGACATCCAAACTTGTGTAATTGCAAGACCTAGATGACATTAATCACTCAACCACAAATTGAGTTTCAAGCTAAAGAAGTATTTGTCTGTCTTTCAGCAAATACACTGTTCTTGAATACATAATCATTTCAAATGTTTGTTGGGCTTGGGGAGAAAAGGTGAGCTCAATGTAGAAAGAATATACTGAAAATAAAAACCTGCCTGACCAGTTCAGTGGTTTTACTTCTAATGAATAACCCATTTTTATGGTTTTAAGTTTATAGTTCATTTTCCTTTGATACAGTACAGCTCTGTTAATGCTGCTCATATTTTTATGCTTTAAAATCCCACAATAGATCTTCCTATAGTGAAAAGAGCCTGATTTTTAATATTTTGCAGGAATTTAAACATTAAAGTCTGTAGCAATAATACCCAACAAGCCATAATGCAGTATGAAAGGAGAATTTTATCTGTTTGCTGTTTGGATCACATATAAAGGTGTTCCTTTTAAGAAATGAGCATCAGCCTTCTTGTACAACTGCCTGCCTTGGTCTGTGGTGATGTAACTGGTGGTAATTAGGAGGTGTGTATGAAGAACAGCATGTAAAATCTTTAAACAGATGCTCATCTTGGAGGATTCAGCACTCTGTTAGATAGCTTCAGGAGAGGTGCTTTGATTTGTAAGAATTTTTTTTGGTAACATTGTGGTGGAGGGGTAAGGAACATGCTAAAGTGTTTTGAGAGGGGGGCAGGCTTGCCAGTCTGCCTTGCAAGACAGCAGGCTCCTCCAGATGAGGGGACATTTTTCTCTTACAGATTGTGTCAGTATTTATTCTTTTTTTTTCAGCTCTGCAGTTAAATGCGTGAAGGTGAAGCTTCCACTAGGGTTAGAATAATTGAGGACGATTTGGAGAGAGAAACTTTAGACTTTTAGGTTTTAAGTAAACTCTTAAGGACAGGATTTCCTGAATCAAATTATGTTCATAATTTCTCTGTAATTGGTTTTTTGGATACAAATTATGATAGTCCTATTTCCTTGAAAGATGCTAAGAGTCATTTGTAGCGAATTATTAAAGCATGGAGCTCAATTTCAATGGTGCCTGTAGAGTAGCATTCTGAGATGGTGCAGGGTTCTGTCAACTTCACTCTGAAATTGTGCAAATTGAAGTATGAGATTATATCTTTCCAACTGGCAGCACTGACTACATTTCTTAACTTTCACTTTTCCTTTAAGTAGTATATTTCATCAAGCAACTCAAGGAGATTTTTAGACTCTAGTTTTGGATGGGCATTGGCATAATTTGATCATAGGAACTTATCAGAGACCTCATTTTGCTATTTTTCAGGCAACTGTCTGTCAAAATGGTCTTTCCTTTTTTTAAAAAAATACTTCCTGAAATGGTTGTTATGAAAAGTACACCAGCCAGCTTCTAAGCAGAACACATTTCAAAGAAAAATTTTACATCATACAGGCTGTACGTATTGCAGTCCTATTCCAGATTCCCACACTCTATCTATTGAACAGTTGTTTTCCAATTGGAATTACAGCATTTTGCCTAAATCTCAGGGAAAGAGCAGTTTAGTGAGTGTGGCTTCTCTTGGCTTTGCAGTGTGAATTTGGGTTCTTGTGAAGTTGCATGCAACATTCATAGGATTCTGCAAAACTTGAGTAAAAATTTTTCTCTAGGATTAATTGAAAATTTATGCCCCAGGCATTTGGAGGTAAGCTAGGATAGAGCTGTTGGCAGATACAGCTGAAGAGGGAAGCCCCTTTAGTTAGACAGAAAGTATGGAAACAAATGCAGTGTTGTAGTCCCTTGATAAAACATTGTTAGCCTCTTGGCTTAGCCCCTAATTACAGTCTTACCTGGTAGGTGTAGAGTTTGCAGAAGGGTATAGAAGAAGCTGCATTGCCATCTGTGGGAGAGGTGTTTTGAGTAGACATTTGGAAGACAGTAGAGGACGTGCTCTGAAACACGTTAATTTAAAGGTATTGTTTCTGCTGAAAAGAGGAGTGGGATTGAAATCAGCATGCCCGTTCAACACAAAAATTAAATTACAGGTGGTGTTACGTGCTGATTCAGGGCCATATGTTAAAATAATTAGTGGGAGGAACTGACTCTTTCAATGTTCTTTTCAAAAGACATCCCAACTTCTTGACACTGTTATAGCTCAAATGGTAATTAAAGGGAGTCTTGAAGCAGGAAAGAGAGAAAACGTGCAGTGCATTTTTGTTCTCTTGCTGGTACACACGTAAATCTCATTTACACCTCTCCAAGTTATCAAGTAAAATCTTCCACTAGTAAGGCATAGGGTGTGTGATCTTGCAACTTCTTGTCAGACCAAAGGATTTATCCAATAAAAGTCACTTTGTGCCTAAAGTAAATCAAACAGAATTTCACATCAGTTATGTAGGGCTGCATCGTCTTGCTATGCAAGTTCTTAACAGGATTTTTTACCGGAGAGGAACAAGTTTTAACTGCCTATTTTTTTCCATCAAAAATCTAATATTCATAATGGATTAAATGCTCATCAGTTAGAGGCATCACTTAGGCTAGTTGATGTCTTCTTACTGTCATTCACTTTGCGGACTGCCATTCTAAGTATGAAAAGAGAAGAAAGAAACCTTCTGTTGAAGGTTATTTTTTACAGTTCAATCTACAGTGGGGGTAAGGAGAATGACAAATTAAGATATAAAATGTCCCTGGAAGGTGAAATTACTAAAATATCCATGCATTACTCAACTCTTCTGTGAGATTTCTTAAGAGTCTAAGGAGTAGAAAGGTCTTTCTAGAGAGAGAGAGCAGTGAAATTGATGTTTTATGTGTGCCACTTTACTGGCTCTTTGTTTAGCTGGAATAAATCTGTATGAAATGGCATCATTTAAAGGACTACATAATCTGTGGGAGTTGATGATGAATTTTTAATTTGAGAAAGACTGGCTTTTTACAAAATAAGCCTCATGATCTAAGATGTAATGACTACAAATTGCTGTTTTAAATGCCAAGGCTGTGGCTTCATTATTTTTTGCACATTAAATAATGATTTTAATAAAAGTCTAGAGTTCATGTTCTCTTCTGAAAGCTATTACCTCTCAGCTACTGGCATATACCTCTTTGTCTAGAGGGCAAAGTGAGCAACATCTTATATTTTTCTTAGGCTCTATATGAAAGCATTAATTTCCTTCTGATGCTTTGATGGAACTCCAGTGCTGTGGGGCAAGTTAATGCAAAATGATCACATTTTCACTCATAATCAATATAGCTGTATGACACTGGGCATCTATTTTTCATTCCAGTAAAGCTGAATAATGTGTGGATTTTGTACAAAAGGCTCCTTTTGAAAAGCAGGGATGGAAATAGCATTTTTAGCAGGAGGCTGAGTCACTTGTTTACATCTGCAGTTGCCTCCCAGCAAAGAAAGATCTCGATGTGTTTCACCGCAAACATTTTCCCTTATCACTTACCTGTCACATTTGAAAAAATCAGATACTTGCCATTTTACTGAAGGAAAGCAAACAACTAGCTATTGATCTCCTAAGGCTTTGGTGGAATTACTTTCTCCATTTGAGTATCTCTGTCATCTTGGGCTCCTTGCATCAGGCTGCTGGAAGCAAAAGCTGCCCAAGCCCTGCATTAACGCTGTTCGTTATTGAGAGGAGAATGACAAAAGAAAGAAAAGTGTCTTTTTCAAGATAGAAGTTTAAATTAAAGCATCTTTTTTTTTTTTT
>VXAC01007801.1:1452807-1466884 GCA_013399225.1 Rhipidura dahli
TTTTTTTTTCCCCCTGCAGTTTTTGGAGGTCTAGCACTCTTAGCAAATGCAGGTAACCACTGATTTGTCATCCTGAAGACATAATTTTTCATCAGATGCCATCTGCAAGGATGGTTAAACCTTTCAGCCTGTGTTAGACACAATTATCTTGCTATCTAAAACTTGAAAAATAGGAGACCGTTCAGTTAAAGGTTGGTTTCCATGTCCTTATTTACATTAATATTGTAAGTAGTTTCTTCAATTAAGGAGCCAAAAAGACTCTACCAACCAGAAGGGAAGGAACTGAAACATTACACATTGGATTCTCTGGTAATTTGCCTTTTTTTGTTTGTTTCTGCAAGTAGTAGACAAACTCTCCAGTCTGGTGTTCTCTAGGATGCAGCTGGTAAAAAAGTAGTTCTTTCCTGGTTGGATTTTTTTTTTGTTTGTTTGTTTGTTTTCCCCCTAGAATCCATAAATTTGGTGCATTGAGAGAGCTGCTCTAAGGAAGAAAAGAGACTGTGAATATCATGGGAGCAAATCTAGGTCAGTGAGAGGCTGATACCAAGGCATGTTTTGAGCAATCATATACAGAATAGTCAGAGTTCAGACACTTGGGGTATGCAAAAGCAGCATTATCCACGGGGAACCAGTGGGAAGCAGCCCTTGCTCTGTGAGCTGGGGGTGCCTTTGGGTTTTGAAAGTCTGCACCGTGGTTGAAAGACAGATTTTTCTTGTTGGATGGCTTTACCTCTGTTCGACAGGACTCTTTGCCTTCTCACAGGCAGTGTGAGAGCAAAGCCAGTCTCTGTCTAGAGCTGGGAGAGGAAAAGGGCCTTTGGTCAGTCCTGCTCTGCTGTGCTTTCCATCACAATGGAACAGATGCATTAAATGCTGCCAGCGTTTGCTTCATCTTCCTGCTGTGACCAAGCTGCACTTGTACTTTGGGTTCAGCTGGACTGTGCTGCCAATCTTTCCACGCAGGTGGAAAAATAAAATCACAACAAAGTCTGCTGGCCCAGCTTTGTGGAATAATTGTATTTCTTGTTCACCTGTTTGTACACTGGTCATGAGTTGAAGCAGCTTTTTGGGATTTATTTGAGCTTTTAACTTGGAGAGAGATTACAGAGCTCCTCCTTTGTTTTGTGTTTAGCTCTTCTCACTTTTCCTAGCTGCTCCTTATTTCCACTAGCACAGTTATGTTGCCCCTGTTGCCCCCCAGTCCAGTTCCTTTGGACTGAAAACACCCTCATACCTGGGACTTGTATCCTATCTTTATCCTTGACTTTGTGGATGTTTCCTTTCAGCAGTAAATCACACTTTAGAAGTTTTATCCACTGCTACCCACAAATCACTCCATGTTCTGCAGTGTATTATTACTGAATCTATAAATAAGGGAATAAATCATTGGTTTCTGACTTGCAGAGAATATGCCACCACATATGAAAATACATCAATTTTTAATTCATTTCTGAAGGTGACCCAGAAGCAAGTGATCACCATGCAAGTAAAATAGAAATATACATATAATACAGTTCCCTGATGAAGAATTATATTTTAAGAGCATCTGTAGGATTTATGCTTTCATATTTTTAATTTGCATATGCTCCATATTTGTTTGGGATTTAAGATGCTGTAATTTCGTAGCTACCTAAATAAATTCAGTGGGAACTGCTGCCATCTCCTGGTCGATAGCTAAATTAAACACCAGGCTCGAAAATTGAAACTGGTATTGCAGGGAGACTTTGAAGGTCTTCATTGCTAAAGCTGAGCTTAAAATTCCCAAACGTTTCAACTTTCAATATGGAACCCTAGATATTTGACAGGGTGGCGTTTTTGATGAGATTCACTTGAGTTTAACGTGAAAGAATGTCACTATTTAGTTATTATTATTTATTTTTAATAGGACAAACTGTGGTAGAAATATTAGGGCAGGTACTTTCCCTGTAAGTATTTGCACAGCTAGATTTTGAAATTGAAATTTTTATTTGTAAAAAATCTCCTAGTTTGTAATTGAAACTATGAAGGCCATCTGATGCCTTGTGGGACCTTTCCCACGTGAGTTCACCACCTCTAGTAATTTTTTTTCCTTCTTCCTCAGCCAATGAAGTTATTCCCTTCATTTCTTTCTTTCTGTCAACGATTGTGCTTACAGCAAAGTCAGCACGGTAAGATCTGTATAGTTGGAGTATGAGCTTTCTTCATCTGTTCATGTTCCTTTTTTTCTAATAAAGTGACTTTTGGCTTCATAGTGAATTCCACCATTCTCAATTAGCTGTGTGCATGCAAGTGTGCCTAAAACATGTCAAAATTCAGAAAATTTGTATGAAAGAGGTAATTTTGTACTTTTCTCCCCTCAGTCTGTAGTGGTACATGATCATGCAAAATGAAGACATTCCCCCTCTTTCTCCTTGTCTTCTTAGTAGATTTATCTAATTTTGAATACAGAATGTGAAAACACCTCATGAAATAATTAAGTCACAGTTCTTATGCTACTTTTTTTTTAATACATAGCCTCTTCTAAGCTGTGCTCTAAGCTAGTGGATGTGTGCAGGGTCTCAGTACTAGCCCTGCTGCCAACCTTCAATTTCTTGCTCCTGTGAACTTTAACAAGTTCATTTTTACACTTACTGTTGCAGTGATATTTAATGTCTTCCTCTGCAGCATAGTTAGGCTGACTAATATTTAATTTTAAGTGTTTTATTGGGCTCATGCACAAAATGAGAGGAAAAACCTTTTGAAATTTTGTCTTTGTAGTACTGTTTTCAAATCCAGGAGTCACAAGGTTGCATTCTGTTGGCAGGTTTATGTAAAACATTCAGTTCTGTCTGGTCACCCTGAAACACCTGAGAGAGTCTGTGCACAGAGAGAAGTAACCAAAGGAAATGCAAATCCCTTGGAATGCTTAGTTGCTTTTCTAGATGCTAATGCAAAGGCACACAGTGTAACCAATCTTTATGGTTCTATCACATACAGAAGCTGGACTGGGCAGACAGCCACTAACTTCACTGTTTTATCTTTTTACATTTAGATATATGACTGGAAAAATAGCTGATAATATAAATAATAGGGAGAAGAGAAAAAGTAAAGTTTTCCGAAGAAGGGAATAGAAAAAGGAAAGAGGGTAAAAATCTCTTCCATCTGAAATTGATTAAATGCAGAACTGAACTTAATCTCATTGAGGGTTTCTGTGCTTTGGATTCAATACAGTTATATTGTGCCACAGAGAGAAGACCACATCAATGTTTTAAGACTCATCTGAATTTGAATAGTAGAAGCAAAAGAAAAAGGTTAAAATGTAGTCTAGGGAGTGAATTAGGACAGAGTTGCTTTGTGGTGTTTTGACCTTAAACTCACTGAGCAACTACGAATTATTTCTGTGGTGACAGGAGAGGATTTGAGGAATAATTAAAAGAAGACTATAATAGTTTTCCACAAACACAGATCTGTCTTTCTCTAGACAACTTAAGGCAAATCAGTGTGTTGCTCAATAGATGAATAATTTATGAAAATATTGTGTAAACAGCTTAAGGAAAAACATGAAGAATTAGTATTGTCTCAGAGCTTAGATGTTCAACACCAGTGCCAACCTGACTATCTCAGCTTAGTTGTGTGAGTTTTCTGTCTCTGGATGCACCATTAATTGGTCTTGGTGATTTTAGAAGTCTTTTCTAACCTCAATGATTCTGTGTTTCTACATCCTTTTCCTTGCAGAGATGTTTTGATCACTTAAAGACACGGAGATTTCATTATGTTTTTGTGAGGATCAAGATGATGGCAACAAGGTCACCTGTGGGAAAAAAAAAATTAATTAATTTACTCTAAGTTCTGTAGTGTCATTTAGTTTTGAATCACAGTTTACTCTTTCATCATCTCTTTTTGTAATGCTGCTGTACTGCCAAACACAGCTTTTGTTATTGGTGGTTTTTTTTTGTTTTTCTCCAGAGGTTGATTGTGTTTCCTTGCTTGTGAGGTAGTTCATTCTTGTATATAATGTTCTTTGTGAAGGTCTCTTCATCCTTGCCATTCCCAGCCTTTTGGGAGGGTCTGTGTGCCAGAATGGCCTGTTGCAGCTGGTGTGCAGAGTGTGGCTGCTGTGGCAGGACACCTGCAGTGGGACATCCTGCCCAGGCCAGCACAAATGGAACAGGAGACAGAAATAAACCATTTGACTGCCACAACATTAGGTTCAGAAGCAGAAATATATCTCTTATCAGTGTACAGAGGATGTACCAAAGGAAGTGGCCTCGAGTTTGGGCCCTGGAGTGGTGCTGCCTCTGCTGTTCTGGTGCTGTTCTGCTCCAAATTGGATGAGCTCCCTCTGCAGTGCAATTTTTGGATCATATGGGTGTGACCCAAAGACATTTTAACACCAAAAAGCAAGCAAGGGGATTGCTGACCCCAACTGATTGATTTTATGTAGTGGAATACAGCACAGCTGCAAAGTTAAATGTCTTTACTTGCATACATAATTTTAATGTTGTAGTAACAAAACTTTTAATTATTTCCTTTTGATAAAGATTTTAATTATACACATCAACCATGAGTTCTTGGCTCTATGGGATATCTTAAAAAAATCTTTTCTGACACAAAACCCACATTTCTCCAAAGAAATGCCATTGCACTGAAATGTGCAGCAGGTGAAGGAAATAATTATTTAATCAAATACAGAGCTAAAGCTTCTGGTGCCCAAACCCCCCGAACAGTCTGTGCTTGAGGAGCTAATTGTATTTACATTCTACAAACAGATCAGATTTATTAGAAATGAAATTATCAAAAAGCTTAGAGGTAAGTGGGTAAATTGTTTTATTCCACTGGAGAGAAATACTGTAAACTTCAAGGAATCTCAAATATTCGTGACGAATATCACTTTAGCCCATGGTTTTTAAAACTCTTTTCAGTAACACTTGAAGACATCTTGTATGATTGGAGTCTTGCATTTGCACGCCCTGTGGTGGTATGCATAATTGACTAATGATGTCTGTAATTTGCCTGTGTGATTAATTCATTTGAAGCTATAAATATTCTATATTAAATTATGCAGAAATTTAGCAAGTTTTTAACTGATTTGTTGAAATGAAAAATGATTTCTGTATTTCTTTTTTGCTCACTAACCAAACTAAGAATTAGAAGAAATCAAATGGTAGTTTAATGACCAAAAAAAAGTAGCAATAGTAAGTAATATAAGTACACCATTTTCCTGTAATTCATATTACAGGTTATAAAATGAATAGAAGGAGGAAGTTTGCTTTAGCTGATGATTTTTAAAAAACTTATTCCATGAATAGTTTCACAAAATCATTCTATTAGCTTATGTTTAAGTCTTTGGGGAGCCCAGCAGAGAATAAGTCTTGTGGAAAGTCTACTGGATGTTTTCATGAGTTCTGTATGAAACTTTCTTTTTTCTCTTACATGAAATGAAATTTTTTTTCTTTCTCAGAATGAAAAAGAAAAAATGTCTGGAAAGTATCATTGAAATGCTCAGAATTTTTGAAACTATTTTCCATTTTTTCTATGATGGATTCATGCATTTTTTATTCTAATCTGGTTTTATTTTGAATTTACCAAAGCAGTTTACTGGTGTGTAGAGGCAAAAGTGTATATAGGATGACTTTATATTACATATCTTCAGTGATTATAGGACACACTGCCAGATCTAGAAGAACCTATAAATATTCTGGACAACTTGGGGGGAGGAGGGAAAAAGTAAATAATGATTTATATATCTCTCTTTGTTCTTTAAACAAATAAACAGTTGAGAAGACAAATCCTGTTGTGACAGTTTTGAAGAGATGAAGAGATTAATGAACTAATCTCAGGAAGGAAAATGTGGCCTGATTAAATCTTAAATATTTTCCTGTCACTCCTCACTGTGTGTTCAATCACACAGTGTATCATCCTTGAAGTGCATTAAGACAGGGCCATTGATGCTTGTGCTGACTTGTTTCTAGGAAATTTTAGACTATTTTGCTGCTAAAGTAAACTGGGAGCAAATTATTAGCAGTTTGAATCACTAGCATTGTTTCTGTGCAGAGGTTTATGCAGAGCATGGTCAGGACTCAAGGTTATTCCCTTGTGTTTTAGTTCCTCTTTAAAAAAACTCTTTGTAACTCAGAGTGAGTTACCAGTAGGAGCAGGGTTTGGCAGTCAGTGCTATTGCCTAATCTTTTGGTAGCTAGAACTGTATTTTAACACTTGGTATCTACTGTTTTGAGTCTCCTGAGGGACAAAAAGATGTTATAGCAGTACTGAAGCTGAAAAATACTGATGTTTAGAGTTGCAGTTCCCAGGTGCCATGTGTGTCTGTGGTGAGAGAACATCACCTCGTCCATGGCCTAGGAACAGTGGCAGTGACCAAGCCCTTTAGGATCCTGGGGCTGACTCCCAACAGGATGCACCGTGTGAGTGCTGAGCACTTCAAACCAACACATGGAGGACTGAAAAACAGTCTTTGGAGGAGGCTGCCAACAAAATCAGGAGTAAGCAGATGAAGTACTTGCAGTTTCTGGAATGAAAAGTCAAGAGCAACAATATAGGTGTGGGTTCTCTCTCATTTGCTTGTAGCTTCCACATTTCAAACAAAGTGGTCTTGGAGAGGTCTTTGGACTGACTGAACCATTCCGAGGAGAGGCAGGAAGGAGAGTTAGTGTTGCTGGAGTTACTGCAGAGCAGTGTGGGAATCCCATGTATTATGGCTGGGTATCGAGGGATAATTCAGCTGTGGGAGTTTTCTGTCCATGTACTTGAGAGGCTATATTTGAACATGCAATTTATAGAAGGATTAGCTAATCTTTGAAAATACAAACTGGAAAAATTGCAGTCTGAACTATATCAAAGCTCATGATGTTTGCCATAAAGCTTTCAGGTTAAGCCCATGTCCAATGGAACATGTTAAATGAATGGCACTATTAGGAGCTGCAAAAGTATGACATTAGAATTATTACAGCACTAATTGGC
The DNA here is from genome assembly GCA_013399225.1 of Rhipidura dahli. NCBI lineage: Eukaryota > Metazoa > Chordata > Aves > Passeriformes > Rhipiduridae > Rhipidura > Rhipidura dahli. Next base: position 1,459,744 of record VXAC01007801.1, read on the forward strand.
ACTACTTTTACAGACCTTAATATTGCTACTTTAAGTTCTCATTGTTCACTTGCATTACAAATCTCTTGATGAATAGCTTTTTGTACAGGATTGTCAGGTTCAGCTTTGACAATTCATTTAATTTAATGGGTTGGTAATTCAGATAGGTTAACTCCACAATGACGGGGTCATCCTGAGAGTGTCTGCAACAGAAAACAAAGTAATCCTCTGCATCTTTGGCAAAATGAGTCAGAAGATTGTTCACATGTGTGGATGCTTAATCAGGAAAAATTTGCAAACTGTAGGATCCAGGTCATATGTATTGTTCATTAAATACAGGAATAATCCATTTAAGATAAAAGTGGCTATGGTTACACAGTAAACTAAAAAGGAAATTGAAAGTAAATTCAAGCGTGTAGCCTTAAGAACAGTACATTTCAAAAAAAAAACCAAAAAAAAAAAAGAAAAGGAAATTCCAATTGAAATCTTGTTTTAATAGACCAGCTACTTCATTAGCTAGCATAAAATTCATGCTGTGTTCCTGACTATACAACCCAGTAGAAAATAATGAAACTAAATCAGTAATCTGTCATTCATTGAATGAAAATTCTATACAGTGTGATCCCATCAGAAACCAAGGAAAATGCTCTGAATGTCAAATCAACCTGGAAATCAAATGGAAAATCTAATTATACTTTTTTTTTTTTTAATAGTGACAGCATAACAGCTGTAACTACAGTAATATCACTTTCCTTCCTGAAGTGTGATTTTAACAGATATAGAACATCAAAGTGGTCAGGATACAGCAGTGTCATGGGAAAGAACTGGGAAAATGTTTATTCTGTGGGTACTGATCCTGCTGAGGTGACAACAGGATGTTGGATCAGCCCCCTGGATTGCTCCCTTGTGCTTGAAGGGGAAAGTATTTCCTCTTGCCATGCTCATTCTCCTGGCTGCAGAAATGGATTCAGCCCCTGTGATAATATCAGAACAGCAGGTTTGGTTTGTTGTGCTCATTAAATTTGCAGGGATGGAGCACAGGGGCTGCCACATTTATCCTCAGACAGCCCTGATTGCAAGAGACTTCTTATTTTTTCACTCTCCTTTTCAGCACCTTTGTGTTTTCCTGTTTTTGTCCTTCTCCCAGTTAACCTATCCATAACTACTTTTCCCCCTTTTCTGCCAGTTTTAGTAAATCCATACCCAAATCTGGTGTTTCTGACACAGTTACCCAGGTGATCTTGGCCTTATGGTATCACTGAAAAGGTGATCCAGGTACTATTGGCTGTGGAGGACAACTTTTAAATGCTCCCAGGGTTCCCACTTTGACTGTCCATGGAGTTTTTCTTATGTAATAACCCAATAACCATCTGTGATGCTCAGAAACCCTCTTACTGGTGTCTGAGACAACAAGAACCAAATATCTGAAGGGCAAGCTCTACTTAGGGCAAGAAGATGGTAAAGCCCAAAATATCAGTGCTCCCCATCAAAGATTCTGTTCTTGAAAGGTGACAATCCCTGCAGCAGTGGAGTCTGACAGGGGCCTTCAGGCAGCTCCCTATTTTTATTTCATCTGCAGGGGCAAGTTTGCCCTAGACTTCAATTTCCCGAGATGTCTTTGACTTCAGGAACTGAGTTGCATCTGTCAAAACCTAGTCACTGAGGTTCTTGAGAAATTCTCTGTGGGAAATGAATGCCCCAGTAAATTGTTTCAGTCCAAGAGCTTCAGTGGACCTGTCCATGCTGACATGGGGTCATCTCAGAGTAAAGCCATGGGGCGATGCTGTGCCGTTCCATACTACATCCCTGCCACTGTTGTCTTCCTCCCTGGAATATTCTTCCTCTTTGGTGCTCATTTTAGTGTAGCTTGTTGCTTTAGAAGGGTCTCCTGAGCCCCGTTTTTCAGGTGTGGAACTCTCATATTTGCTTCTAAAGTTTGCTCCAAAGGGAAAATGAAACTGGACCGAATAGAGAAATAATTAAAAGAAAATCTCATGCATGTGAAGGTTTTAAACCTAAATGTGTGGAATGGTGAATAATTATTAATTTCACAGTGTAACTGGAGTCCATTATAAGGCAGCTATAAGATCAGGTTCACATATTCTGCATTTGGAAGCAATGTACTAAATGCTTTTGGTGTCTTTTTGTTGTCTTTAAGGTGTGTCTATTAAGGATTGAGTACCTTGCTTCCTACTCTTTAGGTATAGATAATAGATATGTAGGGTAGAATTTAAATTTTAGTTGATGATCTTCAATTTTTAAGCTGTTTTCAAGGGGTCTTTTATGAAGCCTGGAAAGGAACATTGTTTCCCAGAAGTGCTGTGAGCTCAGAGTTCAGGAGGATTGCAGAATCAGGTCATGACTAAAAATTATCATACATCATTAAGAGCAGGTTTTGGTGGAAATGTGTCCTCATAGGCACTGCAAAGTTCAGTGAATTCATCTTGCTTCTGCTAACTTCTTCATTTCAGAATGGAAAACTTGGAAGATGCTTTATTTTTGAAGTGATTGGACCTTATAAGAATGTACCTATACATGTATATATGCAACTTCAGGAGTGTATCTGCCAGAAATGTGGTGAAAATTAACAGGAGAGTGTGCAAGAATATGCCAGTGTTTGAAGGGGAACAACACATAGGAAACAATTTTCTGAAACTAAGCAGATTAGAAAATGCTACTTCATTTTGAAGTGTAGAGAAATTTCATCAGGCCCAGAGGTATTATGGTAACTTTTGCTCTGACCTTCTTGAGCATTTGTGTTAAGAAAATTTACTAAATTCAGAAAAAAGTGTTACAACAGAAAATATTTAAAAGGAGTATCTTCCTGGAAATTTGTTATTTAAGACTAAAACAACAACCACCACTCCCTTCTAACCCACTTATGGGGGAGGGCAAAAAGCAGATGGTGTAGATAAGTGTTAGATAAATATCAGAAAAACATACCATATTCAATATTATGTCAACCGTATTAGAAAGAAGGGGATTTTGTTCTCTGGAATAATTTGTCTATGCTAAAAATCAAACTCTGAGGACATAATTTTGTGCTGTGTTGCTACTAAAAGCATGTCATCCACCACGACAACTTACTAGTTAAAGCATCTGTATGAAACAAAGATGCTGAAACCTGAATCCAGATGTCACAAGGATTTCTCTGTAGAAAGTCTGATCATTAGAATGATTCACAATGGTCACTGATGCTACATCTTCATTTAAGACTTTTTTTTTTTCTAATTTATAATTATAGTTCAAAAGAATTAGTGTGTTCTTCATTCTGCTAGGGAAGCCGTAAAGGTTAACTCCATTTGTTTATGGAAAGAGTAAACCAGTGCACATTTTAGAACTTCAATGCAGCTAGGCTTTTGTTCATATGGAATAGTGCAGTGCTACATAGATCTTTAGTTTCTTGAGATTCTGAAGTGGTACAAATTGGGGAAATTGTTTTGGTTATTTCCCCCCTATTTATTATATCTCTAGAAAATATAACCTGAATTTAAAGAAGCAAAATAAAAAATGAGGAAATGCATGCAGAAGAGGGACATTTTTTCTTTAATTTGAGAAATAGGTCCCAACAGAGTTAAGGACCAGGAGAGAAATGTAGCAGTTTAAGTAGCCTTAAGGGTCTAAGTCCTTCTAATGTTTCATGTATTAAATTCAGAGAATTGAGAATTAATTCAAACTAAATGTGGCAGAACATGGAAATATCAGTACCTAACTTTATCCTTCACTAATGCTTTATGGTAATTTTACAGCTTGATATCTCTGATCTTAGAGGAGGTGGATTTAAGAAAAATACAGCCCAGTTTTTAAAAGAGATCCCTCATGGTCTGTCTTTTTACTACATGTATTTTCCTACTGAAATGGCCTTTAGGTATTGCAGAAGTGCAAATAATTAATAACTAGCATTACTAAAATACGAGGCAAAGAAGTGTCTGTCATACAGTTAATTTTTTGCAAACTATAATTACAAGATTTTAACACTGATTGTAATTACTTGAACATATGGTGAGAAATAGGTAATGAAACTGTTTTTTAATTGTGGTATAATGAGTTTCTGGATGTTCAATACTATTTCCACTGGGATACCAAAAATTTAAGAAGTGAGAAGACAGAAAAGGAAAAGAATTGTCTACCTTGGAGTTAGTTGTATGTTTGAAATGAAAGAAAAAAGTATTTAAGAATAGTTTGTAGCTTTTTAAAATGAATCTTTAGGTCATGTTTAGGTAAGGTTGTTATTGTACAGGTTGGGTATGTTTGGAGAATTTGGAAATCTGTTTTTCTTAATATTTTGCAAGAAAATTTAGACCTGCTTACTGTGGTAAATCAGTAATAGTTGCTGGTGGTGTTACTGAAGGACTTTGATGGTATGGGCTCAGGGTTGGTACTGACAAATGCCCAACATACAGAGCAGAATTAGATTTTATGCCTCGGCATAGCTTTTTTTATTTTCTCTTACTTCATTTGGAAGAAATAGGACAGTTTGTGGTTTTGTTTTTTTTTTTTTTCCCAATCTTTTAATATCTAATGTGAAGTTAGGTCCACTAGACCTCACTTCTGGGNGCCAAAATTTGTGGGGACATAAACGATTCATAGCCTGATGATGTCTTTCTTCCCAAACTCTGAAAGTGTTGTAGTGGCACATAACTCAACTTTGTGGTAGAAATCATCTTTATTTTGCCTCTCCTGTCTGAAATATGCAAGGAAACAGTGACTGTCAGAGCCTATGATGTGCCTCAGTTCCTTCCTCTGAATCTGTGTTGGCTCCTGTACAGAGGCAGTGCCTGGACCCTGCAGTGCAGTAGGTGAAATTCTGGTCAAGGGAATAATCTTTTGTTGTAGAGTTAGCAAGGCATCCCCTACTCCAGTCAGCCTGCTCAAACAAATAGTTTTTCCTTAAAATACATTGTGCACTTCCCTCCCCACTACAAAGACAGTATTACTCACTAAGAAGAACCATTTAGTTCTAGACACATTTTTCTATGCTATTCTACAAACCCATTCCATCATTTTCTGTAACTCCTTTCCTTTGCTCCAGATGCAAAGACTTTTTTTTTTACTGACTGAACTAGCAATAATATTTCTATAAAAATAAATGTTTTTAAAGCAGAAAAGTAAATGACTTTTTCTTTCAGTGTATGTCCATAACAAGCTCTTTACATTTCAGAATGGTTGTCAGCATATCACTGCCGTGCTTGTCACAGCCTCTCTGAAGCTGTTAGAGTCAGAGTGATTTTTCTGCCAGCGGAGCTTGGCAGCGATTACAAGCCTGGAGATTCTTCTGCTGTGCAGAAAATTATTATTGATGGTGATAAGAATGAGCCTGATGTGGGGAAAGATGTTGGGCTGAGTAATGTTAAGGGGGAGGTAGGGAGGGGGTTGAGTTCTAGCACTGAGCTGGCCCTGGACATGTCCTACAAGAAAATAATACCTTTTTGTAGGACACCTGGTACTTGAATTGACAGTCTTAATCCTCTCCTGTTTTTTCCTCACTATTTTAAATTAGTTTCTAAATGGTCTAATCATAATTTCTAGAGCATGTTGATGGTATCAAAAGCAATATCAAAGCTGTTTAAGAACAGGGAGTTTCTCAAAGACCATGAATGACAGTCTTAATACAATGGGAGGGTAAATATTTAAGATTAAAAATTTTTAATGGTTTTTTTCCCCGAATGTAGCCCACTGATGATTTTTCTGTGCACTTATTTTAGTATCATGCTTGTTTTTAATTCCATTTGGAACTCTTGGTTTCTCCTCTACAATTGTCTGTAGTGCAACCACCTTCTCGAGTGGTAGTTTTATATTGATCTCTGTTTTCAGCAGAGTAGGCTCTAAGATTTCCATAGATCAGATCTGCTACACTCATGGGAGTCATGGCTGTGTCTAGCAGGAAAGCAAAGCCAGCAACTGTTGAGAGGCCCAAGTGTATTGCTTTGAAACACCTACTTGAAAGTAGCTATTGGTGTGCTTTTAATTGTTGGCACTGGAATTCACCCGGTGCGTCAGCTCTTGAATTTACTGCTGGGCGCTCGCTGTAGGAACTTGCAGTGTTTTGGTGAAACATCACTGCTTTTCACTCCTGTGTACCATAAAAGCTTTCATCATGCTGCATATAAAAGCACCAGATCCTGTCCTGTTATTTTTCCTGCCCTCCCTTAATCATACTGACTTGGAATTAATTAAGTAAATATGGAGGGGAACTTAACTGGATACTCTTTAGTTGCATGTATCTGGGATACCTCTGCCTTTTAACGTCAGGCCTTGAAGAGGGCTAAAGTGTGGAAAAGCATTCTTAAATTTTAAGAGGAGGAGCAGGAAAGAAAAAAAGCCCCAAACTTAAAGCTTGCCAAAATTGAATTTGTTGTTAGTATGTAGGCACCAAGGATATGTCTTTATTAACAAAAAATATGTTGTAAGTATAATTTGAGAACTGGCATTTGATTTGGACACTTTATTAACTCTTGGCATGATTTTGGGCCAGGCCCCATCCCTGGAGATGTTCAAGGGCAGGCTGGATGCAGCTTGGGGTAACCTGGTCTAGTGGAAGGTGTCCATGGCTCAGTGGAGTTGGGACCAGATGAGCTTTAAGGTCCTTTCCAACCCAAACCCTTGGATGCTCTTCTAGAGGTGCCTGAGCATTTCTAGGGGATGGCACCGTCTGGGGCTGTCCTGGGGCCAGTGTGGCTGGTTCTCCTGTGCCTGGGGTCAGGGACCTTAGTGCAGGGGCCATGAGAGAGGCTGCATGGGGCTGGAAAGCATGGATGCATGTGCTATTATGGCTGTGGCCCAAATGCATTTTGTTTTTATCCTTTAGGGATTTCTGTTCAGGATACCTTGGTTACCGTATGGTAACCTTGAGTGTCTGCAAACAGAAGTCATGGCAGGAGCCAAAAGCAGCACAACCTTTTTTGGGTTTTCAAAATAATTTTTTCCTGCAGAGCATTTTTCCTTTAAGTGTTGGAGGTAGAGGAAGTTTGCTATGTGTGGATACATCATAAAAAATGCAATATATGGGAATTTATTTGTAACCTCTCTGTAGGGAGTTGTGTTGAACACAGTGTTCATGAAGTCTGTGGGCAGATGGCATTTATGTTTTTAACTAATATCTTTTAGGTGTGTGTTCCTCCATGTCTAGTAAAATTTCAACCAATACTGGAAGCAAAAAAAA